>OY804586.1:67167965-67668605 GCA_963680875.1 Bathymodiolus brooksi | reverse complement strand
ACTACACTTTTGTCTGTCAGGAATATTTACATTTTATTTTATTTCTTAAATATAATGAAATGGGATCGTACACTACACTATTGTCTGTCACGAATATTTACATTTTATTTTATTTCTTAAATATAATGAATTGGGATCGGACACTACACTATTGTCTGTCAGGAATATTTACATTTTATTTTATTTCTTAAATATAATGAATTGGGATCGGACACTACACTATTGTCTGTCGTCAGGAATATTAACATTTTATTTTATTTCTTAAATATAATGAAATGGGATCGGACACTACACTTTTGTCTGTCAGGAATATTTACATTTTATTTTATTTCTTAAATATAATGAAATGGCATCGTAGACTACACTATTGTCTGTCAGGAATATTTACATTTTATTTTATTTCTTAAATATAATGAATTGGGATCGGACACTACACTTTTGTCTGTCAGGAATATTTAAATTTTATTTTATTTCTTAAATATAATGAATTGGTATCGGACAATGCACTATTGTCTGTCAGGAATATTTACATTTTATTTTATTTCTTATATATAATGAATTGGTATCGGACACTACACTATTGTCTGTCAGGAATATTTACATTTTATTTTATTTCTTAAATATAATGAATTGGGATCGGACACTACACTATTGTCTGTCAGGAATATTTACATTTTATTTTATTTCTTAAATATAATGAATTGGGATCGGACACTACACTATTGTCTGTCGTCAGGAATATTTACATTTTATTTTATTTCTTAAATATAATGAATTGGTATCGGACAATGCACTATTGTCTGTCAGGAATATTTACATTTTATTTTATTTCTTAAATATAATGAATTGGGATCGGACACTACACTATTGTCTGTCAGGAATATTTACATTTTATTTTATTTCTTAAATATAATGAATTGGGATCGGACACTACACTATTGTCTGTCAGGAATATTTACATTTTATTTTATTTCTTAAATATAATGAAATGGGATCGGACACTACACTTTTGTCTGTCAGGAATATTTACATTTTATTTTATTTCTTAAATATAATGAAATGGGATCGTACACTACACTATTGTTTGTCAGGAATATTTACATTTTATTTTATTTCTTAAATATAATGAATTGGGATCGGACACTACACTATTGTCTGTCAGGAATATTTACATTTTATTTTATTTCTTAAATATAATGAATTGGGATCGGACACTACACTATTGTCTGTCGTCAGGAATATTAACATTTTATTTTATTTCTTAAATATAATGAAATGGGATCGGACACTACACTTTTGTCTGTCAGGAATATTTACATTTTATTTTATTTCTTAAATATAATGAAATGGGATCGTACACTACACTATTGTCTGTCAGGAATATTTACATTTTATTTTATTTCTTAAATATAACGAATTGGGATCGGACACTACACTATTGTCTGTCAGGATTATTTACATTTTATTTTATTTCTTAAATATAATGAATTGGGATCGGACACTACACTTTTGTCTGTCAGGAATATTTACATTTTATTTTATTTCTTAAATATAATGAATTGGGATCGGACACTACACTATTGTCTGTCAGGATTATTTACATTTTCTTTTATTTCTTAAATATAATGAATTGTGATCGGACACTACACTATTGTCTGTCAGGAATATTTACATTTTATTTTATTTCTTAAATATAATGAATTGGTATCGGAAAATGCACTATTGTCTGTCGGGAATATTTACATTTTATTTTATTTCTTATATATAATGAATTGGTATCGGACACTACACTATTGTCTGTCAGGAATATTTACATTTTATTTTATTTCTTAAATATAATGAATTGGTATCGGACAATGCACTATTGTCTGTCAGGAATATTTACATTTTATTTTGTTTCTTAAATATAATTAATTGGTATCGGACACTACACTATTGTCTGTCAGGAATATTTACATTTTATTTTATTTCTTAAATACAGTTGACTCTCATTGTCTCGAATTCGGTTGACTCGAATTTCCGGTTGAGTCGAATTTTTATCGAAGTCTCGAACTTCTTTGTGTATAAATATATATAATTTGACTCCTGTTGAGTCGAATTCGGATGAGTCGAAATTTCTGTTGTCTCGAATAAAAGTTCTGGTCCCGAGATGTAGAAAGCCATATTATTTACATTCGTTTAGTCAAATTTACCTGTCAAAACATGTGTATTACATTAGGATTAAAATCGGATCACAGGTGAAACATCCGGTCATTGAATTTGACATTTTTACCTTAGGCTATTTCACATGTTTATTTCACAATCTGTCAAATTAATTAGTGATAATATTTGAATTGGCTTGGTATTATAACACAAGTTAGATGTGTACAATCAAAAATTGTCGATTCATAATACGTGCGCTTGGGTCGGCATACATCAATGATTATGAAAAGTACACAAAGGAAGCGTTTTATCTACATGTATTGAATTATTTGTCGGAAATTAATTTTGATTAAAGAAGAATAGTTTTCTTCTACACTTTATTGAATAATAAAAACACACCATTTATTGTAAATAAACAGTATTGCACAAAGAAAAATACGTCAAGATGGGTGAAGTTTAATGACAATGCAACAGGTGAAAAACATAAACAAAACGGATAAACATATTCGTTCACACAAAAAAAGATATCTAGAAGTTATCAGTCGTTTCACAAGATTCAAAGAATTTAACGGAGAGTAAAAAACAGCAACAAAAACATCGAATATGTTTAAAATCGTTCCGAGAATAGGGACATGCGATGCTGGTTTTAGCTCTTCAAAATTTCGCTCGTGTTGTCTCCCTTTCGTTGTTAAACAAACCACACTTCCGGTATCTTCGTAGCTCCTCTTGAGTCGAACTACGGTTGACTCGAATTTTTTCCATGGTCCCATAAAATTCAAGATAACGAGAGTCAACTGTATAATGAATTGGGATCGAACACTACACTATTGTCTGTCAGGAATATTTACATTTTATTTTATTTCTTAAATATAATGAATTGGGATCGGACACTACACTTTGTCTCAGGATTATTTACATTTTATTTTATTTCTTAAATATAATGAATTGGTATCGGACACTACACTTTTGTCTGTCAGGAATATTTACATTTTATTTTATTTCTTAAATATAATGAATTGGGATCGGACACTACACTATTGTCTGTCAGAAATATTTATATTTTATTTTATTTCTTAAATATAATGAATTGGTATCGGACAATGCACTATTGTCTGTCAGGAATATTTACATTTTATTTTATTTCTTATATATAATGAATTGGTATCGGACACTACACTATTGTCTGTCAGGAATATTTACATTTTCTTTTATTTCTTAAATATAATGAATTGGTATCGGACAATGCACTATTGTCTGTCAGGAATATTTACATTTTATTTTATTTCTTAAATATAATGAATTGGGATCGGACACTACACTATTGTCTGCCAGGAATATTTATATTTTATTTTATTTCTTAAATATAATGAATTGGGATCGGACACTACACTATTGTCTGTCGTCAGGAATATTTACATTTTATTTTATTTCTTAAATATAATGAAATGGGATCGGACACTACACTTTTGTCTGTCAGGAATATTTACATTTTATTGTATTTCTTAAATATAATGAATTGGGATCGGACACTACACTATTGTCTGTCAGGATTATTTACATTTTATTTTATTTCTTAAATATAATGAATTGGGATCGGACACTACACTTTTGTCTGTCAGGAATATTTACATTTTATTTTATTTCTTAAATATAATGAAATGGGATCGGACACTACACTTTTGTCTGTCAGGAATATTTACATTTTATTGTATTTCTTAAATATAATGAATTGGGATCGGACACTACACTATTGTCTGTCAGGATTATTTACATTTTATTTTATTTCTTAAATATAATGAATTAGGATCGGACACTACACTATTGTCTGTCAGGAATATTTACATTTTATTGTCTTTCTTAAATATAATGAATTGGTATCGGACAATGCACTATTGTCTGTCAGGAATATTTACATTTTATTTTATTTCTTATATATAATGAATTGGTATCGGACGCTACACTATTGTCTGTCAGGAATATTTACATTTTATTTTATTTCTTAAATATAATGAATTGGTATCGGACAATGCACTATTGTCTGTCAGGAATATTTACATTTTAATTTTTTTCTTAAATATAATTAATTGGTATCGGACACTACACTATTTTCTGTCAGGAATATTTACATTTTATTTTATTTCTTAAATATAATGAATTGGGATCGGACACTACACTTTTGTCTGTCAGGAATATTTACATTTTATTTTATTTCTTAAATATAATGAATAGGGATCGGACACTACACTATTGTCTGTCGTCAGGAATATTTACATTTTATTTTATTTCTTAAATATAATGAATAGGGATCGGACACTACACTATTGTCTGTCGTCAGGAATATTTACATTTTATTTTATTTCTTAAATATAATGAATTGGGATCGGACACTACACTTTTGTCTGTCAGGAATATTTACATTTTATTTTATTTCTTAAATATAATTAAATGGGATTGTAGACTACACTATTGTCTGTCAGGAATATTTACATTTTATTTTATTTCTTAAATATAATGAATTGGTATCGGACACTACACTATTGTCTGTCAGGAATATTTACATTTTATTTTATTTCTTAAATATAATGAATTGGGATCGGAAACTACACTTTTGTCTGTCAGGAATATTTACATTTTATTTTATTTCTTAAATATAATGAATAGGGATCGGACACTACACTATTGTCTGTCGTCAGGAATATTTACATTTTATTTTATTTCTTAAATATAATGAATAGGGATCGGACACTACACTATTGTCTGTCGTCAGGAATATTTACATTTTATTTTATTTCTTAAATATAATGAAATGGGATCGGACACTACACTTTTGTCTGTCAGGAATATTTACATTTTATTTTATTTCTTAAATATAATTAAATGGGATTGTAGACTACACTATTGTCTGTCAGGAATATTTACATTTTATTTTATTTCTTAAATATAATGAATTGGTATCGGACACTACACTATTGTCTGTCAGGAATATTTACATTTTATTTTATTTCTTAAATATAATGAATTGGTATCGGACAATGCACTATTGTCTGTCAGGAATATTTACATTTTATTTTATTTCTTATATATAATGAATTGGTATCGAACACTACACTATTGTCTGTCAGGAATATTTACATTTTATTTTATTTCTTAAATATAATGAATTGGTATCGGACAATGCACTATTGTCTGTCAGGAATATTTACATTTTATTTTTTTTCTTAAATATAATTAATTGGTATCGGACACTACACTATTTTCTGTCAGGAATATTTACATTTTATTTTATTTCTTAAATATAATGAATTGGGATCGGACACTACACTATTGTCTGTCAGGAATATTTACATTTTATTTTATTTCTTAAATATAATGAATAGGGATCGGACACTACACTATTGTCTGTCGTCAGGAATATTTACATTTTATTTTATTTCTTAAATATAATGAAATGGGATCGTAGACTACACTATTGTCTGTCAGGAATATTTATAATTTATTTTATTTCTTAAATATAATGAATTGGGATCGGACACTACACTATTGTCTGTCAGGATTATTTACATTTTATTTTATTTCTTAAATATAATGAATTGGGATCGGACACTACACTATTGTCTGTCAGGATTATTTACATTTTATTTTATTTCTTAAATATAATGAATTGGGATCGGACACTACACTTTTGTCTATCAGGATTATTTACATTTTCTTTTATTTCTTAAATATAATGAATTGGGATCGGACACTACACTATTGTCTGTCAGGAATATTTACATTTTATTTTATTTCTTATATTTAATGAAATGGTATCGGACACGACACTATTGTCTGTCAGGAATATTTACATTTTTATTATTTTATTTCTTAAATATAATGAATTGGTATCGGACAATGCACTATTGTCTGTCAGGAATATTTACATTTTATTTTATTTCTTAAATATAATGAATTGGGATCGGACACTACACTATTGTCTGTCAGGAATATTTACATTTTATTTTATTTCTTAAATATAATGAATTGGGATCGGACACTACACTATTGTCTGTCAGGAATATTTACATTTTATTTTATTTCTTAAATATAATGAATTGGGATCGGACACTACACTATTGTCTGTCGTCAGCAATATTTACATTTTATTTTATTTCTTAAATATAATGAAATGGGATCGGACACTACACTTTTGTATGTCAGGAATATTTACATTTTATTTTATTTCTTAAATATAATGAAATGGGATCGTAGACTACACTATTGTCTGTCAGGAATATTTACATTTTATTTTATTTCTTAAATATAATGAATTGGGATCGGACACTACACTTTTGTCTGTCAGGAATATTTAAATTTTATTTTATTTCTTAAATATAATGAATTGGTATCGGACAATGCACTATTGTCTGTCAGGAATATTTACATTTTATTTTATTTCTTATATATAATGAATTGGTATCGGACACTACACTATTGTCTGTCAGGAATATTTACATTTTATTTTATTTCTTAAATATAATGAATTGGGATCGGACACTACACTATTGTCTGTCAGGAATATTTACATTTTATTTTATTTCTTAAATATAATGAATTGGGATCGGACACTACACTATTGTCTGTCGTCAGGAATATTTACATTTTATTTTATTTCTTAAATATAATGAATTGGTATCGGACAATGCACTATTGTCTGTCAGGAATATTTACATTTTATTTTATTTCTTAAATATAATGAATTGGGATCGGACACTACACTATTGTCTGTCAGGAATATTTACATTTTATTTTATTTCTTAAATATAATGAATTGGGATCGGACACTACACTATTGTCTGTCAGGAATATTTACATTTTATTTTATTTCTTAAATATAATGAAATGGGATCGGACACTACACTTTTGTCTGTCAGGAATATTTACATTTTATTTTATTTCTTAAATATAATGAAATGGGATCGTACACTACACTATTGTCTGTCACGAATATTTACATTTTATTTTATTTCTTAAATATAATTAATTGGGATCGGACACTACACTATTGTCTGTCAGGAATATTTACATTTTATTTTATTTCTTAAATATAATGAATTGGGATCGGACACTACACTATTGTCTGTCGTCAGGAATATTAACATTTTATTTTATTTCTTAAATATAATGAAATGGGATCGGACACTACACTTTTGTCTGTCAGGAATATTTACATTTTATTTTATTTCTTAAATATAATGAAATGGCATCGTCGACTACACTATTGTCTGTCAGGAATATTTACATTTTTTTTTATTTCTTAAATATAATGAATTGGGATCGGACACTACACTTTTGTCTGTCAGGAATATTTAAATTTTATTTTATTTCTTAAATATAATGAATTGGTATCGGACAATGCACTATTGTCTGTCAGGAATATTTACATTTTATTTTATTTCTTATATATAATGAATTGGTATCAGACACTACACTATTGTCTGTCAGGAATATTTACATTTTATTTTATTTCTTAAATATAATGAATTGGGATCGGACACTACACTATTGTCTGTCAGGAATATTTACATTTTATTTTATTTCTTAAATATAATGAAATGGGATCGTAGACTACACTATTGTCTGTCAGGAATATTTATATTTTATTTTATTTCTTAAATATAATGAATTGGGATCGGACACTACACTATTGTCTGTCAGGATTATTTACATTTTATTTTATTTCTTAAATATAATGAATTGGGATCGGACACTACACTTTTGTCTGTCAGGAATATTTACATTTTATTTTATTTCTTAAATATAATGAATTGGGATCGGACACTACACTATTGTCTGTCAGGATTATTTACATTTTATTTTATTTCTTAAATATAATGAATAGGGATCGGACACTACACTATTGTCTGTCAGGAATATTTACATTTTATTTTATTTCTTAAATATAATGAATTGGTATCGGACAATGCACTATTGTCTGTCAGGAATATTTACATTTTATTTTATTTCTTAAATATAATGAATTGGGATCGGACAATGCACTATTGTCTGTCAGGAATATTTACATTTTATTTTATTTCTTAAATATAATGAATTGGGATCGGACACTACACTTTTGTCTATCAGGATTATTTACATTTTCTTTTATTTCTTAAATATAATGAATTGGGATCGGACACTACACTATTGTCTGTCAGGAATATTTACATTTTATTTTATTTCTTATATTTAATGAAATGGTATCGGACACGACACTATTGTCTGTCAGGAATATTTACATTTTTATTATTTTATTTCTTAAATATAATGAATTGGTATCGGACAATGCACTATTGTCTGTCAGGAATATTTACATTTTATTTTATTTCTTAAATATAATGAATTGGGATCGGACACTACACTATTGTCTGTCAGGATTATTTACATTTTATTTTATTTCTTAAATATAATGAATTGGGATCGGACACTACACTTTTGTCTGTCAGGAATATTTACATTTTATTTTATTTCTTAAATATAATGAAATGGGATCGGACACTACACTTTTGTCTGTCAGGAATATTTACATTTTATTGTATTTCTTAAATATAATGAATTGGGATCGGACACTACACTATTGTCTGTCAGGATTATTTACATTTTATTTTATTTCTTAAATATAATGAATTGGGATCGGACACTACACTTTTGTCTGTCAGGAATATTTACATTTTATTTTATTTCTTAAATATAATGAATTGGGATCGGACACTACACTATTGTCTGTCAGGAATATTTACATTTTATTTTATTTCTTAAATATAATGAATTGGGATCGGACACTACACTATTGTCTGTCAGGATTATTTACATTTTATTTTATTTCTTAAATATAATGAATTAGGATCGGACACTACACTATTGTCTGTCAGGAATATTTACATTTTATTGTCTTTCTTAAATATAATGAATTGGTATCGGACAATGCACTATTGTCTGTCAGGAATATTTATATTTTATTTTATTTCTTATATATAATGAATTGGTATCGGACGCTACACTATTGTCTGTCAGGAATATTTACATTTTATTTTATTTCTTAAATATAATGAATTGGTATCGGACAATGCACTATTGTCTGTCAGGAATATTTACATTTTAATTTTTTTCTTAAATATAATTAATTGGTATCGGACACTACACTATTTTCTGTCAGGAATATTTACATTTTATTTTATTTCTTAAATATAATGAATTGGGATCGGACACTACACTTTTGTCTGTCAGGAATATTTACATTTTATTTTATTTCTTAAATATAATGAATAGGGATCGGACACTACACTATTGTCTGTCGTCAGGAATATTTACATTTTATTTTATTTCTTAAATATAATGAATAGGGATCGGACACTACACTATTGTCTGTCGTCAGGAATATTTACATTTTATTTTATTTCTTAAATATAATGAAATGGGATCGGACACTACACTTTTGTCTGTCAGGAATATTTACATTTTATTTTATTTCTTAAATATAATTAAATGGGATTGTAGACTACACTATTGTCTGTCAGGAATATTTACATTTTATTTTATTTCTTAAATATAATGAATTGGGATCGGACACTACACTATTGTCTGTCAGGATTATTTACATTTTATTTTATTTCTTAAATATAATGAATTGGGATCGGACACTACACTTTTGTCTGTCAGGAATATTTACATTTTATTTTATTTCTTAAATATAATGAATTGGGATCGGACACTACACTATTGTCTGTCAGGATTATTTACATTTTATTTTATTTCTTAAATATAATGAATTGGTATCGGACACTACACTATTGTCTGTCAGGAATATTTACATTTTATTTTATTTCTTAAATATAATGAATTGGTATCGGACAATGCACTATTGTCTGTCAGGAATATTTACATTTTATTTTTTTTCTTAAATATAATTAATTGGTATCGGACACTACACTATTTTCTGTCAGGAATATTTACATTTTATTTTATTTCTTAAATATAATGAATTGGGATCGGACACTACACTATTGTCTGTCAGGAATATTTACATTTTATTTTATTTCTTAAATATAATGAATAGGGATCGGACACTACACTATTGTCTGTCGTCAGGAATATTTACATTTTATTTTATTTCTTAAATATAATGAAATGGGATCGGACACTACACTTTTGTGTCAGGAATATTTACATTTTATTTTATTTCTTAAATATAATGAAATGGGATCGTAGACTACACTATTGTCTGTCAGGAATATTTATAATTTATTTTATTTCTTAAATATAATGAATTGGGATCGGACACTACACTATTGTCTGTCAGGATTATTTACATTTTATTTTATTTCTTAAATATAATGAATTGGGATCGGACACTACACTATTGTCTGTCAGGATTATTTACATTTTATTTTATTTCTTAAATATAATGAATTAGGATCGACACTACACTATTGTCTGTCAGGAATATTTACATTTTATTGTCTTTCTTAAATATAATGAATTGGTATCGGACAATGCACTATTGTCTGTCAGGAATATTTACATTTTATTTTATTTCTTAAATATAATGAATTGGTATCGGACGCTACACTATTGTCTGTCAGGAATATTTACATTTTATTTTATTTCTTAAATATAATGAATTGGTATCGGACAATGCACTATTGTCTGTCAGGAATATTTACATTTTAATTTTTTTCTTAAATATAATTAATTGGTATCGGACACTACACTATTTTCTGTCAGGAATATTTACATTTTATTTTATTTCTTAAATATAATGAATTGGGATCGGACACTACACTTTTGTCTGTCAGGAATATTTACATTTTATTTTATTTCTTAAATATAATGAATAGAGATCGGACACTACACTATTGTCTGTCGTCAGGAATATTTACATTTTATTTTATTTCTTAAATATAATGAATAGGGATCGGACACTACACTATTGTCTGTCGTCAGGAATATTTACATTTTATTTTATTTCTTAAATATAATGAAATGGGATCGGACACTACACTTTTGTCTGTCAGGAATATTTACATTTTATTTTATTTCTTAAATATAATTAAATGGGATTGTAGACTACACTATTGTCTGTCAGGAATATTTACATTTTATTTTATTTCTTAAATATAATGAATTGGGATCGGACACTACACTATTGTCTGTCAGGATTATTTACATTTTATTTTATTTCTTAAATATAATGAATTGGGATCGGACACTACACTTTTGTCTGTCAGGAATATTTACATTTTATTTTATTTCTTAAATATAATGAATTGGGATCGGACACTACACTATTGTCTGTCAGGATTATTTACATTTTATTTTATTTCTTAAATATAATGAATTGGTATCGGACACTACACTATTGTCTGTCAGGAATATTTACATTTTATTTTATTTCTTAAATATAATGAATTGGTATCGGACAATGCACTATTGTCTGTCAGGAATATTTACATTTTATTTTATTTCTTATTTATAATGAATTGGTATCGAACACTACACTATTGTCTGTCAGGAATATTTACATTTTATTTTATTTCTTAAATATAATGAATTGGTATCGGACAATGCACTATTGTCTGTCAGGAATATTTACATTTTATTTTTTTTCTTAAATATAATTAATTGGTATCGGACACTACACTATTTTCTGTCAGGAATATTTACATTTTATTTTATTTCTTAAATATAATGAATTGGGATCGGACACTACACTATTGTCTGTCAGGAATATTTACATTTTATTTTATTTCTTAAATATAATGAATAGGGATCGGACACTACACTATTGTCTGTCGTCAGGAATATTTACATTTTATTTTATTTCTTAAATATAATGAAATGGGATCGGACACTACACTTTTGTGTCAGGAATATTTACATTTTATTTTATTTCTTAAATATAATGAAATGGGATCGTAGACTACACTATTGTCTGTCAGGAATATTTATAATTTATTTTATTTCTTAAATATAATGAATTGGGATCGGACACTACACTATTGTCTGTCAGGATTATTTACATTTTATTTTATTTCTTAAATATAATGAATTGGGATCGGACACTACACTATTGTCTGTCAGGATTATTTACATTTTATTTTATTTCTTAAATATAATGAATTGGGATCGGACACTACACTTTTGTCTATCAGGATTATTTACATTTTCTTTTATTTCTTAAATATAATGAATTGGGATCGGACACTACACTATTGTCTGTCAGGAATATTTACATTTTATTTTATTTCTTAAATATAATGAAATGGGATCGTAGACTACACTATTGTCTGTCAGGAATATTTATAATTTATTTTATTTCTTAAATATAATGAATTGGGATCGGACACTACACTATTGTCTGTCAGGATTATTTACATTTTATTTTATTTCTTAAATATAATGAATTGGGATCGGACACTACACTTTTGTCTGTCAGGAATATTTACATTTTATTTTATTTCTTAAATATAATGAATTGGGATCGGACACTACACTATTGTCTGTCAGGATTATTTACATTTTATTTTATTTCTTAAATATAATGAATAGGGATCGGACACTACACTATTGTCTGTCAGGAATATTTACATTTTATTTTATTTCTTAAATATAATGAATTGGTATCGGACAATGCACTATTGTCTGTCAGGAATATTTACATTTTATTTTATTTCTTATATATAATGAATTGGTATCGGACACTACACTATTGTCTGTCAGGAATATTTACATTTTATTTTATTTCTTAAATATAATGAATTGGGATCGGACAATGCACTATTGTCTGTCAGGAATATTTACATTTTATTTTATTTCTTAAATATAATGAATTGGGATCGGACAATGCACTATTGTCTGTCAGGAATATTTACATTTTATTTTATTTCTTAAATATAATGAATTGGGATCGGACACTACACTTTTGTCTATCAGGATTATTTACATTTTCTTTTATTTCTTAAATATAATGAATTGGGATCGGACACTACACTATTGTCTGTCAGGAATATTTACATTTTATTTTATTTCTTATATTTAATGAAATGGTATCGGACACGACACTATTGTCTGTCAGGAATATTTACATTTTTATTATTTTATTTCTTAAATATAATGAATTGGTATCGGACAATGCACTATTGTCTGTCAGGAATATTTACATTTTATTTTATTTCTTAAATATAATGAATTGGGATCGGACACTACACTATTGTCTGTTAGGAATATTTACATTTTATTTTATTTCTTAAATATAATGAATTGGGATCGGACACTACACTATTGTCTGTCAGGAATATTTACATTTTATTTTATTTCTTAAATATAATGAATTGGGATCGGACACTACACTATTGTCTGTCGTCAGCAATATTTACATTTTATTTTATTTCTTAAATATAATGAAATGGGATCGGACACTACACTTTTGTCTGTCAGGAATATTTACATTTTATTTTATTTCTTAAATATAATGAAATGGGATCGTAGACTACACTATTGTCTGTCAGGAATATTTACATTTTATTTTATTTCTTAAATATAATGAATTGGGATCGGACACTACACTTTTGTCTGTCAGGAATATTTAAATTTTATTTTATTTCTTAAATATAATGAATTGGTATCGGACAATGCACTATTGTCTGTCAGGAATATTTACATTTTATTTTATTTCTTATATATAATGAATTGGTATCGGACACTACACTATTGTCTGTCAGGAATATTTACATTTTATTTTATTTCTTAAATATAATGAATTGGGATCGGACACTACACTATTGTCTGTCAGGAATATTTACATTTTATTTTATTTCTTAAATATAATGAATTGGGATCGGACACTACACTATTGTCTGTCGTCAGGAATATTTACATTTTATTTTATTTCTTAAATATAATGAATTGGTATCGGACAATGCACTATTGTCTGTCAGGAATATTTACATTTTATTTTATTTCTTAAATATAATGAATTGGGATCGGACACTACACTATTGTCTGTCAGGAATATTTACATTTTATTTTATTTCTTAAATATAATGAATTGGGATCGGACACTACACTTTTGTCTGTCAGGAATATTTACACTTTATTTTATTTCTTAAATATAATGAAATGGGATCGGACACTACACTTTTGTCTGTCAGGAATATTTACATTTTATTTTATTTCTTAAATATAATGAAATGGGATCGTACACTACACTATTTTCTGTCAGGAATATTTACATTTTATTTTATTTCTTAAATATAATGAATTGGGATCGGACACTACACTTTTGTCTGTCAGGAATATTTACATTTTATTTTATTTCTTAAATATAATGAATAGGGATCGGACACTACACTATTGTCTGTCAGGAATATTTACATTTTATTTTATTTCTTAAATATAATGAATTAGGATCGACACTACACTATTGTCTGTCAGGAATATTTACATTTTATTGTCTTTCTTAAATATAATGAATTGGTATCGGACAATGCACTATTGTCTGTCAGGAATATTTACATTTTATTTTATTTCTTAAATATAATGAATTGGTATCGGACGCTACACTATTGTCTGTCAGGAATATTTACATTTTATTTTATTTCTTAAATATAATGAATTGGTATCGGACAATGCACTATTGTCTGTCAGGAATATTTACATTTTAATTTTTTTCTTAAATATAATTAATTGGTATCGGACACTACACTATTTTCTGTCAGGAATATTTACATTTTATTTTATTTCTTAAATATAATGAATTGGGATCGGACACTACACTTTTGTCTGTCAGGAATATTTACATTTTATTTTATTTCTTAAATATAATGAATAGGGATCGGACACTACACTATTGTCTGTCGTCAGGAATATTTACATTTTATTTTATTTCTTAAATATAATGAATAGGGATCGGACACTACACTATTGTCTGTCGTCAGGAATATTTACATTTTATTTTATTTCTTAAATATAATGAAATGGGATCGGACACTACACTTTTGTCTGTCAGGAATATTTACATTTTATTTTATTTCTTAAATATAATTAAATGGGATTGTAGACTACACTATTGTCTGTCAGGAATATTTACATTTTATTTTATTTCTTAAATATAATGAATTGGGATCGGACACTACACTATTGTCTGTCAGGATTATTTACATTTTATTTTATTTCTTAAATATAATGAATTGGGATCGGACACTACACTTTTGTCTGTCAGGAATATTTACATTTTATTTTATTTCTTAAATATAATGAATTGGGATCGGACACTACACTATTGTCTGTCAGGATTATTTACATTTTATTTTATTTCTTAAATATAATGAATTGGTATCGGACACTACACTATTGTCTGTCAGGAATATTTACATTTTATTTTATTTCTTAAATATAATGAATTGGTATCGGACAATGCACTATTGTCTGTCAGGAATATTTACATTTTATTTTATTTCTTATTTATAATGAATTGGTATCGAACACTACACTATTGTCTGTCAGGAATATTTACATTTTATTTTATTTCTTAAATATAATGAATTGGTATCGGACAATGCACTATTGTCTGTCAGGAATATTTACATTTTATTTTTTTTCTTAAATATAATTAATTGGTATCGGACACTACACTATTTTCTGTCAGGAATATTTACATTTTATTTTATTTCTTAAATATAATGAATTGGGATCGGACACTACACTATTGTCTGTCAGGAATATTTACATTTTATTTTATTTCTTAAATATAATGAATAGGGATCGGACACTACACTATTGTCTGTCGTCAGGAATATTTACATTTTATTTTATTTCTTAAATATAATGAAATGGGATCGGACACTACACTTTTGTGTCAGGAATATTTACATTTTATTTTATTTCTTAAATATAATGAAATGGGATCGTAGACTACACTATTGTCTGTCAGGAATATTTATAATTTATTTTATTTCTTAAATATAATGAATTGGGATCGGACACTACACTATTGTCTGTCAGGATTATTTACATTTTATTTTATTTCTTAAATATAATGAATTGGGATCGGACACTACACTATTGTCTGTCAGGATTATTTACATTTTATTTTATTTCTTAAATATAATGAATTGGGATCGGACACTACACTTTTGTCTATCAGGATTATTTACATTTTCTTTTATTTCTTAAATATAATGAATTGGGATCGGACACTACACTATTGTCTGTCAGGAATATTTACATTTTATTTTATTTCTTAAATATAATGAATAGGGATCGGACACTACACTATTGTCTGTCGTCAGGAATATTTACATTTTATTTTATTTCTTAAATATAATGAAATGGGATCGGACATTACACTTTTGTGTCAGGAATATTTACATTTTATTTTATTTCTTAAATATAATGAAATGGGATCGTAGACTACACTATTGTCTGTCAGGAATATTTATAATTTATTTTATTTCTTAAATATAATGAATTGGGATCGGACACTATACTATTGTCTGTCAGGATTATTTACATTTTATTTTATTTCTTAAATATAATGAATTGGGATCGGACACTACACTATTGTCTGTCAGGATTATTTACATTTTATTTTATTTCTTAAATATAATGAATTGGGATCGGACACTACACTTTTGTCTATCAGGATTATTTACATTTTCTTTTATTTCTTAAATATAATGAATTGGGATCGGACACTACACTATTGTCTGTCGTCAGGAATATTTACATTTTATTTTATTTCTTAAATATAATGAATTGGTATCGGACAATGCACTATTGTCTGTCAGGAATATTTACATTTTATTTTATTTCTTAAATATAATGAATTGGGATCGGACACTACACTATTGTCTGTCAGGAATATTTACATTTTATTTTATTTCTTAAATATAATGAATTGGGATCGGACACTACACTATTGTCTGTCAGGAATATTTACACTTTATTTTATTTCTTAAATATAATGAAATGGGATCGGACACTACACTTTTGTCTGTCAGGAATATTTACATTTTATTTTATTTCTTAAATATAATGAAATGGGATCGTACACTACACTATTTTCTGTCAGGAATATTTACATTTTATTTTATTTCTTAAATATAATGAATTGGGATCGGACACTACACTTTTGTCTGTCAGGAATATTTACATTTTATTTTATTTCTTAAATATAATGAATAGGGATCGGACACTACACTATTGTCTGTCAGGAATATTTACATTTTATTTTATTTCTTAAATATAATGAATTAGGATCGACACTACACTATTGTCTGTCAGGAATATTTACATTTTATTGTCTTTCTTAAATATAATGAATTGGTATCGGACAATGCACTATTGTCTGTCAGGAATATTTACATTTTATTTTATTTCTTAAATATAATGAATTGGTATCGGACGCTACACTATTGTCTGTCAGGAATATCTACATTTTATTTTATTTCTTAAATATAATGAATTGGTATCGGACAATGCACTATTGTCTGTCAGGAATATTTACATTTTAATTTTTTTCTTAAATATAATTAATTGGTATCGGACACTACACTATTTTCTGTCAGGAATATTTACATTTTATTTTATTTCTTAAATATAATGAATTGGGATCGGACACTACACTTTTGTCTGTCAGGAATATTTACATTTTATTTTATTTCTTAAATATAATGAATAGGGATCGGACACTACACTATTGTCTGTCGTCAGGAATATTTACATTTTATTTTATTTCTTAAATATAATGAATAGGGATCGGACACTACACTATTGTCTGTCGTCAGGAATATTTACATTTTATTTTATTTCTTAAATATAATGAAATGGGATCGGACACTACACTTTTGTCTGTCAGGAATATTTACATTTTATTTTATTTCTTAAATATAATTAAATGGGATTGTAGACTACACTATTGTCTGTCAGGAATATTTACATTTTATTTTATTTCTTAAATATAATGAATTGGGATCGGACACTACACTATTGTCTGTCAGGATTATTTACATTTTATTTTATTTCTTAAATATAATGAATTGGGATCGGACACTACACTTTTGTCTGTCAGGAATATTTACATTTTATTTTATTTCTTAAATATAATGAATTGGGATCGGACACTACACTATTGTCTGTCAGGATTATTTACATTTTATTTTATTTCTTAAATATAATGAATTGGTATCGGACACTACACTATTGTCTGTCAGGAATATTTACATTTTATTTTATTTCTTAAATATAATGAATTGGTATCGGACAATGCACTATTGTCTGTCAGGAATATTTACATTTTATTTTATTTCTTATTTATAATGAATTGGTATCGAACACTACACTATTGTCTGTCAGGAATATTTACATTTTATTTTATTTCTTAAATATAATGAATTGGTATCGGACAATGCACTATTGTCTGTCAGGAATATTTACATTTTATTTTTTTTCTTAAATATAATTAATTGGTATCGGACACTACACTATTTTCTGTCAGGAATATTTACATTTTATTTTATTTCTTAAATATAATGAATTGGGATCGGACACTACACTATTGTCTGTCAGGAATATTTACATTTTATTTTATTTCTTAAATATAATGAATAGGGATCGGACACTACACTATTGTCTGTCGTCAGGAATATTTACATTTTATTTTATTTCTTAAATATAATGAAATGGGATCGGACACTACACTTTTGTGTCAGGAATATTTACATTTTATTTTATTTCTTAAATATAATGAAATGGGATCGTAGACTACACTATTGTCTGTCAGGAATATTTATAATTTATTTTATTTCTTAAATATAATGAATTGGGATCGGACACTACACTATTGTCTGTCAGGATTATTTACATTTTATTTTATTTCTTAAATATAATGAATTGGGATCGGACACTACACTATTGTCTGTCAGGATTATTTACATTTTATTTTATTTCTTAAATATAATGAATTGGGATCGGACACTACACTTTTGTCTATCAGGATTATTTACATTTTCTTTTATTTCTTAAATATAATGAATTGGGATCGGACACTACACTATTGTCTGTCAGGAATATTTACATTTTATTTTATTTCTTAAATATAATGAAATGGGATCGTAGACTACACTATTGTCTGTCAGGAATATTTATAATTTATTTTATTTCTTAAATATAATGAATTGGGATCGGACACTACACTATTGTCTGTCAGGATTATTTACATTTTATTTTATTTCTTAAATATAATGAATTGGGATCGGACACTACACTTTTGTCTGTCAGGAATATTTACATTTTATTTTATTTCTTAAATATAATGAATTGGGATCGGACACTACACTATTGTCTGTCAGGATTATTTACATTTTATTTTATTTCTTAAATATAATGAATAGGGATCGGACACTACACTATTGTCTGTCAGGAATATTTACATTTTATTTTATTTCTTAAATATAATGAATTGGTATCGGACAATGCACTATTGTCTGTCAGGAATATTTACATTTTATTTTATTTCTTATATATAATGAATTGGTATCGGACACTACACTATTGTCTGTCAGGAATATTTACATTTTATTTTATTTCTTAAATATAATGAATTGGGATCGGACAATGCACTATTGTCTGTCAGGAATATTTACATTTTATTTTATTTCTTAAATATAATGAATTGGGATCGGACAATGCACTATTGTCTGTCAGGAATATTTACATTTTATTTTATTTCTTAAATATAATGAATTGGGATCGGACACTACACTTTTGTCTATCAGGATTATTTACATTTTCTTTTATTTCTTAAATATAATGAATTGGGATCGGACACTACACTATTGTCTGTCAGGAATATTTACATTTTATTTTATTTCTTATATTTAATGAAATGGTATCGGACACGACACTATTGTCTGTCAGGAATATTTACATTTTTATTATTTTATTTCTTAAATATAATGAATTGGTATCGGACAATGCACTATTGTCTGTCAGGAATATTTACATTTTATTTTATTTCTTAAATATAATGAATTGGGATCGGACACTACACTATTGTCTGTTAGGAATATTTACATTTTATTTTATTTCTTAAATATAATGAATTGGGATCGGACACTACACTATTGTCTGTCAGGAATATTTACATTTTATTTTATTTCTTAAATATAATGAATTGGGATCGGACACTACACTATTGTCTGTCGTCAGCAATATTTACATTTTATTTTATTTCTTAAATATAATGAAATGAGATCGGACACTACACTTTTGTCTGTCAGGAATATTTACATTTTATTTTATTTCTTAAATATAATGAAATGGGATCGTAGACTACACTATTGTCTGTCAGGAATATTTACATTTTATTTTATTTCTTAAATATAATGAATTGGGATCGGACACTACACTTTTGTCTGTCAGGAATATTTAAATTTTATTTTATTTCTTAAATATAATGAATTGGTATCGGACAATGCACTATTGTCTGTCAGGAATATTTACATTTTATTTTATTTCTTATATATAATGAATTGGTATCGGACACTACACTATTGTCTGTCAGGAATATTTACATTTTATTTTATTTCTTAAATATAATGAATTGGGATCGGACACTACACTATTGTCTGTCAGGAATATTTACATTTTATTTTATTTCTTAAATATAATGAATTGGGATCGGACACTACACTATTGTCTGTCGTCAGGAATATTTACATTTTATTTTATTTCTTAAATATAATGAATTGGTATCGGACAATGCACTATTGTCTGTCAGGAATATTTACATTTTATTTTATTTCTTAAATATAATGAATTGGGATCGGACACTACACTATTGTCTGTCAGGAATATTTACATTTTATTTTATTTCTTAAATATAATGAATTGGGATCGGACACTACACTATTGTCTGTCAGGAATATTTACACTTTATTTTATTTCTTAAATATAATGAAATGGGATCGGACACTACACTTTTGTCTGTCAGGAATATTTACATTTTATTTTATTTCTTAAATATAATGAAATGGGATCGTACACTACACTATTTTCTGTCAGGAATATTTACATTTTATTTTATTTCTTAAATATAATGAATTGGGATCGGACACTACACTTTTGTCTGTCAGGAATATTTACATTTTATTTTATTTCTTAAATATAATGAATAGGGATCGGACACTACACTATTGTCTGTCGTCAGGAATATTTACATTTTATTTTATTTCTTAAATATAATGAATAGGGATCGGACACTACACTATTGTCTGTCGTCAGGAATATTTACATTTTATTTTATTTCTTAAATATAATGAAATGGGATCGGACACTACACTTTTGTCTGTCAGGAATATTTACATTTTATTTTATTTCTTAAATATAATTAAATGGGATTGTAGACTACACTATTGTCTGTCAGGAATATTTACATTTTATTTTATTTCTTAAATATAATGAATTGGGATCGGACACTACACTATTGTCTGTCAGGATTATTTACATTTTATTTTATTTCTTAAATATAATGAATTGGGATCGGACACTACACTTTTGTCTGTCAGGAATATTTACATTTTATTTTATTTCTTAAATATAATGAATTGGGATCGGACACTACACTATTGTCTGTCAGGATTATTTACATTTTATTTTATTTCTTAAATATAATGAATTGGTATCGGACACTACACTTTTGTCTGTCAGGAATATTTACATTTTATTTTATTTCTTAAATATAAGGAATTGGTATCGGACAATGCACTATTGTCTGTCAGGAATATTTACATTTTATTTTATTTCTTATATATAATGAATTGGTATCGAACACTACACTATTGTCTGTCAGGAATATTTACATTTTATTTTATTTCTTAAATATAATGAATTGGTATCGGACAATGCACTATTGTCTGTCAGGAATATTTACATTTTATTTTTTTTCTTAAATATAATTAATTGGTATCGGACACTACACTATTTTCTGTCAGGAATATTTACATTTTATTTTATTTCTTAAATATAATGAATTGGGATCGGACACTACACTATTGTCTGTCAGGAATATTTACATTTTATTTTATTTCTTAAATATAATGAATAGGGATCGGACACTACACTATTGTCTGTCGTCAGGAATATTTACATTTTATTTTATTTCTTAAATATAATGAAATGGGATCGGACACTACACTTTTGTGTCAGGAATATTTACATTTTATTTTATTTCTTAAATATAATGAAATGGGATCGTAGACTACACTATTGTCTGTCAGGAATATTTATAATTTATTTTATTTCTTAAATATAATGAATTGGGATCGGACACTACACTATTGTCTGTCAGGATTATTTACATTTTATTTTATTTCTTAAATATAATGAATTGGGATCGGACACTACACTATTGTCTGTCAGGATTATTTACATTTTATTTTATTTCTTAAATATAATGAATTAGGATCGACACTACACTATTGTCTGTCAGGAATATTTACATTTTATTGTCTTTCTTAAATATAATGAATTGGTATCGGACAATGCACTATTGTCTGTCAGGAATATTTACATTTTATTTTATTTCTTAAATATAATGAATTGGTATCGGACGCTACACTATTGTCTGTCAGGAATATTTACATTTTATTTTATTTCTTAAATATAATGAATTGGTATCGGACAATGCACTATTGTCTGTCAGGAATATTTACATTTTAATTTTTTTCTTAAATATAATTAATTGGTATCGGACACTACACTATTTTCTGTCAGGAATATTTACATTTTATTTTATTTCTTAAATATAATGAATTGGGATCGGACACTACACTTTTGTCTGTCAGGAATATTTACATTTTATTTTATTTCTTAAATATAATGAATAGGGATCGGACACTACACTATTGTCTGTCGTCAGGAATATTTACATTTTATTTTATTTCTTAAATATAATGAATAGGGATCGGACACTACACTATTGTCTGTCGTCAGGAATATTTACATTTTATTTTATTTCTTAAATATAATGAAATGGGATCGGACACTACACTTTTGTCTGTCAGGAATATTTACATTTTATTTTATTTCTTAAATATAATTAAATGGAATTGTAGACTACACTATTGTCTGTCAGGAATATTTACATTTTATTTTATTTCTTAAATATAATGAATTGGGATCGGACACTACACTATTGTCTGTCAGGATTATTTACATTTTATTTTATTTCTTAAATATAATGAATTGGGATCGGACACTACACTTTTGTCTGTCAGGAATATTTACATTTTATTTTATTTCTTAAATATAATGAATTGGGATCGGACACTACACTATTGTCTGTCAGGATTATTTACATTTTATTTTATTTCTTAAATATAATGAATTGGTATCGGACACTACACTATTGTCTGTCAGGAATATTTACATTTTATTTTATTTCTTAAATATAATGAATTGGTATCGGACAATGCACTATTGTCTGTCAGGAATATTTACATTTTATTTTATTTCTTATATATAATGAATTGGTATCGAACACTACACTATTGTCTGTCAGGAATATTTACATTTTATTTTATTTCTTAAATATAATGAATTGGTATCGGACAATGCACTATTGTCTGTCAGGAATATTTACATTTTATTTTTTTTCTTAAATATAATTAATTGGTATCGGACACTACACTATTTTCTGTCAGGAATATTTACATTTTATTTTATTTCTTAAATATAATGAATTGGGATCGGACACTACACTATTGTCTGTCAGGAATATTTACATTTTATTTTATTTCTTAAATATAATGAATAGGGATCGGACACTACACTATTGTCTGTCGTCAGGAATATTTACATTTTATTTTATTTCTTAAATATAATGAAATGGGATCGGACACTACACTTTTGTGTAAGGAATATTTACATTTTATTTTATTTCTTAAATATAATGAAATGGGATCGTAGACTACACTATTGTCTGTCAGGAATATTTATAATTTATTTTATTTCTTAAATATAATGAATTGGGATCGGACACTACACTATTGTCTGTCAGGATTATTTACATTTTATTTTATTTCTTAAATATAATGAATTGGGATCGGACACTACACTTTTGTCTATCAGGATTATTTACATTTTCTTTTATTTCTTAAATATAATGAATTGGGATCGGACACTACACTATTGTCTGTCAGGAATATTTACATTTTATTTTATTTCTTAAATATAATGAAATTGGATCGTAGACTACACTATTGTCTGTCAGGAATATTTATAATTTATTTTATTTCTTAAATATAATGAATTGGGATCGGACACTACACTATTGTCTGTCAGGATTATTTACATTTTATTTTATTTCTTAAATATAATGAATTGGGATCGGACACTACACTTTTGTCTGTCAGGAATATTTACATTTTATTTTATTTCTTAAATATAATGAATTGGGATCGGACACTACACTATTGTCTGTCAGGATTATTTACATTTTATTTTATTTCTTAAATATAATGAATAGGGATCGGACACTACACTATTGTCTGTCAGGAATATTTACATTTTATTTTATTTCTTAAATATAATGAATTGGTATCGGACAATGCACTATTGTCTGTCAGGAATATTTACATTTTATTTTATTTCTTATATATAATGAATTGGTATCGGACACTACACTATTGTCTGTCAGGAATATTTACATTTTATTTTATTTCTTAAATATAATGAATTGGGATCGGACAATGCACTATTGTCTGTCAGGAATATTTACATTTTTATTATTTTATTTCTTAAATATAATGAATTGGTATCGGACAATGCACTATTGTCTGTCAGGAATATTTACATTTTATTTTATTTCTTAAATATAATGAATTGGGATCGGACACTACACTATTGTCTGTTAGGAATATTTACATTTTATTTTATTTCTTAAATATAATGAATTGGGATCGGACACTACACTATTGTCTGTCAGGAATATTTACATTTTATTTTATTTCTTAAATATAATGAATTGGGATCGGACACTTCACTATTGTCTGTCGTCAGCAATATTTACATTTTATTTTATTTCTTAAATATAATGAAATGGGATCGGACACTACACTTTTGTCTGTCAGGAATATTTACATTTTATTTTATTTCTTAAATATAATGAAATGGGATCGTAGACTACACTATTGTCTGTCAGGAATATTTACATTTTATTTTATTTCTTAAATATAATGAATTGGGATCGGACACTACACTTTTGTCTGTCAGGAATATTTAAATTTTATTTTATTTCTTAAATATAATGAATTGGTATCGGACAATGCACTATTGTCTGTCAGGAATATTTACATTTTATTTTATTTCTTATATATAATGAATTGGTATCGGACACTACACTATTGTCTGTCAGGAATATTTACATTTTATTTTATTTCTTAAATATAATGAATTGGGATCGGACACTACACTATTGTCTGTCAGGAATATTTACATTTTATTTTATTTCTTAAATATAATGAATTGGGATCGGACACTACACTATTGTCTGTCGTCAGGAATATTTACATTTTATTTTATTTCTTAAATATAATGAATTGGTATCGGACAATGCACTATTGTCTGTCAGGAATATTTACATTTTATTTTATTTCTTAAATATAATGAATTGGGATCGGACACTACACTATTGTCTGTCAGGAATATTTACATTTTATTTTATTTCTTAAATATAATGAATTGGGATCGGACACTACACTATTGTCTGTCAGGAATATTTACACTTTATTTTATTTCTTAAATATAATGAAATGGGATCGGACACTACACTTTTGTCTGTCAGGAATATTTACATTTTATTTTATTTCTTAAATATAATGAAATGGGATCGTACACTACACTATTGTCTGTCACGAATATTTACATTTTATTTTATTTCTTAAATATAATGAATTGGGATCGGACACTACACTATTGTCTGTCAGGAATATTTACATTTTATTTTATTTCTTAAATATAATGAATTGGGATCGGACACTACACTATTGTCTGTCGTCAGGAATATTAACATTTTATTTTATTTCTTAAATATAATGAAATGGGATCGGACACTACACTTTTGTCTGTCAGGAATATTTACATTTTATTTTATTTCTTAAATATAATGAAATGGCATCGTAGACTACACTATTGTCTGTCAGGAATATTTACATTTTATTTTATTTCTTAAATATAATGAATTGGGATCGGACACTACACTATTGTCTGTCAGGAATATTTAAATTTTATTTTATTTCTTAAATATAATGAATTGGTATCGGACAATGCACTATTGTCTGTCAGGAATATTTACATTTTATTTTATTTCTTATATATAATGAATTGGTATCAGACACTACACTATTGTCTGTCAGGAATATTTACATTTTATTTTATTTCTTAAATATAATGAATTGGTATCGGACAATGCACTATTGTCTGTCAGGAATATTTACATTTTATTTTTTTTCTTAAATATAATTAATTGGTATCGGACACTACACTATTTTCTGTGAGGAATATTTACATTTTATTTTATTTCTTAAATATAATGAATTGGGATCGGACACTACACTATTGTCTGTCAGGAATATTTACATTTTATTTTATTTCTTAAATATAATGAATAGGGATCGGACACTACACTATTGTCTGTCGTCAGGAATATTTACATTTTATTTTATTTCTTAAATATAATGAAATGGGATCGGACACTACACTTTTGTGTCAGGAATATTTACATTTTATTTTATTTCTTAAATATAATGAAATGGGATCGTAGACTACACTATTGTCTGTCAGGAATATTTATAATTTATTTTATTTCTTAAATATAATGAATTGGGATCGGACACTACACTATTGTCTGTCAGGATTATTTACATTTTATTTTATTTCTTAAATATAATGAATTGGGATCGGACACTACACTTTTGCCTATCAGGATTATTTACATTTTCTTTTATTTCTTAAATATAATGAATTGGGATCGGACACTACACTATTGTCTGTCAGGAATATTTACATTTTATTTTATTTCTTAAATATAATGAAATTGGATCGTAGACTACACTATTGTCTGTCAGGAATATTTATAATTTATTTTATTTCTTAAATATAATGAATTGGGATCGGACACTACACTATTGTCTGTCAGAATTATTTACATTTTATTTTATTTCTTAAATATAATGAATTGGGATCGGACACTACACTTTTGTCTGTCAGGAATATTTACATTTTATTTTATTTCTTAAATATAATGAATTGGGATCGGACACTACACTATTGTCTGTCAGGATTATTTACATTTTATTTTATTTCTTAAATATAATGAATAGGGATCGGACACTACACTATTGTCTGTCAGGAATATTTACATTTTATTTTATTTCTTAAATATAATGAATTGGTATCGGACAATGCACTATTGTCTGTCAGGAATATTTACATTTTATTTTATTTCTTATATATAATGAATTGGTATCGGACACTACACTATTGTCTGTCAGGAATATTTACATTTTATTTTATTTCTTAAATATAATGAATTGGGATCGGACAATGCACTATTGTCTGTCAGGAATATTTACATTTTATTTTATTTCTTAAATATAATGAATTGGGATCGGACAATGCACTATTGTCTGTCAGGAATATTTACATTTTTATTATTTTATTTCTTAAATATAATGAATTGGTATCGGACAATGCACTATTGTCTGTCAGGAATATTTACATTTTATTTTATTTCTTAAATATAATGAATTGGGATCGGACACTACACTATTGTCTGTTAGGAATATTTACATTTTATTTTATTTCTTAAATATAATGAATTGGGATCGGACACTACACTATTGTCTGTCAGGAATATTTACATTTTATTTTATTTCTTAAATATAATGAATTGGGATCGGACACTTCACTATTGTCTGTCGTCAGCAATATTTACATTTTATTTTATTTCTTAAATATAATGAAATGGGATCGGACACTACACTTTTGTCTGTCAGGAATATTTACATTTTATTTTATTTCTTAAATATAATGAAATGGGATCGTAGACTACACTATTGTCTGTCAGGAATATTTACATTTTATTTTATTTCTTAAATATAATGAATTGGGATCGGACACTACACTTTTGTCTGTCAGGAATATTTAAATTTTATTTTATTTCTTAAATATAATGAATTGGTATCGGACAATGCACTATTGTCTGTCAGGAATATTTACATTTTATTTTATTTCTTATATATAATGAATTGGTATCGGACACTACACTATTGTCTGTCAGGAATATTTACATTTTATTTTATTTCTTAAATATAATGAATTGGGATCGGACACTACACTATTGTCTGTCAGGAATATTTACATTTTATTTTATTTCTTAAATATAATGAATTGGGATCGGACACTACACTATTGTCTGTCGTCAGGAATATTTACATTTTATTTTATTTCTTAAATATAATGAATTGGTATCGGACAATGCACTATTGTCTGTCAGGAATATTTACATTTTATTTTATTTCTTAAATATAATGAATTGGGATCGGACACTACACTATTGTCTGTCAGGAATATTTACATTTTATTTTATTTCTTAAATATAATGAATTGGGATCGGACACTACACTATTGTCTGTCAGGAATATTTACACTTTATTTTATTTCTTAAATATAATGAAATGGGATCGGACACTACACTTTTGTCTGTCAGGAATATTTACATTTTATTTTATTTCTTAAATATAATGAAATGGGATCGTACACTACACTATTGTCTGTCACGAATATTTACATTTTATTTTATTTCTTAAATATAATGAATTGGGATCGGACACTACACTATTGTCTGTCAGGAATATTTACATTTTATTTTATTTCTTAAATATAATGAATTGGGATCGGACACTACACTATTGTCTGTCGTCAGGAATATTAACATTTTATTTTATTTCTTAAATATAATGAAATGGGATCGGACACTACACTTTTGTCTGTCAGGAATATTTACATTTTATTTTATTTCTTAAATATAATGAAATGGCATCGTAGACTACACTATTGTCTGTCAGGAATATTTACATTTTATTTTATTTCTTAAATATAATGAATTGGGATCGGACACTACACTATTGTCTGTCAGGAATATTTAAATTTTATTTTATTTCTTAAATATAATGAATTGGTATCGGACAATGCACTATTGTCTGTCAGGAATATTTACATTTTATTTTATTTCTTATATATAATGAATTGGTATCAGACACTACACTATTGTCTGTCAGGAATATTTACATTTTATTTTATTTCTTAAATATAATGAATTGGGATCGGACACTACACTATTGTCTGTCAGGAATATTTACATTTTATTTTATTTCTTAAATATAATAAATTGGGATCGGACACTACACTATTGTCTGTCGTCAGGAATATTTACATTTTATTTTATTTCTTAAATATAATGAATTGGTATCGGACAATGCACTATTGTCTGTCAGGAATATTTACATTTTATTTTATTTCTTAAATATAATGAATTGGGATCGGACACTACACTATTGTCTGTCAGGAATATTTACATTTTATTTTATTTCTTAAATATAATGAATTGGGATCGGACACTACACTATTGTCTGTCAGGAATATTTACATTTTATTTTATTTCTTAAATATAATGAAATGGGATCGGACACTACACTTTTGTCTGTCAGGAATATTTACATTTTATTTTATTTCTTAAATATAATGAAATGGGATCGTACACTACACTATTGTCTGTCAGGAATATTTACATTTTATTTTATTTCTTAAATATAATGAATTGGGATCGGACACTACACTATTGTCTGTCAGGAATATTTACATTTTATTTTATTTCTTAAATATAATGAATTGGGATCGGACACTACACTATTGTCTGTCGTCAGGAATATTAACATTTTATTTTATTTCTTAAATATAATGAAATGGGATCGGACACTACACTTTTGTCTGTCAGGAATATTTACATTTTATTTTATTTCTTAAATATAATGAAATGGGATCGTACACTACACTATTGTCTGTCAGGAATATTTACATTTTATTTTATTTCTTAAATATAACGAATTGGGATCGGACACTACACTATTGTCTGTCAGGATTATTTACATTTTATTTTATTTCTTAAATATAATGAATTGGGATCGGACACTACACTTTTGTCTGTCAGGAATATTTACATTTTATTTTATTTCTTAAATATAATGAATTGGGATCGGACACTACACTATTGTCTGTCAGGATTATTTACATTTTCTTTTATTTCTTAAATATAATGAATTGTGATCGGACACTACACTATTGTCTGTCAGGAATATTTACATTTTATTTTATTTCTTAAATATAATGAATTGGTATCGGAAAATGCACTATTGTCTGTCGGGAATATTTACATTTTATTTTATTTCTTATATATAATGAATTGGTATCGGACACTACACTATTGTCTGTCAGGAATATTTACATTTTATTTTATTTCTTAAATATAATGAATTGGTATCGGACAATGCACTATTGTCTGTCAGGAATATTTACATTTTATTTTGTTTCTTAAATATAATTAATTGGTATCGGACACTACACTATTGTCTGTCAGGAATATTTACATTTTATTTTATTTCTTTAATACAGTTGACTCTCATTGTCTCGAATTCGGTTGACTCGAATTTCCGGTTGAGTCGAATTTTTATCGAAGTCCCGAACTTCTTTGTGTATAAATATATATAATTTGACTCCTGTTGAGTCGAATTCGGATGAGTCGAAATTTCTGTTGTCTCGAATAAAAGTTTTGGTCCCGAGATGTAGAAAGCCATATTATTTACATTCGTTTAGTCAAATTTACCTGTCAAAACATGTGTATTACATTAGGATTAAAATCGGATCACAGGTGAAACATCCGGTCATTGAATTTGACATTTTTACCTTAGGCTATTTCACATGTTTATTTCACAATCTGTCAAATTAATTAGTGATAATATTTGAATTGGCTTGGTATTATAAAACAAGTTAGATGTGTACAATCAAAAATTGTCGATTCATAATACGTGCGCTTGGGTCGGCATACATCAATGATTATGAAAAGTACACAAAGGAAGCGTTTTATCTACATGTATTGAATTATTTGTCGGAAATTAATTTTGATTAAAGAAGAATAGTTTTCTTCTACACTTTATTGAATAATAAAAACACACCATTTATTGTAAATAAACAGTATTGCACAAAGAAAAATACGTCAAGATGGGTGAAGTTTAATGACAATGCAACAGGTGAAAAACATAAACAAAACGGATAAACATATTCGTTCACACAAAAAAAGATATCTAGAAGTTATCAGTCGTTTCACAAGATTCAAAGAATTTAACGGAGAGTAAAAAACAGCAACAAAAACATCGAATATGTTTAAAATCGTTCCGAGAATAGGGACATGCGATGCTGGTTTTAGCTCTTCAAAATTTCGCTCGTGTTGTCTCCCTTTCGTTGTTAAACAAACCACACTTCCGGTATCTTCGTAGCTCCTCTTGAGTCGAACTACGGTTGACTCGAATTTTTTCCATGGTCCCATAAAATTCAAGATAACGAGAGTCAACTGTATAATGAATTGGGATCGAACACTACACTATTGTCTGTCAGGAATATTTACATTTTATTTTATTTCTTAAATATAATGAATTGGGATCGGACACTACACTTTTGTCTCAGGATTATTTACATTTTATTTTATTTCTTAAATATAATGAATTGGTATCGGACACTACACTTTTGTCTGTCAGGAATATTTACATTTTATTTTATTTCTTAAATATAATGAATTGGGATCGGACACTACACTATTGTCTGTCAGAAATATTTATATTTTATTTTATTTCTTAAATATAATGAATTGGTATCGGACAATGCACTATTGTCTGTCAGGAATATTTACATTTTATTTTATTTCTTATATATAATGAATTGGTATCGGACACTACACTATTGTCTGTCAGGAATATTTACATTTTCTTTTATTTCTTAAATATAATGAATTGGTATCGGACAATGCACTATTGTCTGTCAGGAATATTTACATTTTATTTTATTTCTTAAATATAATGAATTGGGATCGGACACTACACTATTGTCTGCCAGGAATATTTATATTTTATTTTATTTCTTAAATATAATGAATTGGGATCGGACACTACACTATTGTCTGTCGTCAGGAATATTTACATTTTATTTTATTTCTTAAATATAATGAAATGGGATCGGACACTACACTTTTGTCTGTCAGGAATATTTACATTTTATTGTATTTCTTAAATATAATGAATTGGGATCGGACACTACACTATTGTCTGTCAGGATTATTTACATTTTATTTTATTTCTTAAATATAATGAATTGGGATCGGACACTACACTTTTGTCTGTCAGGAATATTTACATTTTATTTTATTTCTTAAATATAATGAAATGGGATCGGACACTACACTTTTGTCTGTCAGGAATATTTACATTTTATTGTATTTCTTAAATATAATGAATTGGGATCGGACACTACACTATTGTCTGTCAGGATTATTTACATTTTATTTTATTTCTTAAATATAATGAATTGGGATCGGACACTACACTTTTGTCTGTCAGGAATATTTACATTTTATTTTATTTCTTAAATATAATGAATTGGGATCGGACACTACACTATTGTCTGTCAGGAATATTTACATTTTATTTTATTTCTTAAATATAATGAATTGGAATCGGACACTACACTATTGTCTGTCAGGATTATTTACATTTTATTTTATTTCTTAAATATAATGAATTAGGATCGGACACTACACTATTGTCTGTCAGGAATATTTACATTTTATTGTCTTTCTTAAATATAATGAATTGGTATCGGACAATGCACTATTGTCTGTCAGGAATATTTACATTTTATTTTATTTCTTATATATAATGAATTGGTATCGGACGCTACACTATTGTCTGTCAGGAATATTTACATTTTATTTTATTTCTTAAATATAATGAATTGGTATCGGACAATGCACTATTGTCTGTCAGGAATATTTACATTTTAATTTTTTTCTTAAATATAATTAATTGGTATCGGACACTACACTATTTTCTGTCAGGAATATTTACATTTTATTTTATTTCTTAAATATAATGAATTGGGATCGGACACTACACTTTTGTCTGTCAGGAATATTTACATTTTATTTTATTTCTTAAATATAATGAATAGGGATCGGACACTACACTATTGTCTGTCGTCAGGAATATTTACATTTTATTTTATTTCTTAAATATAATGAATAGGGATCGGACACTACACTATTGTCTGTCGTCAGGAATATTTACATTTTATTTTATTTCTTAAATATAATGAAATGGGATCGGACACTACACTTTTGTCTGTCAGGAATATTTACATTTTATTTTATTTCTTAAATATAATGAAATGGGATCGTACACTACACTATTGTCTGTCAGGAATATTTACATTTTATTTTATTTCTTAAATATAACGAATTGGGATCGGACACTACACTATTGTCTGTCAGGATTATTTACATTTTATTTTATTTCTTAAATATAATGAATTGGGATCGGACACTACACTTTTGTCTGTCAGGAATATTTACATTTTATTTTATTTCTTAAATATAATGAATTGGGATCGGACACTACACTATTGTCTGTCAGGATTATTTACATTTTCTTTTATTTCTTAAATATAATGAATTGTGATCGGAAAATGCACTATTGTCTGTCGGGAATATTTACATTTTATTTTATTTCTTATATATAATGAATTGGTATCGGACACTACACTATTGTCTGTCAGGAATATTTACATTTTATTTTATTTCTTAAATATAATGAATTGGTATCGGACAATGCACTATTGTCTGTCAGGAATATTTACATTTTATTTTGTTTCTTAAATATAATTAATTGGTATCGGACACTACACTATTGTCTGTCAGGAATATTTACATTTTATTTTATTTCTTAAATACAGTTGACTCTCATTGTCTCGAATTCGGTTGACTCGAATTTCCGGTTGAGTCGAATTTTTATCGAAGTCTCGAACTTCTTTGTGTATAAATATATATAATTTGACTCCTGTTGAGTCGAATTCGGATGAGTCGAAATTTCTGTTGTCTCGAATAAAAGTTTTGGTCCCGAGATGTAGAAAGCCATATTATTTACATTCGTTTAGTCAAATTTACCTGTCAAAACATGTGTATTACATTAGGATTAAAATCGGATCACAGGTGAAACATCCGGTCATTGAATTTGACATTTTTACCTTAGGCTATTTCACATGTTTATTTCACAATCTGTCAAATTAATTAGTGATAATATTTGAATTGGCTTGGTATTATAACACAAGTTAGATGTGTACAATCAAAAATTGTCGATTCATAATACGTGCGCTTGGGTCGGCATACATCAATGATTATGAAAAGTACACAAAGGAAGCGTTTTATCTACATGTATTGAATTATTTGTCGGAAATTAATTTTGATTAAAGAAGAATAGTTTTCTTCTACACTTTATTGAATAATAAAAACACACCATTTATTGTAAATAAACAGTATTGCACAAAGAAAAATACGTCAAGATGGGTGAAGTTTAATGACAATGCAACAGGTGAAAAACATAAACAAAACGGATAAACATATTCGTTCACACAAAAAAAGATATCTAGAAGTTATCAGTCGTTTCACAAGATTCAAAGAATTTAACGGAGAGTAAAAAACAGCAACAAAAACATCGAATATGTTTAAAATCGTTCCGAGAATAGGGACATGCGATGCTGGTTTTAGCTCTTCAAAATTTCGCTCGTGTTGTCTCCCTTTCGTTGTTAAACAAACCACACTTCCGGTATCTTCGTAGCTCCTCTTGAGTCGAACTACGGTTGACTCGAATTTTTTCCATGGTCCCATAAAATTCAAGATAACGAGAGTCAACTGTATAATGAATTGGGATCGAACACTACACTATTGTCTGTCAGGAATATTTACATTTTATTTTATTTCTTAAATATAATGAATTGGGATCGGACACTACACTTTTGTCTCAGGATTATTTACATTTTATTTTATTTCTTAAATATAATGAATTGGTATCGGACACTACACTTTTGTCTGTCAGGAATATTTACATTTTATTTTATTTCTTAAATATAATGAATTGGGATCGGACACTACACTATTGTCTGTCAGAAATATTTATATTTTATTTTATTTCTTAAATATAATGAATTGGTATCGGACAATGCACTATTGTCTGTCAGGAATATTTACATTTTATTTTATTTCTTATATATAATGAATTGGTATCGGACACTACACTATTGTCTGTCAGGAATATTTACATTTTCTTTTATTTCTTAAATATAATGAATTGGTATCGGACAATGCACTATTGTCTGTCAGGAATATTTACATTTTATTTTATTTCTTAAATATAATGAATTGGGATCGGACACTACACTATTGTCTGCCAGGAATATTTATATTTTATTTTATTTCTTAAATATAATGAATTGGGATCGGACACTACACTATTGTCTGTCGTCAGGAATATTTACATTTTATTTTATTTCTTAAATATAATGAAATGGGATCGGACACTACACTTTTGTCTGTCAGGAATATTTACATTTTATTGTATTTCTTAAATATAATGAATTGGGATCGGACACTACACTATTGTCTGTCAGGATTATTTACATTTTATTTTATTTCTTAAATATAATGAATTGGGATCGGACACTACACTTTTGTCTGTCAGGAATATTTACATTTTATTTTATTTCTTAAATATAATGAAATGGGATCGGACACTACACTTTTGTCTGTCAGGAATATTTACATTTTATTGTATTTCTTAAATATAATGAATTGGGATCGGACACTACACTATTGTCTGTCAGGATTATTTACATTTTATTTTATTTCTTAAATATAATGAATTGGGATCGGACACTACACTTTTGTCTGTCAGGAATATTTACATTTTATTTTATTTCTTAAATATAATGAATTGGGATCGGACACTACACTACTGTCTGTCAGGAATATTTACATTTTATTTTATTTCTTAAATATAATGAATTGGGATCGGACACTACACTATTGTCTGTCAGGATTATTTACATTTTATTTTATTTCTTAAATATAATGAATTAGGATCGGACACTACACTATTGTCTGTCAGGAATATTTACATTTTATTGTCTTTCTTAAATATAATGAATTGGTATCGGACAATGCACTATTGTCTGTCAGGAATATTTACATTTTATTTTATTTCTTATATATAATGAATTGGTATCGGACGCTACACTATTGTCTGTCAGGAATATTTACATTTTATTTTATTTCTTAAATATAATGAATTGGTATCGGACAATGCACTATTGTCTGTCAGGAATATTTACATTTTAATTTTTTTCTTAAATATAATTAATTGGTATCGGACACTACACTATTTTCTGTCAGGAATATTTACATTTTATTTTATTTCTTAAATATAATGAATAGGGATCGGACACTACACTATTGTCTGTCGTCAGGAATATTTACATTTTATTTTATTTCTTAAATATAATGAATAGGGATCGGACACTACACTATTGTCTGTCGTCAGGAATATTTACATTTTATTTTATTTCTTAAATATAATGAAATGGGATCGGACACTACACTTTTGTCTGTCAGGAATATTTACATTTTATTTTATTTCTTAAATATAATTAAATGGGATTGTAGACTACACTATTGTCTGTCACGAATATTTACATTTTATTTTATTTCTTAAATATAATGAATTGGGATCGGACACTACACTATTGTCTGTCAGGATTATTTACATTTTATTTTATTTCTTAAATATAATGAATTGGGATCGGACACTACACTTTTGTCTGTCAGGAATATTTACATTTTATTTTATTTCTTAAATATAATGAATTGGGATCGGACACTACACTATTGTCTGTCAGGATTATTTACATTTTATTTTATTTCTTAAATATAATGAATTGGTATCGGACACTACATTATTGTCTGTCAGGAATATTTACATTTTATTTTATTTCTTAAATATAATGAATTGGTATCGGACAATGCACTATTGTCTGTCAGGAATATTTACATTTTATTTTATTTCTTATATATAATGAATTGGTATCGAACACTACACTATTGTCTGTCAGGAATATTTACATTTTATTTTATTTCTTAAATATAATGAATTGGTATCGGACAATGCACTATTGTCTGTCAGGAAAATTTACATTTTATTTTTTTTCTTAAATATAATTAATTGGTATCGGACACTACACTATTTTCTGTCAGGAATATTTACATTTTATTTTATTTCTTAAATATAATGAATTGGGATCGGACACTACACTATTGTCTGTCAGGAATATTTACATTTTATTTTATTTCTTAAATATAATGAATAGGGATCGGACACTACACTATTGTCTGTCGTCAGGAATATTTACATTTTATTTTATTTCTTAAATATAATGAAATGGGATCGGACACTACACTTTTGTGTCAGGAATATTTACATTTTATTTTATTTCTTAAATATAATGAAATGGGATCGTAGACTACACTATTGTCTGTCAGGAATATTTATAATTTATTTTATTTCTTAAATATAATGAATTGGGATCGGACACTACACTATTGTCTGTCAGGATTATTTACATTTTATTTTATTTCTTAAATATAATGAATTGGGATCGGACACTACACTTTTGTCTGTCAGGAATATTTACATTTTATTTTATTTCTTAAATATAATGAATTGGGATCGGACACTACACTATTGTCTGTCAGGATTATTTACATTTTATTTTATTTCTTAAATATAATGAATAGGGATCGGACACTACATTATTGTCTGTCAGGAATATTTACATTTTATTTTATTTCTTAAATATAATGAATTGGTATCGGACAATGCACTATTGTCTGTCAGGAATATTTACATTTTATTTTATTTCTTATATATAATGAATTGGTATCGAACACTACACTATTGTCTGTCAGGAATATTTACATTTTATTTTATTTCTTAAATATAATGAATTGGTATCGGACAATGCACTATTGTCTGTCAGGAAAATTTACATTTTATTTTTTTTCTTAAATATAATTAATTGGTATCGGACACTACACTATTTTCTGTCAGGAATATTTACATTTTATTTTATTTCTTAAATATAATGAATTGGGATCGGACACTACACTATTGTCTGTCAGGAATATTTACATTTTATTTTATTTCTTAAATATAATGAATAGGGATCGGACACTACACTATTGTCTGTCGTCAGGAATATTTACATTTTATTTTATTTCTTAAATATAATGAAATGGGATCGGACACTACACTTTTGTGTCAGGAATATTTACATTTTATTTTATTTCTTAAATATAATGAAATGGGATCGTAGACTACACTATTGTCTGTCAGGAATATTTATAATTTATTTTATTTCTTAAATATAATGAATTGGGATCGGACACTACACTATTGTCTGTCAGGATTATTTACATTTTATTTTATTTCTTAAATATAATGAATTGGGATCGGACACTACACTTTTGTCTGTCAGGAATATTTACATTTTATTTTATTTCTTAAATATAATGAATTGGGATCGGACACTACACTATTGTCTGTCAGGATTATTTACATTTTATTTTATTTCTTAAATATAATGAATAGGGATCGGACACTACACTATTGTCTGTCAGGAATATTTACATTTTATTTTATTTCTTAAATATAATGAATTGGTATCGGACAATGCACTATTGTCTGTCAGGAATATTTACATTTTATTTTATTTCTTATATATAATGAATTGGTATCGGACACTACACTATTGTCTGTCAGGAATATTTACATTTTATTTTATTTCTTAAATATAATGAATTGGGATCGGACAATGCACTATTGTCTGTCAGGAATATTTACATTTTATTTTATTTCTTAAATATAATGAATTGGGATCGGACACTACACTATTGTCTCTCAGGAATATTTATATTTTATTTTATTTCTTAAATATAATGAATTGGTATCGGACACTACACTATTCCTGTCGTCAGGAATATTTACATTTTATTTTATTTCTTAAATATAATGAAATGGGATCGTACACTACACTATTGTCTGTCAGGAATATTTACATTTTATTTTATTTCTTAAATATAATGAATTGGGATCGGACACTACACTATTGTCTGTCAGGATTATTTACATTTTACTTTATTTCTTAAATATAATGAATTGGGATCGGACACTACACTTTTGTCTGTCAGGAATATTTACATTTTAATTTATTTCTTAAATATAATGAATTGGGATCGGACACTACACTATTGTCTGTCAGGATTATTTACATTTTATTTTATTTCTTAAATATAATGAATTGGTATCGGACACTACACTATTGTCTGTCAGGAATATTTACATTTTATTTTATTTCTTAAATATAATGAATTGGTATCGGACAATGCACTATTGTCTGTCAGGAATATTTACATTTTATTTTATTTCTTATATATAATGAATTGGTATCGGACACTACACTATTGTCTGTCAGGAATATTTACATTTTATTTTATTTCTTAAATATAATGAATTGGTATCGGACAATGCACTATTGTCTGTCAGGAATATTTACATTTTATTTTTTTTCTTAAATATAATTAATTGGTATCGGACACTACACTATTTTCTGTCAGGAATATTTACATTTTATTTTATTTCTTAAATATAATGAATTGGGATCGGACACTACACTATTGTTTGTCAGGAATATTTACATTTTATTTTATTTCTTAAATATAATGAATAGGGATCGGACACTACACTATTGTCTGTCGTCAGGAATATTTACATTTTATTTTATTTCTTAAATATAATGAAATGGGATCGGACACTACACTTTTGTGTCAGGAATATTTACATTTTATTTTATTTCTTAAATATAATGAAATGGGATCGTAGACTACACTATTGTCTGTCAGGAATATTTATAATTTATTTTATTTCTTAAATATAATGAATTGGGATCGGACACTACACTATTTTCTGTCAGGATTATTTACATTTTATTTTATTTCTTAAATATAATGAATTGGTATCGGACAATGCACTATTGTCTGTCAGGAATATTTACATTTTAATTTTTTTCTTAAATATAATTAATTGGTATCGGACACTACACTATTTTCTGTCAGGAATATTTACATTTTATTTTATTTCTTAAATATAATGAATTGGGATCGGACACTACACTTTTGTCTGTCAGGAATATTTACATTTTATTTTATTTCTTAAATATAATGAATAGGGATCGGACACTACACTATTGTCTGTCGTCAGGAATATTTACATTTTATTTTATTTCTTAAATATAATGAATAGGGATCGGACACTACACTATTGTCTGTCGTCAGGAATATTTACATTTTATTTTATTTCTTAAATATAATGAAATGGGATCGGACACTACACTTTTGTCTGTCAGGAATATTTACATTTTATTTTATTTCTTAAATATAATTAAATGGGATTGTAGACTACACTATTGTCTGTCACGAATATTTACATTTTATTTTATTTCTTAAATATAATGAATTGGGATCGGACACTACACTATTGTCTGTCAGGATTATTTACATTTTATTTTATTTCTTAAATATAATGAATTGGGATCGGACACTACACTTTTGTCTGTCAGGAATATTTACATTTTATTTTATTTCTTAAATATAATGAATTGGGATCGGACACTACACTATTGTCTGTCAGGATTATTTACATTTTATTTTATTTCTTAAATATAATGAATTGGTATCGGACACTACACTATTGTCTGTCAGGAATATTTACATTTTATTTTATTTCTTAAATATAATGAATTGGTATCGGACAATGCACTATTGTCTGTCAGGAATATTTACATTTTATTTTATTTCTTATATATAATGAATTGGTATCGAACACTACACTATTGTCTGTCAGGAATATTTACATTTTATTTTATTTCTTAAATATAAAGAATTGGTATCGGACAATGCACTATTGTCTGTCAGGAATATTTACATTTTATTTTTTTTCTTAAATATAATTAATTGGTATCGGACACTACACTATTTTCTGTCAGGAATATTTACATTTTTATTTTATTTCTTAAATATAATGAATTGGGATCGGACACTACACTATTGTCTGTCAGGAATATTTACATTTTATTTTATTTCTTAAATATAATGAATAGGGATCGGACACTACACTATTGTCTGTCGTCAGGAATATTTACATTTTATTTTATTTCTTAAATATAATGAAATGGGATCGGACACTACACTTTTGTGTCAGGAATATTTACATTTTATTTTATTTCTTAAATATAATGAAATGGGATCGTAGACTACACTATTGTCTGTCAGGAATATTTATAATTTATTTTATTTCTTAAATATAATGAATTGGGATCGGACACTACACTATTGTCTGTCAGGATTATTTACATTTTATTTTATTTCTTAAATATAATGAATTGGGATCGGACACTACACTTTTGTCTGTCAGGAATATTTACATTTTATTTTATTTCTTAAATATAATGAATTGGGATCGGACACTACACTATTGTCTGTCAGGATTATTTACATTTTATTTTATTTCTTAAATATAATGAATTGGGATCGGACACTACACTATTGTCTGTCAGGAATATTTACATTTTATTTTATTTCTTAAATATAATGAATTGGTATCGGACAATGCACTATTGTCTGTCAGGAATATTTACATTTTATTTTATTTCTTATATATAATGAATTGGTATCAGACACTACACTATTGTCTGTCAGGAATATTTACATTTTATTTTATTTCTTAAATATAATGAATTGGGATCGGACAATGCACTATTGTCTGTCAGGAATATTTACATTTTATTTTATTTCTTAAATATAATGAATTGGGATCGGACACTACACTATTGTCTCTCAGGAATATTTATATTTTATTTTATTCCTTAAATATAATGAATTGGTATCGGACACTACACTATTCCTGTCGTCAGGAATATTTACATTTTATTTTATTTCTTAAATATAATGAAATGGGATCGTACACTACACTATTGTCTGTCAGGAATATTTACATTTTATTTTATTTCTTAAATATAATGAATTGGGATCGGACACTACACTATTGTCTGTCAGGATTATTTACATTTTATTTTATTTCTTAAATATAATGAATTGGGATCGGACACTACACTTTTGTCTGTCAGGAATATTTACATTTTAATTTATTTCTTAAATATAATGAATTGGGATCGGACACTACACTATTGTCTGTCAGGATTATTTACATTTTATTTTATTTCTTAAATATAATGAATTGGTATCGGACACTACACTATTGTCTGTCAGGAATATTTACATTTTATTTTATTTCTTAAATATAATGAATTGGTATCGGACAATGCACTATTGTCTGTCAGGAATATTTACATTTTATTTTATTTCTTATATATAATGAATTGGTATCGGACACTACACTATTGTCTGTCAGGAATATTTACATTTTATTTTATTACTTAAATATAATGAATTGGTATCGGACAATGCACTATTGTCTGTCAGGAATATTTACATTTTATTTTTTTTCTTAAATATAATTAATTGGTATCGGACACTACACTATTTTCTGTCAGGAATATTTACATTTTATTTTATTTCTTAAATATAATGAATTGGGATCGGACACTACACTATTGTCTGTCAGGAATATTTACATTTTATTTTATTTCTTAAATATAATGAATAGGGATCGGACACTACACTTTTGTGTCAGGAATATTTACATTTTATTTTATTTCTTAAATATAATGAAATGGGATCGTAGACTACACTATTGTCTGTCAGGAATATTTATAATTTATTTTATTTCTTAAATATAATGAATTGGGATCGGACACTACACTATTGTCTGTCAGGATTATTTACATTTTATTTTATTTCTTAAATATAATGAAATGGGATCGGACACTACACTTTTGTGTCAGGAATATTTACATTTTATTTTATTTCTTAAATATAATGAAATGGGATCGTAGACTACACTATTGTCTGTCAGGAATATTTATAATTTATTTTATTTCTTAAATATAATGAATTGGGATCGGACACTACACTATTGTCTGTCAGGATTATTTACATTTTATTTTATTTCTTAAATATAATGAAATGGGATCGGACACTACACTTTTGTGTCAGGAATATTTACATTTTATTTTATTTCTTAAATATAATGAATTGGGATCGGACACTACACTATTGTCTGTCAGGATTATTTACATTTTATTTTATTTCTTAAATATAATGAATAGGGATCGGACACTACACTATTGTCTGTCAGGAATATTTACATTTTATTTTATTTCTTAAATATAATGAATTGGTATCGGACAATGCACTATTGTCTGTCAGGAATATTTACATTTTATTTTATTTCTTATATATAATGAATTGGTATCGGACACTACACTATTGTCTGTCAGGAATATTTACATTTTATTTTATTTCTTAAATATAATGAATTGGGATCGGACAATGCACTATTGTCTGTCAGGAATATTTACATTTTATTTTATTTCTTAAATATAATGAATTGGGATCGGACACTACACTATTGTCTCTCAGGAATATTTATATTTTATTTTATTTCTTAAATATAATGAATTGGTATCGGACACTACACTATTCCTGTCGTCAGGAATATTTACATTTTATTTTATTTCTTAAATATAATGAAATGGGATCGTACACTACACTATTGTCTGTCAGGAATATTTACATTTTATTTTATTTCTTAAATATAATGAATTGGGATCGGACACTACACTATTGTCTGTCAGGATTATTTACATTTTATTTTATTTCTTAAATATAATGAATTGGGATCGGACACTACACTATTGTCTGTCAGGAATATTTACATTTTATTTTATTTCTTAAATATAATGAATAGGGATCGGACACTACACTATTGTCTGTCGTCAGGAATATTTACATTTTATTTTATTTCTTAAATATAATGAATTAGGATCGGACACTACACTTTTGTGTCAGGAATATTTACATTTTATTTTATTTCTTAAATATAATGAAATGGGATCGTAGACTACACTATTGTCTGTCAGGAATATTTATAATTTATTTTATTTCTTAAATATAATGAATTGGGATCGGACACTACACTATTGTCTGTCAGGATTATTTACATTTTATTTTATTTCTTAGATATAATGAATTGGGATCGGACACTACACTTTTGTCTGTCAGGAATATTTACATTTTATTTTATTTCTTAAATATAATGAAATGGGATCGGACACTACACTTTTGTGTCAGGAATATTTACATTTTATTTTATTTCTTAAATATAATGAAATGGGATCGTAGACTACACTATTGTCTGTCAGGAATATTTATAATTTATTTTATTTCTTAAATATAATGAATTGGGATCGGACACTACACTATTGTCTGTCAGGATTATTTACATTTTATTTTATTTCTTAAATATAATGAATAGGGATCGGACACTACACTATTGTCTGTCAGGAATATTTACATTTTATTTTATTTCTTAAATATAATGAATTGGTATCGGACAATGCACTATTGTCTGTCAGGAATATTTACATTTTATTTTATTTCTTATATATAATGAATTGGTATCGGACACTACACTATTGTCTGTCAGGAATATTTACATTTTATTTTATTTCTTAAATATAATGAATTGGGATCGGACAATGCACTATTGTCTGTCAGGAATATTTACATTTTATTTTATTTCTTAAATATAATGAATTGGGATCGGACACTACACTATTGTCTCTCAGGAATATTTATATTTTATTTTATTTCTTAAATATAATGAATTGGTATCGGACACTACACTATTCCTGTCGTCAGGAATATTTACATTTTATTTTATTTCTTAAATATAATGAAATGGGATCGTACACTACACTATTGTCTGTCAGGAATATTTACATTTTATTTTATTTCTTAAATATAATGAATTGGGATCGGACACTACACTATTGTCTGTCAGGATTATTTACATTTTATTTTATTTCTTAAATATAATGAATTGGGATCGGACACTACACTTTTGTCTGTCAGGAATATTTACATTTTATTTTATTTCTTAAATATAATGAATTGGGATCGGACACTACACTATTGTCTGTCAGGATTATTTACATTTTATTTTATTTCTTAAATATAATGAATTGGGATCGGACACTACACTATTGTCTGTCAGGATTATTTACATTTTATTTTATTTCTTAAATATAATGAATTGGGATCGGACACTACACTATTGTCTGTCAGGATTATTTACATTTTATTTTATTTCTTAAATATAATGAATTGGGATCGGACACTACACTATTGTCTGTCAGGAATATTTACATTTTATTTTATTTCTTAAATATAATGAATTGGTATCGGACACTACACTATTTTCTGTCAGGAATATTTACATTTTATTCTATTTCTTAAATATAATGAATTGGGATAGGACACTGCACTATTGTCTGTCCGTAATGTTTATATATTACTGAAATTAATGAATATATAACATTTATAAGTTAAATATGACAACAATGTTTACTTCATGTCAATATTTGATTGATATTAAAGTGAATTGCGAGAACATCCGATGCACAGGATAACCAAATATCGAATCTAATTGGTCTATTCCACATTCTGATGTTAGGCCTATTGTAATGAATTATATTTTACCAGTTGTTTGTAGGATGTCTCATGTCTTATATCATTTTGTATACGTTTGCGTTAGTGATGTCCATCATGTTGTCCTATCATATGTCTTTACGCTTTGAGCTCCATGTTGTGATGTTCGCTACATCATTCCGTGTGCTCGGTACGTCTGTTCTTTGTAGGAGGACTCGTGTCTTATTTACGTTATTTTTGCTTGTTTGCATATAGTAGTGTCCAACACATTGACATTATGAGCAGCATGGTGGGTGCCTTATAAGATGCAGGAACGACTTTCCCTTCATGGGAGCCTGTGTTTCCTCCAGTTTTGGTGAGGTCCATGTTGCTCATCATTTTAGTATTATGTGTTGTGTTGTTTGCTTTGTTTGTCTTCGTCCTGTGTCTTATGTATCCAATGTTGCCAGTTTCTCTTGATTGTCAATTCTTGGTGTGGTTGACAATTAAGTTTTCTTTAACGTTTATTTAAAACACTACGGACAGTTGAAACAAGCAAATTCATAGCAAATTGTATGGAATACATTCTTCAAATGGCAAGAATATTTGTTCCTAAGTTCCAAATCACAACGACTGGGTAGTCTTGACCAGATGTCGTACTATTCATAGTAGATTTATTATTAGTTATTTGCTAAATAAGGAGGAATAATTGGAATGTATTCAATCTAATTACAATTATTCACTGAAACATATTATAGTCGATTGAGTAGATGTTAAGCACCAATCAATCAATGTAGATGGGTAATTTAATATATAAGATGTGTTCACGCCACCATATGAATGAAATAATGCTTAATTTGGCATATAGCAAAATTCAAACATTCCCGTGCCTTCAAATAGTTTTAATCTTTTGCAATTGGCATGTGCAACCTCTGACAAAATCTTCAAATTTTTTAAGGCAATCAGTATTTGGTAAAAGTAGAAAAGCTCTGACAAAAATCGTCTAATTGTTGAAGGCGGTCAGTATTTGGTAGAAGTAGAACAAGCTCTGACAAAAATCTTCAAATTGTTGAAGGCGGTCAGTATTTGGTAGAAGTAGAACAAGCTCTGACAAAAATCTTCAAATTGTTGAAGGCAGTCAGTATTTGGTAGAAGTGATACTAATGCCAAAGAGTATGACACAAGAGGAACACGTGGGATTATATAGTTGTAATTAGTTCTTTTTGCATTGTAGCCATTGGATTAATATTCAAAGGAACTGATCAAACATGACAGCCTTGTTTGAATTACTAATTTCTTTGTGAAACCTGTGGACAAAAATAGAACAGAAAGTGAAGTGTCCACATTTACATACACACGTTCTATGCTATAGCAAAAATCATATAAACTTTGTGTATTTACATCCCCGGTATAACTAGTAAAATATACCAAAAGGTATATCAAGACAATAATGTACTTAAATGACAAATAATTAAACAATTATCCCTTTATGTTTTGGAGTTTGTAGTCCACATAAAATTGTTTCGAGTACCGAATTCATATCCACAATCTAATAGTATGACATTTGCTTATCAACATGATCAAATTTATATTTCAACGAATCAAATGTCGGTATAAATAGAGGAATTGTGCATGAAAACTACATTCCTGATGCATACAAGTATCAGACTCAAAATAGATGGCAGCCATTAGTTGCCTCTATGCACCACATAGGGACATGCATAGGGTAGATCTGTGGATCGAGCTCTGTGAATCTTCACCAACCAGAAACTGTTTTCTCTTCGCGAGCACCTGGATTTTGGTGAGGCCCATGTTGCTCATCTTTTTACTTTTCTGTGTTGTGTTGTGTTGTGCTTTTGTGTTTGTTTGTCTTCATCCTGTGTCATGTGTACCCTACAGTGCCTCTAAGCTGTACATTCCAGATTGCCCCTTCAGTATTCTCTAATGTTAACTTACTATAAGCATTGTTTATGACATACTATGTATTGCTTCAGACAGAACAGAAAGCTACCACTAGGAAATAGAAAATGCAAATATCCCCGGTAAAATGCAAATATTCCCGGTAAAATGCAAATAATTAAAGATTACCAGTTATATTAGCGTTTACCAGTTAAATTAGCGAATTGTCTTGTTATATTTGCGTTTTATCTTTTAAATTTGCATTGTCGTGGCATTTTAGCGTTTTTCCTTTTATATTTGCGTTTTTCCTTTTAAATTTGCATTGTCGTGGGATTTTAGCGTTTCTCCTTTTATATTTGCGTTTTTCCTTTTAAATTTGCATTGTCGTGGGATTTTAGCGTTTTTCCTTTTATATTTGCGTTTTTCCTTTTAAATTTGCATTGTCGTGGGATTTTAGCGTTTTTCCTTTTATATTTGCGTTTTTCCTTTTAAATTTGCATTGTCGTGGGATTTTAGCGTTTTACCTTTTATATTTGCGTTTTTCCTTTTAAATTTGCATTATCGTGGGATTTTAGCGTTTTACCTTTTATATTTGCGTTTTTCCTTTTAAATTTGCATTGTCGTGGGATTTTAGCGTTTTACCTTTTATATTTGCGTTTTTCCTTTTAAATTTGCATTATCGTGGGATTTTAGCGTTTTACCTTTTAAATTTGCATTTTACCAGTTAAATCACACGGTCATCTAAATCACCCGCTGAGAATAGATTACATAATACTGTAGTCGTCACTAGCTCATTGAATATGACGATCTATAGTATTATATTATCGTGCATCTATCTATACGTATTTATTTATTTATTTATTTATTATTATTATTTATGTCATACTAGTCTGGCCCTTAATAAATTTAGTGTATTCAATACACAATAATCCATCAATTGTTGCGTATTTGATTTTTATGTCGTATTTTAACTTAATGCGATGTTTATTAAGAAATGTGACTTTAAATGTATTAAAATATTAGCAAAGTGTGATACACGTACAGAATACGTATACTGTTGTCACTTCACTATTACTTGTTTTTGATTATCATGCGAGAAACACATTAACCTTGTATTACCTATGCTGGGACTGTTTACTAAAAAATGAATTAAGTATATATTAAACTATCGGTCTCTATTAAGCTATTTATGTCTTGTTTTATAGCACAGGATTGTGTATGTACAGCGTCAAAGTTATTGTGCTTTAAAAGTTCTGATTATTGTAATGAGACACTTTAATGAACAATAAATATTTTTGTTTATGATATAAAACAAATAATCATAACCCTATGTAAACGCCGTTTACATAACGTACGCGCCCTTGTCCGATCCAACAGAAATATGCAATTTACATGTAAACACTATTTTGTCAGTTAATTAGATTGAACAATAAATACAGGATTATTTTTTCTTCAAATGTTTATATAATTCCCTGATAAATATAAGAACAATCTATAATAGTATTATATTATTGTTTATTTATTTGTACCATTCTGGATGATAATAACTTTAGCTATTCAATACACAATAATCCATCAATCGTTGTGTATTTTACAGTAGTTATGTATATTTTATTTCTTGATTTTGTTTTTCAGGATCTAGAACTATGCACTCATATTTATTTCAATTTGATGTTGATTTAAATGTAAACGTTTAATATTTTCACGGAGATTCAACATTATAATTTATGTTTATTTATTTTACAGGCGATTGATGCATTTTAGTGGCCTTACCGTTCATCATTACGAACATATTGTTATATGGTAAATTACTTCAAGCCTTACAAATCGGGTAGCCTATTGTGCGACATTATATCCAACTTAATCATGATTCGCTTCGATAACTATGTAATTTATTACGGGCTTGTTTTCGATAAAAAAAAATATGTATATGGATATTTTTTTTAAATAATCGCTAATACAGTGTTAAACATAGATTTGTATACATCTGAAAGCAAAGCTCGGAGCTAAGAAATTATTCATATGAATATTTTACGTTAAGTTTAACGTTTAAAAAAATGAAATTCACTTCTGTAAACATCTGTTTTATTGGCCTTGTATTAAAATATGTGTTGAAATAGTGTAAAACAATTGAATTTTCTATAATTCAGAGAGAGAACACATTTGTTGTCCCCACAAGAGTTACATGCCTAGAGGCCTTTTCCTCAGGTGTACCACCTGTTGTGTTTACTGCTAAAGTGTATATTGTATTGGAGTGAGCTGTAAGTAATGAATTTATACCAAAGTAATACAATTTTATGATTTCGTGTATCCCTCAAGGCCAAGTTATAGTTAGAGTATATTAAATGAAATTTTAATGGTTAAGAAGGGGCGGAGCGAGCTGCAACAGCTGCATTAAAAATGAAACGCGTGTGCGCGAAGCCGAAGACTTTTTTTTAATTGAAGTGCCTGACAACGTAAGGAAAATTGTGATCGTAAAAGCACAGGTACATGGGGTTATGACCTACATTATCCCCCCCCCCTTTTTTTTCATTTTTTTTTTCCATACACTTCTCAACATAATTTTGGTATCAAATAATCATAAATCTACTATTTCTTTCTCTCTATATTGATTTATAGAGATTTATGATTATTTGATACCAAAATTACGTTGTCGGGCACTTCAATTTTAAAAATTCCTTCGGCTTCGCGCACATGCGTTTCATTTTTAATGCAGCTGGGCCCGTATTCATAAAGCCACTTAAGTTAAGATTTTCCTAAGGAAACACTTAAGTTAAGGAAACTCCGCCCATTTTACTTGAGTGGTATTCATAAAACTTCTTATTTTAAGTATTTCCTAAGAATAACCTTAAGTTAAGGAAACTCCGCCCATCATACTTAAGTGGTATTCATAAGCGTCCTTAAACTAAGAAAACACTTAAGATTTCCCTTAGCTTTAAGGTAGATGGGTTCCTTAAATTTTCTTGAATTGCTATTTTATATTGATTGTGAGTTATGAAAGTGATATTGTATGAATAAAAAGATAACAACAAACCATATTAGCAATATTTCATAGGCATTCGAGTTTATCATCAAATCCATATCATATCTTACATGTACATAAAATTCACCATCAAGGTCATTTTCCGGATGAGTAAATATTTTTACAACTGTACCATTTGATGGCACGTGCTTTGCGGGTATATGAAATAGGTATAACTAAAGCATATTAGTATTGCATTATTACCAATACAAACATGTTCCATGTCGGACGTTTTCGGTTGTTTCATGCTGGGAGAAGAGCTTTACGTAGAGAGTGAGTATTCAGAGATCGTACAAAACCTCTTGATATCTACGATGACTTCGAGTTAATAGACAAATACAGATCTGACCGACAGTCTATTATGATGATATGTGATATGTTACAGGATGACTTAGAAAGCAGTACATTTAGGAATCGAGCCTATTTTTTTTTTATGTTTTATTTACATGATATTTCCATACAGTCATTAAAATTAGTTTCGTATATAACTGTTGAACGTAAAATCCTCCAAATAGATGAGGGAGGTGCATCCAAACTCAAAAGTGGGAAGTTGAGGAACATTATGATTGTGTCCCTGTTAAACATACATGTACCTAAATTTTAAAGAAATATAATTTTTGACGAAAATTTTGCTCTTAAAACGTCCTTTCTTTTCTCGTATTCCTCCATTAGTATCATCTTCTCTCAATCGGTCCAGTTTGGCTTTCTCTTGGACATGTTTAATAGTTAAAAGATTTTGATACGACGTCAGTTTTATTTATATATGTATGTATGTATTGAAGTGGTCAAGCAATGCACGTGAAAGTTAGAGTATATTAAGTGAAATTTTATTGGTTAAGAAGGGGGTCGCATGGCTTTGCTTGCTCCGCCTTCTTAACCATTAAAATTTCACTTAATATACTCTAACTATAACAAAATATCAAAGAATGGTGTCCTTCCTAATTAAGAGGAATTAAGGGGTCCCATTAAGGGTGAATTATCAGGGTAATCACATGTTAATAACGGTAAATTTGATTCTCTTTTTTGCTTTTTCTACATAAATGGAATTACATAAAATACGAAAACAAATTAATGAATATGTATTATTAAACTCTAAAACTATAAAATTACACATGAAATATGAAAATATAATACTGAATATTTATTATTAATTTTACACCAATATAAACACACATCAAATATGAAAACATAATAATTAATATTTATATTAAACATTAATACTACAGAGTTCGCGAAATTGCATATGGGTTTGGTGGTCCTAGTGAAAAAAAATGTCAGTCCTCATGGATTACGCCAAATCCGCGCGGTTTCGCGGACAATCGCGGCGTGGAAATTGACTAATTAGCATCGGGAAGTCCGCGGCCGAACGCGGCAGTCAAATTGTCCATCAGCACATTCGCGGACAACACGTTATTAGCGCGGCAAGCGAGGAAAGTAACCACATAACAATAGTTTTGTTGCAGTCATACAGAAACGATCTTTGTTTATTATTATTATTTACTTTTATTTGTTTTCTTCATTTTTGTTTTTTTAGAATAAAACTTGTTTATATGTATGCAATGAAATTATCTTTCTCCGTTACCAAAACAAAAAAAGTATTCTCTGTTTTGTACATCCATAATCGATTTATTTTACAACTCTCTCACCTTGTCAATCATGTGTTAATTGCTCCTTATTGGTCTCTTTGATGTATAATTGACTGACAAATAGGCGGTGCTTATTGTACAGATATAGAAATAGAATAAATATAAGTTTATTAACAAAATTAGGGCCCCAGGAGGGCATATACAATTAACAAGGGGGAAAACAAGATATTATGTATATATTTTTTAATGTCGGACTTAAAAGCACATTAGAGCTTATGTTATTGTTGTACTCATGTACCGACTTTTAAAATAAATTACAAATGATGTCCACCGGTGCAAACGTAAAAGTCGTACAGTTTACTTTGTTCAGTCAATCCCATTTAACTTTTGCATTTGAAATTACTGAAATTAATTTCATGTGATTACAAATCATTGACACGCATTCAACCTGTACCTGAAATATCGGGACCACCAATCATCAAATTTACGGCAACGTAAATATTTACATGTATATTTTTTTGTATATATCTCATACTAGACGGAATTAGCATTAGACTTTACGAATAAAGTTGAAACAAAAATTTGAAAAATGATTAGGTGTAAACATATATCTTCGCATGTTCATGTATAACATAACATAACATAACATAGCATAGTTTATTAAATCAATCAAGAAGCCCGTGAGAGCACAGAATTACAGACATTTACATTTTACACTTACAATGATTTTGATGATGTATGCAAAAGGGGGTAACGTAAATATGACTGATAAATTGTGTGTTGAAATTTACTGAAACTATCAACCTTTTCCGACAAACATTCATGCAAATGTTCTGTTAAATTTTCTTACTTATATAAATATGAGATATTTTTGTCTTTATTTTGTACGTAAATACACTAGTGTATTTCTACCTTGCCCCATATTCGCGCCAGGAAAGGTAGCTCAAAGGTCAATATATAACTGAAATATTGTTGAAAAGTGACGTTTAAACACCCATAGCCTCATATGAATTATTGCAATAAAATATCGATTAAGTAACGAAATCGATATAAATTATTTTCCAGTTTATTTAATATAAAAAGTTGTTTTACATGTTTACTGTGAGATGTACTGCAACCGCCATTTTTTACTACAACCACGTGCGCATGCTCGTGTTTGATAGAAAAGCTATAGCTATATTTAGATATTTTGTGATAATAATTTTATATTGTAAATCGATCCACCCTGTGATTTTTTTCAACAAGATACATTTTTTATAGTATATATTTTATTATTAAATACAATATTGAACTGATTTTCGCTAACACTTCAATCATTGAATATTGATTTTTTTCGAATGTTGAATATGTTTTCCCCAGAATTGCACCCCCTGTTAGTATACATAAATTTTATTGCTTTATTTAAAAAAAAATAACACCAAGAACATCGATGATACGAGTGTTCTTATTCAGAAATAAACCTACAGCAAAATAAAGGTATACTGTAAACAAAATTTATTGTCCGAAAAATACGGTACTCCTCTACTATACTAATTTGAATTAGTTGATGGGAATTAGGTGTCATCATCAAAATAAAGTATTTTATGATAATGATGGCTGATTAAAATTGTTTGTCCTGCATTGGCTGTCAGTTGTAATATACAGGATGTAACCAATATACAGGAAGAGCTCCTACTGTGAAGCCATCTATTTTGAGATGTCATTCAATGAAAATAACTTCCTGACTATATTGTTACATAATAAGAATGAGAATTAGATAAGAAATTAAAATTTATAGAAGGCAAGGATTTATATAATTAACACATTAAGTCACATTTCATTTATTTAGCTTGGGTCAGTTATAAATTTATTTTTTAAGTACAAATAAATTGGAAGACGGCTTGAAAATCGATGTAAAGATTTATTAACATTAAGGGATTCTTTAATTAATGGGTTTATATTATTAGTATTTATTCTTACAAAATACACCATAACTTGAGTTTTAATAAAGGAAGCAATAGGGAGTCGCCCCAACTCTGATAATGTCGAAATGTTACATGCAGTTTTTTTAAGGCCTAAAACTGTTTTACAATATTTTGTATGTATTTTTTCATATGATGATTTTTCCTGTAGGCCTAAAGTATCACAAAAAGTATTATTTCTGATTGCTCGAAGTATGGCTCTATATAAGGGGAGGTATTCGTCCATATACCATATTTCACAATTATAACTTATAATGGGACGGATCAGCGTGTCAAAGAGTTTACAGGTAGTTGTTCAAAATTTGAGAAAAGTTTGCGCATTTATAACCACGAGACTACATGACCCCTCGATGACCCGAATGCTATTCTCTTATCCAAACATATCCGGGTATTTAATAATAACACTTTTTTTTTAGCAATCAATTTTAATCGTTTCATTTATATAAATCGTTATTCAATAATTCGTCTGTTTTATTAACAAAAATAAACTATTGTAAAGAAAATATTACTTATTAGCAAAGTGTATGAATGGATCAGAGACTACAGTACACACCAAGTGTATCAACGATCAAACACTCAGGTCCGACATATTCCACCCAAAATGTCCGACAAATGTCCGACAAATTTGTACAATAATTTCGAGTTACACCGTTTGTGTTTCTTTAATCTGTTTAATTTTAATAGATCTTTCTAGTACATTTAAATTTTACGATTACAATCGGATTTCTAGAAATATCGTAACTTTTCCGAAATCTAAACTTTAAAATTATATACGCCAAGTCCAGCCCTGGCTTGGATTTCTCGAAAAAAGTTTTCTTAACAAACCAAATTAAATTTGAGTAAAAACTCGACTTAAGTTTGCGTTTTGACTTTGTTTGTTTGGAGAAATCACTGACGATTTAAAAAAAAATCTGATGTCACTTAAAACAGTCAATGAGGCCGGTAAGGCTGTGTACATGAATGAATAAGAAATAATTCTTTCGGAGTGTGATATCCATATAAAGGTGAAATAACGAATGCAAAAATCACCGGCTAAAGTTACACAATATTCCGTTTACAAATATTTCAAGTCCCTATACTTGTTCATCTGTGACGACAATATGTGTATTGGACTAGGTATTACAGCCAGCTTGATATGAATTAATTAGCTCAGATTACAGGTGTCAATAATGGAAGGAACATCTTGTCGACACAAATTTCCAGGTGCCAGTGGGAGAACAATTATAATTAATTCTATTTAATGTTGTTGTTTTTTATTACTATTTGTTTGTAGGTACATTTGCAATCATTGAAGTAAATTTAATTTGAGAGTCAACACTCTCTAAGTCCGACGTGAGAGTGGATATTTAAAGATTTTTTTTACATTTCTCGAGGTGAACATGTCAAACATTTTGTGATCGATGCATATTTGTAAGCGTACTTTCTTTCCGGTATGTAGAATGTCCGTTTACGTAAATACCCTAGTGTATTTCTACCTTGCAACATATTCGCGCCAGGAAAGGTAGCTCAAAGGTCAATATGTAACTGAAATATTGTTGAAAAGTGACGTTTAAACACCCATAGCCTCATATAAATTATTGCAATAAAATATCGATTAAGTAACAAAATAGATATAAATTATTTTCCAGTATATTTAGTATAAAAAGCTTGTTCTACACGTTCACTGTGAGATGTATTGCAACCGCCATTTTTAACTACAATCACGTGCGCATGCTCGTGTTTGATGGAAAGCTATAGCTATATTTAGATATTTTGTGATAATAATTTTATATTGTAAATCGATCCACCCTGTGATTTTTTTCAACAAGATACATTTTTTATAGTATATATTTTATTATAAAATACAATATTGAACTGATTTTCGATAACACTTCAATCATTGAATATTGATTTTTTCGAATGTTGAATATTTTATCACCAGAATTGCACCCCCCTGTTAGTATACTTTTATTGCTTTATTTAAAAAAAAAATAACACCAAGAACATCGATGATACGAGTCTTCTTATTCAGAAATAAACCTACAGCAAAATAAAGGTATATTTTGTTTTTATCTAGATTTATCGTCCGAAAAATACGGTACTCCTCTACTATACTAATTTGGATTAGGTGATTGGAATTAGGTGCCATCATCAAAATAAAGATTAAAAAATGTATTTCATGATAATGATGGCTGATTAAAATTGTTTGTCATGCATTAGCAGTCAGTTGTCACCAATATACAGGAAGAGACCCTACTGGGAAGCCATTCAATGAAAATAACAACCTGACCATATTGTTAAATAAGAATAAGAATTAGATAAGAAATTAAAATTTATAGAAGGCAAGGATTTATATAATTAACACATTAAGTCACATTTCATTTATTTAGCTTGGGTCAGTTATCAATTAAAAAGACAAAAATGGTTTTAAAAAAAATCTGTCTAATAAGTATTTACCTAAATAACGATATCATGACGTATAATAATTTCTCACCGTAAATGTATTTATTTTATTAAGATATTTATACACATATATAAGAAAAAAGATATAGATTTATTTTTTAAGTACAAATAAATTGGAAGACGGCTTGAAAATCGAAAACGTAGAATAGTTATCTATGTTTATAAGTCTTAGTAAAAAGAGTCTTGAGCAACGTTTTTTTTTCACACCTGTGATAGGTGTATTTGTATATCATGAATGCACGATGCGACAACATGCTGAGATGGGTGATGTTTTGACAGGTAAACTGTAAAAAAAAAACCATAGAATACACTAATAAAATATTATTTCACCTATATCAGGACTCCGCAGACTGCCAATTTTCAAGAAGAAAAAAACGGGATTTATGACCCATTCGCCATGAACAAAATAAAACTTAAATTTTACTAATTAATTTTAATCCAAATTTGCCTTTGTCATGCATTAGCAGTCAGTTGTAATATACAGGATGTAACCAATATACAGGAAGAGCCCCTACTGGGAAGCCATTCAATGAAAATAACAACCTGACCATATTGTTAAATAAGAATAAGAATTAGATAAGAAATTAAAATTTATAGAAGGCAAGGATTTATATAATTAACACATTAAGTCACATTTCATTTATTTAGCTTGGGTCAGTTATCAATTAAAAAGACAAAAATGGTTTTAAAAAAAATCTGTCTAATAAGTATTTACCTAAATAACGATATCATAACGTATAATAATTTCTCACCGTAAATGTATTTATTTTATTAAGATATTTATACACATATATAAGAAAAAAGATATAAATTTATAAAAATAAATTGGAAGACGGCTTGAAAATCGAAAACGTAGAATAGTTATCTATGTTTATAAGTCTTAGTAAAAAGAGTCTTGAGCAACGTTTTTTTTCACACCTGTTATAGGTGTATTTGTATATCATGAATGCACGATGCGACAACATGCTGAGATGGGTGATGTTTTGACAGGTAAACTGTGAAAAAAAAACCTGTAGAATACACTAATCAAATATTATTTCACCTATATCAGGACTCCGCAGACTGCCAATTTTCAAGAAGAAAAAAACGGGATTTACGGATTTATGACCCATTCGCCATGAACAAAATAAAGCTTAAATTTTACTAAATAATTTTAATCCAAATTTGCCTTTAAAAAAATAAATGTATAAATTAGAATTATTTACCCGGGTTCGTTCGCCCTACATTTGGCAAACACGTAAAAGAGCAAACGCACCCGATATCGTATACCGGCAACTGTCTGCAGCAAGTGAAAGGGCCTTGGCATCGATTGTCGCGAGTACATAGGGACATATTAATATTCACTTCTAGTGCACTTAAAACATGGGTACTGCATGTTAATACATTTTATTCATGGATATTATTGTATATATCGCCCGTGACAGCCGTTAACATATCTATACTTTCCGTACCACTGTATATCACTCATTTACTTCAGCTTTACTATGATACGCATGTTTCTTTATGCACAAATTTATTGGTTAGCAGAATTTGGGGACGATTCCTGTTTACAGTTTAACTATCTGTGAGTGGAGACTCTCACTCCGACTTGGGAGGATTTGGTCGGACATTTGTCGGACAATTTGGTCAGACATTTGTCGGTGTGAAGTCAGACAAAACTCTCTGTCCGACCTGAGTGTTTGATCGTTGATACACTTGGAGGGATCTGTATATTATGTAACCTTGTACATGTCAATAAAAAAAAAATGTCGGATGTAAAAATACGGATGAAAACACATAAATTGACGCTACATTGTAGGAATAATGACATTCTTTTCTTAAGAAAGGATAAATACAGCAAGCAAGCTTGTTATACATTTAAATTTCACCCCGAGATCACACTATTACTAAAACTAGGATGTCAACAAATAACACCGCATAACCAACAAAACACGTGACGCTATCAAAAAAAAAATAAAAAATTATCGTTAACTAATGAAATAGAAAATTGAGGTACAACTTTTTAAAATATTTTATTGGATAAAAATACAATAATGAATGGAGTATGTGATCTGAGCTCTTCCTGTCCAAAAATATGTAGAAGAATATTCGATTAATAGCATCGTGTTATCGGTTTTTGTGCTATTATCGATTTTCAGATATAGCGATTAACAGTGTTAACCCTTCATTCACATGACGATTGGAATTTTCAAAGAATGGCTAGTTAAATATTTCTTTGTACATAAGATTGTTTTTAAAGTCATTCTTGTATTTTAATATACTCTCGATTATCTGGCAACTTTTGCTGTCAGTAAAATGGCGTCATCTGTTTTCGTATGAAGTAAAAACAGGGCCGATATACGGGATGGAAATGAATATAAAATCCGGAAATGGCTGGTTTTAAAATTTCATGGTTCTGGCCATCTACCAAATCATATTACATCTAAATAAAATAAGAGAATGTTTGAAAATGACCACTTTCAAAATTGTGTTTACTTTTGATGTTTTTCTTAGTATTGAAACCACAATGCATGCAAAGTGACATGTATTTTATATAAGAAACAGGCATATTTCAGTCAGCTCTTTTGTTTACAAGTACGATCAGTGACCCCATGACAGTTACATGATAGAAAAAGACGGTGCCTGAGAGGCAGACGACATAGTAAGTTCAATTTTATATAGCCCTTCTGGATTTTTTTCCAGCTACTTTATAAATGAAGTAAATTTTTAGCATTACAAAAAGTACGGTTCAGTAGGTAGGTTCACTGTTTTTGGTACTTGCGTCTTTAAAAGCAAACTTTAACATCTTTTATGAATTTATTACACAATCACTTTTTGCAGATTTACGTTTTGTTTCTATATACTTATGGCAAAACAAACGAATCGGAGAAAACGATCCGTCTTTAATGAGACACATTTACAAAAGATTTTTTTCGAAAATTGAAGAACTACGAAATTATGTGAAAAAAAAAGAACAGACATCGGAACAATGCCATGAATTCGTAAAAAAATAAAAATAGGCCTATGCTACGGAGTAAAATTGTTTTAATGCTATTATTTATAAGATCGCACTTTGTAATCGATCGTTCATGCACTACAATAAAGCTACACATAAGCTCTGCTTCTTAGCTAAAAGCACAGAAAGTTACAGGGTAGGGAGCCATACAATTGAGAGGATTATGTAAACATATAATTTGTAATAGTTTTCATTTGACAATTACAGACGATGCGTATTATAAATACTTTTAAAGTATATTATACAAAACTTCAGGGTACATCTCTTACGTAATATAATAATTTGTTTATGGAAATACAATATTCTTACTTGCCAACAGTAAAAAGATTAATCTGTTTTCATAACGGTTATTTCTGATTTGAACAAAGCGTAATATGTCTGCGTAAAGAAAACATTTTTTGTTTATTTTAATAACGTCTTTCGAACTGGCGGACCCTTCTGATTAATCTCAGAATAGTCATAAAAAATATGATTGTTGTTTTTATAAGGAAAAATTGCATATGAATGTTTTTTGTCTATTTTGCTTTTTGGGGTTTGCAAGAAGAATGTTCTACCCTGCTCTGTTCACCCTGCTTTACTTCATAATTTACGTGTATCACACTTTGCTAATATTTTAATACATTTAAAGTCACATTTCTTAATAAACATCGCATTAAGTTAAAATACGACATAAAAATCAAATACACAACAATTGATGGATTATTGTGTATTGAATACACTCAATTTATTAAGGGCCAGACTAGTATGACATAAATAATAATAATAAATAAATAAATAAATAAATACGTATAGATAGATACACGATAATATAATACTATAGATCGTCATATTCAATGAGCTAGTGACGACTACAGTATTACGTAATCTCTACTCAGCGGGTGATTTAGATGACCGTGCGATTTAACTGGTAAAATGCAAATTTAAAAGGTAAAACGCTAAAATCCCACGATAATGCAAATTTAAAAGGAAAAACGCAAATATAAAAGGTAAAACGCTAAAATCCCACGACAATGCAAATTTAAAAGGAAAAACGCAAATTTAAAAGGTAAAGCGCTAAAAATCCCACGATAATGCAAATTTAAAAGGAAAAACGCAAATATAAAAGGTAAAACGCTAAAATCCCACGACAATGCAAATTTAAAAGGAAAAACGCAAATATAAAAGGAAAAACGCTAAAATCCCACGACAATGCAAATTTAAAAGGAAAAACGCAAATATAAAAGGAAAAACGCTAAAATCCCACGACAATGCAAATTTAAAAGGAAAAACGCAAATATAAAAGGAAAAACGCTAAAATCCCACGACAATGCAAATTTAAAAGGAAAAACGCAAATATAAAAGGTAAAACGCTAAAATCCCACGACTATGCAAATTTAAAAGGAAAAACGCTAAAATACCACGACAATGCAAATTTAAAAGGAAAAACGCTAAAATGCCACGACAATGCAAATTTAATAGGTAAAACGCAAATATAACAAGACAATTCGCTAATTTAACTGGTAAACGCTAATATAACTGGTAATCTTTAATTATTTGCATTTTACCGGGAATATTTGCATTTTACCGGGGATATTTGCATTTTCTATTTCCTAGTGTACAGAATTAATAAAATATAAACATAACACATGTGTCTACTATTTATAGGCGGTTAGACTACAATGACATATCAGTGATAGAGGACAACACTTTCAATAATCCACCACACTTACAATCTCTGTGAATATCACATAAGTTAATTCATAAACAAAAACTATCAATGTGTAACGTTGCTTACCATTTTAAAGTTAATTGCATTGTAAATGAATTCTTTAAACGTTTTTATACATTTTTCAGAAGAAATTGTTTCTAAACTGTATCAGTGAAATTTTTTGACAGATACAATTTTCAAGTTAAAAACGAGAATTAAATCTAACCAGAAGATCCTTTCAGTATCTTCCTCTTCCATATAATGACCACCGTCAATTGGTTGACTATTCTGCCACTTTTTTGGGTGTGCGCATTAAAACTTGAACATACTTAGACGCAATAAAGTGAATTTATTTACAGTGCAAATAAAAACAGTGTCATTTAAGTTTAATGACGGAGCTGAGCCTTGAAGGATTCAGGAATCGGGGTAGAGACAGTACAGTTAGGCAAGGTGTTCCATTCCTTGATCGTTCTAGGATAGAACGAATCCTTACGAGCTGTGGTCTTGCATGATGGAATGCGCAATGCCTGCTCGTTGTTTCTGGAGGGTCGTTCATTTGGTATAAGCTTGCTTGATGCATCAACTTGTACGATGTTGTTTTTCAGCTTATACATCATCAGTAATCTACTATGTTTTCTTCGTTCCTCTAAGGTAGTCCATTCTATTTGTTCAATCATGCTACTAACCGATGAGGTGTTGTGGTATCGGTTAGTAACATATCGTGCAGCCCTTCTTTGAACCATCTCCAATCGATGGATGTCATTTTGTTGGTATGGGTCCCATACAGAGCTGGCATACTCCAGGGTAGGTCTTACGAGGGACACGTACGCTTTTTCTTTGATCGATTTGTTGGAGATGTTTATGTTCCTTTTAAGAAAACTGATGGTGTTGTTGGCTTTAGAGCAGATGGTGCTTATATGTTTACCCCATTTGAGGTCTGATGAAATGGTACATCCCATTTATTTTGCTGATGTATCATGTTCGAGGATATGTCCATGTAGAGTGTAATTGTACTTAGATGGATGGACTTCACTTTTTGGAGATGGTGAGTACATTACATTTCTCTGGATGGAATTTCATGAGCCATTTTTATTCCCATTCAGCCAGTTTGTCAAGGTCCTGTTGAAGGTTTGCTGCATCTGCTTCTGATGATATTGTGACATATGCAATGGTATCATCAGCAAACAGTCGTACTGTTGATTGAATCCCATCTGGCATGTCATTTATATAAAATAAAAACAAGCCCTAGGACGGATCCTTGAGGTACTCCGGAAGTCTATGTTTCACCCTCCACTACTACTCACTGTGTCCTGTCACTGAGGAAGTTCTTAATCCACTCATTTGTTTTTCCTGTGATCCCATAATGTTTCAGCTTATGAATGATAAGGCTATGGCTGACCTTATCAAAAACTTTGGAAAAATCCATTATGAGACATTCTGTCTGTTTTCCTTGGTCTAGTATTTCAGTATCCACATTTGATTGAAGCTACTACGTTAATAGACTTTGTCCCAGTATGATTGTATTCCCTCTTTGACAGCAGTCAAAATGTTAGCCATATTTATAAACAATTACTTTGTTGAAAAAGTAGAAGCACCTGTAGTATTCTTTTCTGTATATGGATTCTTGTGAAGTTTTGTTATTCAATATCAACTAGAAAAGTCATTGTGTTCCTTGTTAAGCCCAAATCACCCACTGTTTATGATGCCGGTTTTACTATGATGAGATGAATGACTTCTGATCAGCCAACTGTTCCTCTTTGTTATGACTAGTATTTCGGTAAGAAGGATTACCAGAGCATTGTGCAATGGAAAATTGCTTCATTAGAGCCCAAATCACCTACTGTTTAGGAAGCTGATTTTACTTTGATAGCCGTGATACTCAAATTAAAGTTAACGTTATAATCAATGTATGATGTTTGATTACAGTTATCTTAGATAAATGTGTGTGTTTGTGCACCCAATTCTAACACAATCAAAATCTAAGCAGATTCCATGTACATATGTGTTAGAGGTAACGACTTTGCATCTGTGTCTAATATTTGACCATTAGATATGGCAGCTGTTCTGAGGGTGTGGTATTTTTAGTTATTCATGTTATCAATCAAATCATGAATGGTTGAAAACTTACTAAAAACGTATTATACTTTTATTCAATATGTTATGTTGAAATACAACCACATAGAGTATCAAAGTTTCACATATTGATGTATATTGGGTTTGTTATTTTACAGTTATTTGCATTCCAATAAAATCACATCGATCAAATCAGACTCGTTCAACAACATTACAAAGGTTTATCGGTTGTCAATATTCCTCTTATTTATTTTTTTACATTCTATGAGTTACAATACATGTATATCTATACTTTATATTGTTTAAGAACTATTTAGGCAAAATATTCAAATTCCACGACAAAATAAAAGAAATTGTATAATTCTAATCACACATACCAGTAGAGTGTAATAGGTCAAGATTAAGGTCATTCACTCATTGAGCCCGCTTTTAAGCAACGTATTTGTAAATAGCTACATTAATTAAATAAAATAAGTTAATTCCTGAACAAAAACTGTCAATGTGTAGCGTTGCTTACCATTTTAAAGTTAATTGCATTGTAAATGAATTCTTTAAACGTGTTTATACATTTTTCAGAAGAAATTGTTTCTAAACTGTATCAGTCAATTTATTGGACAGATACAATTTTCAAGTTTAAAACGAGAATTAAATCTATCCAGAAGATCCTTACACTATTTCAGTATCCACATTTGATTGAAGCTATTACATGAATAGACTTTCTCCCAGTATGATTGTATTCCCTCTTTGACAGCAGTCAAAATGTTAGCCATATGTATAAAAAATTATTTTGTTGAAAAAGGAGAAGCTTTTGTAGTATTCTTTTCTGAATATGGATTCTTGTGAAGTTTTGTTTTTCAATATAAACTAGAAAAGTCATCATGTTCCTTGTTAAGAAGAGTATTCAATGATGAGATTAATGACTTGTGATCAGTCAAATATTCCTCTTTATCATAACTAGTATTTCAGTAAGTAAGGGTTGCATATCATTGTGCAATGGAAAGTTGCTTCATTAGAGCCCAAATCAACAACTGTTTACGATGCCGGTTTTACTCTGATAGCCGTGTTGCTCAATTTTAAGTTTTATCCATAATCTGATATTGATTAAATCTAATCAGATTCCATGTACATACTGTTTGATGTAACTTTGCACATGTGTCTACTATTTTACCATTAGACATAGCAGCTGTTCTGAGGGTGTGGTATAATTAGTTATTCATGTTATCAATCAAATCATGAATGATTGAAGACTTTAAGCTTATTATACTTTATTCAATATGCTACGTTGCAGTACAACCACATAGAGTATCATAGTTACAAATATTGATATATATTTTTTATATCAAACCAGACATGTTCAACAATGTTGCGAAGGTTTATCGGTTGTCAATATACCTCTTATTTTGTTTACAGTACATGTATATGTATAATTTATGTTGCTTATGAACAATTTATGTAAAATATTCAAATTCCACAACAAATTAAAATAACTTTAATAATTCTAATCAAGCACACAGGTACAGTGTAATAGGTAAAGATTAGGAGCATTCATTCATTGAACCCACTTCAAAACAACGTAATTGTACATAGCTACATTAATTAGAATGTGTTGTGTACATTTTCTGAACAGGAATATGAATACATTATATTGAAGCAACTCTAAATTACACAATATTTTGTTTATATGTATATTGCTTAAGACAGACCAGAAAGCTACATATTTAATAAAGTATAAGCATAAAACATATTTTGATTATTTACAGACGTTTAAGCTCCAACAACATATCAGTGATAGAGGACAAGGCTTTCAACAATCTACCAAACTTACACGAACTGTGAGTATCATTTTGTATGATTTATACGAAAGTGCAATCCTAATATGTTGATACATGTCATAGGTGTATTTTTATATAAAAAAACAAGTTGCTAAAAAATGTATTTTCCGAACTCTACAGATATTTTATCGATAAGGAACTCCAACATAGTGATGACTCAATTGTCTGTTTAACTCATGTGATTTCGTGCTTGAGTAACAAAAAGTTGATTCATGATCGAAAACTATCAATTTGTAACGTTGCTTACAATTTTAAAGTTAATTGCATTGTAAATAATTCTTTAAACGTGTTTATACATTTTTCAGAAGAAATTATACCCCCACTCGTAGAGAGGGGGCTATATTGCAATCACGTTGTCCATTAGTCCGTCCGTTAGTCCATTCACAATTTCCAGGCTTACCGCACATCTACTTCCTGTTTACCGCGCGACTTAGAAGTGATCATGTTTGCCGTAATGAAAACTTTCGTAACAGATATCTCAGCTTCTACTGGAAGAAATTATTTTATATTTGATATGTCGCTTTGGCATGGTGACTTGTACCGTGTCTCCCCTTTCCATGTTTACTGCACATCTACTTCCTGTTTACTGTGTGACTTAGAATTTTTCATGTTTTTACAGCATTTTCTGGTAATGAGTGTTGTGATATATACAAATTTGACACAAATGAACGAGTGGGGGTATTCTTAGCACGACATAGCGTGCAACATCTTGTTGTTTCTAAACTGTAGCAGTCAATTTTTTGGACAGATACAATTTTCAAGATAAAAAAAACGAGAATTAAATTTATCCAGCAGATCCTTGCAGTATTTCAGTATCCACATTTGATTGAAGCTACTACATTAATAGACTTTGTCCCAGTATAATTGTATTCCCTCTTTGATAGCAGTCAAAATGTTAGCCATATTTATAAACAATTACTTTGTTGAAAAAGTAGAAGCACCTGTAGTATTCTTTTCTGTATATGGATTCTTGTGAAGTTTTGTTATTCAATATAAACTAGAAAAGTCATCATGTTCCTTGTTAAGAAGAGTATTCAATGATGAGATTAATGACTTGTTATCAGTCAAATATTCCTCTTTGTCATAACTAGTATTTCAGTAAGTTAGGGTTGCATAGCATTGTTCAATGGAAAGTTGTTTCATTAGAGCCCAAATCAGCCACTGTTTACGATGCCGGTTTTACTCTGATAGCCGTGATGCTCAATTTTAAGTTTTATCCATAATCTGATATTGATTAAATGTAATCAGATTCCATGTACATACATGTTTGATGTAACTTTGCACATATGTCTACTATTTTACCATTAGATATAGCAGCTGTTCTGAGAGTGTGGTATAATTAGTTATTCATGTTATCAATCAAATCATGAATGGTTGAAGACTTTAAGCTTATTATACTTTATTCAATATGCTACGTTGCAGTACAACCACATAGAGTATCAAAGTTACAAATATTGATATATATTTTTTATATCAAATCAGACACGTTTAACAACGTTACGAAGGTTTATCAGTTGTCAATATTCCTCTTATTTTGTCTACAATACATGTATATGTATATTTTATGTTGCTTAAGAACAATTTATGCAAAATATTCAAATTCCACAACAAATTAAAATAACTTTTATAATTCTAATCAAACATACAAGTACAGTGTAATAGGTAAAGATTGGGAGCATTCATTCATTGAACCCACTTCCAGACAACGTAATTGTACATAGCTACATTAATTAGAATGTGTTGTGTATTTTTTCTGAACAGGAATATGAATACATTATATTGAAACAACTCTAAATTACGCAATATGTTGTTTATATGTATATTGCTTAAGACAGACCAGAAAGCTACATATTTAATCAAGTATAAGCATAAAGCATATGTTGATTATTTATAGGTATCTACACAGCAATGATATATCAGTGATACAGGACAACACTTTCAACAATCTACCAAAGTTACACACACTGAGTAGCATTTAGTATGATTTTTATAAAAGTACAATCCTAATATGTCGATACATGTCATAGGTATATTTTTATATAAAAAAACAAGTTGCTAAACAATGTGCTTTCCAAGCTCTACAGATATTTTATCGATAAGGAACTCCAACATAGGGATGACCCAATTGTCTGTTTTGAACATGTGATTTCATACTTGAGTAAAAAAAGTTGATTCATGATAATTGTATCCCCTCTTTGACAGCAGTCAAAATGTTAGCCATATTTATAAACAATTACTTTGTTGAAAAAGTAGAAGGACCTGTAGTATTGTTTTCTGTTTATGGTTTCTTGTGAAGTTTTGTTATTCAATATCAACTAGAAAAGTCATCGTGTTCCTTGTTAAACAGAATATTCAATGATGAGATGAATGACTTGTGATCAGCCAAATATTTCTCTTTGTCATAACTAGTATTTCAGTAAGTAGGATTACCAGAGCATTGTGCAATGGAAAGTTGTTTCATTAGAATCCAAATCAGCCACTGTTTACGATGTCAGTTTTACTATGAGAGTGGTGATACTCAAATTTAGGTTTTATTCATATTCAATTTATGATGTTTGATGATGATTATTTTAGACAAATGTGCATGTGTTAGTGCACCCAATTCTAACACAATCAAAATCTAATCAGATTACATGTACATATGTGTTTGAGGTAACTTTGCATATGTGTCTACTATTTTACCATTAGACATAGCAGCTGTTCTGATGGTGTGGTATATTTAGTTATTCATGTTATCAATCAAATCATGAATGCTTGAAACCTGAACAAAAACTATCAATGTGTAACGTTGCTTACCATTTTAAAGTTAATTGCATTGTAAATAAATTCTTTAGACGTGTTTATACATTTTTCAGAAGAAATTATACCCCCACTCTTAGAGAGGGGGCTATATTGCAATCACCTTGTCCGTCTGTCCATCCGTCCGTCCATCTGTCCGTTTGTCTGTCCATTCACATTTTTGTAACAGATATCTCAGCTTCTACTGGAAGAAATGATTTTATATTTGATATATGGCTTTGACATGGTGACTTGTACCGTGTCTCCTCTTTCCAAGTTTACCACACATCTACTTCCTGTTTACAGTGCGACTTCGAATTTTTCCTGTTTGGCGTAATGAAAACTTTCGTAACAGTTATCTCAGCTTCTACTGGAAGAAATGATTTTATATTTGATATATGGCTTTGGCATGGTGACTTGTACCGTGTCTCCCCTTTCCAGGTTTACCGCACATCTACTTCCTGTTTACCATGCGACTTACAAATGAACGAGTGGGGGTATTCTTAGCACGTAGAAGCACCTGTAGTATTCTTTTCTGTATATGGATTCTTGTGCAGTTTTGTTATTCGATATCAACTAGAAAAGTCATTGTGTTCCTTGTTAAGCACAGTATTCAATGATGAGATGAATGACTTGTGATCAGCCGAATGTTCCTCTTTGTCATAACTAGTATTTCAGTAGGTTGGGTTACATAGCATTGTGCAAAGGAAAGTTGTTTCATAAGAGCCCAAATCACCCACTGTTTATGATGCCGGTTTTACTATGATGAGATGAATGACTTCTGTTCAGCCAAATGTTCCTCTTTGTTATGACTAGTATTTTCAGTAAGAAGGATTACCAGAGCATTGTGGAATGGAAAGTTGCTTCATTAGAGCCCAAATCACCTACTGTTTAGGAAGCTGATTTTACTTTGATAACCGTGATACTCAAATTAAAGTTAACGTTATAATCAATGTATGATGTTTGATTACAGTTATCTTAGACAAATGTGTGTGTTTGTGCACCCAATTCTAACACAATCAAAATCAAAGCAGATTCCATGTACATATGTGTTAGAGGTAATGACTTTGCATCTGTGTCTAATATTTGACCATTAGATATGGCAGCTGTTCTGAGGGTGTAGTATATTTTGTTATTCATGTTATCAATCAAATCATGAATGCTTGAAAACTTATTCAATATGTTACATTGAAATACAACCACATAGATTATCAAAGTTTCACCTATTGTTGTAAATTGTTTTTTTTTATTTAACAGTTATTTGCATTCCAATAAAATCACATCAATCAAATCAGACTCGTTCAACAACATTACAAAGGTTTATCGTTTGTCAATATTCCTCTTATTTTTTTTTCTCACATTCTATGAGTTACAATACATGTATTTATCCTGCAATCAGTACATTTGCTGTACAAATATACCACACGAATAAATTTTTGCTTTATTCGTAGCCTACGAATAAACTTTTGAAGCCTACGAATAAACTTTTAAACCAACGAATAAACTTTTAAGCCCCGCCCATAGATTCCGGAACTACTTTTTTGTGTTTTTGCTCTCCTGTGAAGGAGTTAAAATATTAACCGTAACCAATGTCAATAATCGACGTCGTCTTTTTCTAATAAATGTTTTCGTTCTCACTATTTGTAAATTTACAAACCGACAAAATGAAACTAATAATTCTAAAATTTCATATTTTTTATACAAATTTTACGATAAAATAAATCCTAGAAGTCAATAAAAAACAAAACAAAGATCTTAAACAAATCCGAATCATTTATAACTTGACAGGGAAGCTTTGAAAACAAAACAAAAGCAACTAAAACTACAGGACAAAGGGAATAAACCAAAGAGGGCATGCCCTCCAACAGATGAGGAAATTAACATCATTTATAACAGAAACGTTCTGGGCAGTCACACACCACAATCTTTACTAAACACACTTATATGGTTAGTCCGAGATTCCTCTGTGGTTTAACGGCATTGATAAAGTTGCTTGTAGCCGTTCAACGACAGAGGGTGCTATATACGGAAACCATCGAATTTGCCTCACGGCCATAGGATCGGCACATTTCCACGTTTCGTGGCTATCGGATTTTATTTTCTATCATAAACTTATATAAATCGCTTCACCAATCATTTTTCTATTCATTCATAACCATCTTACCCTCAGAAAGTGGTGTTACACTCCATTACAGCACGATTTTGCCTTAGATCCTATTATTCCGCCATTTGACTTCCATTTTCGAATCTACACACGTGATCTCGCGATACTAACTGAATGATGACAGCAACGCATTGCATGATGGGAGCTAATTAATGCAGCGTGCCAAATTATTTGGAGCATTATTTGCATACGTAAACAACATTCAAATCACATGGAAGACGATACATTTAAGCGTATTCTGCAGGACAAACAGTCCATCTACAGATCAAAGCAGAGCAGAAGGAAATAATACAGAATGTGTTGGAAAGAAAAGATTCAATGGCAGAGTGTTACCAACGGGCTTCGGAAAGAGCATGTGTTACGTTCCCCCTTTTTGTTTTTGGACAAGGTACTACATTTTTTTTTTCTTATGGTCATCTGTAATTCACTAAATTTGCTGTTAAAATCATTACCAATCAATATAATCAACTGTATTAAATTTTATGTATATTGTTCTGCCTTAACAGGCGCCTATGATTGGCAATAAAAATATTTGTTTGTTTGTTTATATGCAAATCATCTCCCATGATACATTGCGGTAATCGTAGTTTTCTCGTAGTCACGTGACAAATGTTTGAAAAATGGAAGACAAATGTCGAAATCATAGGATCTAAGGCAAAATCGTGCTGTAATGGAGTGTAACACCATTTTCTGAGGGTAAGATGTTTATGAATGAATAGAAAAATGATTGGTGAAGCGATTTATATAAGGTTTATGATAGAAAATAAAATCCGATAGCCACGAAACGTGGAAATGTGCTGACCCAGAGTTGAAGAAGCAAATCCGCTGTTTTCCGTATATAGCACGCTCTGTCGTTGAATGGCTACAAGCAACTTTATCAATGCCGTTAAACGACAGAGGAATCTCGGACTATTATATGGTTAAATAACTCAGTACAGTTTGAACATCAAACTCTAAGATTACTAGTACTACATATATTTTATTATAAAATTTCTTCATATTAAATGTTCAATTAATTCACATCAATTACTTCAACATATCAAGGTGAAAATAACACATATTCCTGCTATTGCATCATGTCACTTTAAAATTATAGATAATTTTTTATATTCTGAATTCTTTATGACACCACAAAATATCTATATAATTTGTTTTAACCATTTGGAATAATTGTATTCAGTCACTTCCTCCAATCATTTTGCATCTTTTTTTAAAACATTTTTTTCTTTTGCAAAATTCCAACAAAGTTGTATGATTTGTCAGTTGAAACTAGTGTTTTATCTGCTGGAATTCTACTCACTGTTGATCAGGATTACAGTACATTTTTTATTTTGTGCAATTCCATTTGAAACTGATTCACATACCCCTGGCCTGTATGCAACAACTGAGTGATAGTTCTTGAAAAATGTCCTTTGTTTAATCAGATATTTATAAAACGTTCATAGGTTTTTATGCAATTATTCCTTTCATATATAGTCTTTGCACTTATTTCAAACATCACATGTACATTGTACACTGTTAAACCATTAATCCAGCCATTCATCTGAAAGACATTAATATAGCATTGATTATAATTAAAATACATGTTATTATATATTTACTAATAAAATAACAAGAAAAAAGGAACAAAATGCAGACTAAATTAGCAATGTTTGAATATTTGAAACTTCAAGCTTTCATAATGCATTTTTGTATGATCCGACTCAGAAAATATATTCGCACATTAGTCATTACTCGCAACAACCAACATTATCATGTAAATATTGTTCATTCCAGAAAAATATATCCTTCACTCTAATATTTTTCTGGTCACAACACCTATGTCCATAATATTCTTGGTTCCTTAGTGACATCGCATTATGTAATTTACCAATCAATGGATTATGGTTTAATAATAGCAAATTTGATATGAAGAAAATAGTTGGTGGGGATTCTACATACATGTAGACTTCAATGCATATTAATTCATTTGATTATGATATACAAACAGAAGTTAAATATAGTAATTAAAATCATATCTGGTGCTTGTTGACACTAAATCAGATCTCTATTTTGATTTTCTTCAATTTACCATGTATATATGAAAGTTTTTTTTATTCTATAAAAATAAATTCCAATTTTCCATTGAAACCTATGTAAAGTCCAGAAGATTGGTATTAGCTTCTCCTCCTTTATATACTTGCATTGTCGCAAAATACATAATTTATTTGTACGAGCTTTAGAAACAGGTAGGAAAGTGCATGAAAGAAAACTTTCCAGTCTCATGAAAAAAATGAAGGATAGTTGCAAATTAGACATTAATCAATCAGTGCCAGAAAATATCTTATCCCGTCCAGAAGTTAAGAGAAAACAATGTGGAGGGGATAGATATTATGCAAATATCAGGGCATAACAATGTGGCATTTATTAATAATTACTCAACATTGAGTGAGGAAAGACACAAGAAAATATCAAACATCCTCAGCAACACTGAAAGTGAAACTAACAGAAATGCTTTTCAGCAAACTTACCTCGTAAAACCTCCACAAATTCTACAGCCAGTAGCACTTCTGATGTTTCGTGTCGAAGCAATCCCGATGTTCCTTTTTACAGTTCCAATACAAATATGTCAAGTCAAATTAGTTCTATGTTTTACGGCGTGGTCATCCATAACAAATGGTGAATCAGGGGTTTCAAAGTGGGCCGGTACCCGGTACTTTTACCCGGCTGAGATCGTGTATAGTACCGGCAGAAATTACTGAATCCCCCAAAATTAGCGGTGGTCAAAACCACAAGTACGATGGTCGATAGGCTTGTGGAATATTTTTCATTAAAAAATTAATGATCACGTCAATTGCTGAATTCTCGCATTCAAATCGAACAACTGCGTCACGACCAAGTTGATGGGATATTATTCCCTGTTTTAAAAATAACTTTACCTTAAAATCGTAAATAGCAGTTTGCGCATGCGGTAAATAGATATGTTTTCGCCCCAATATCTTTTCATCCTTGTGTAAAACTCGGACCGGAACAAAGCTGACATCATTTCAAAATAAAAAAATGACCGATTACAAATTATGTTCAAACACAATTTAGTGTAATCTCCAGTAATATAAGCATGATCATTATGTATTATGAATATATGACTACACAATATTTTGTGCGATATTTGTTATCCATTTAAAACCCAGGGTCGAATCATTCTGGGGCGTACTGTCTTGTTGCTTAACTCCGTCCATATTGTTTAACTTCCGGTATAAAAAAATAAAAACCTATGGCTAACTTATTTACATATTTTGACGGGGCCCTACCGCGGTTGTTCACAGAAATGAAAGTGTGCTGAAAAACATTTTTAAAAGGGGGTACGAGGAGATAAGGGATAGAAAATTACTAGAAATCTTGAAAAAGGACCGGACATGGCTCAAATACGAATTACATTGTAATGTCAAAACGCCGGCCCCCCTTTTTTTTCCAAAATAATTTAACTTTTGTGATTTAAATGTTAATAAATGTCTTCCCGCGAATCGTTTTTGTTCGAACATTTTTTTTGCACATAAGTCGTGAAAGTAACAATATATATTGTTTTTGTTTAATTATATTTGTATTGATATATTGAAAAAATAATTTTTTTATTAAAGATTGATGATTGCAAATTAAATTTATATGTTTCATCAAGGACGTATTCTATATACGTCCTTGGGTTCCTTAATTATGACACTTATATGTCTTGATCCTGCCAATGACCTTTGATGAGTTTAATTACTGGTAATAAAGTAAAAAAAAACCCACACAAGCCAAGGTATTGTGAAAAAGAAAAGGACAAAGCCAACAAAAGAATTTTGAGAAGTTTAAGCTTTGATAACAATGGCTTGGTCAAGCCTAGCTGCGGAACCGTAGCTCTTTATGGTCCTTTTGGTTTTTTTTTAAATATGGCAGACTATCTATGAATAATCTTGGCTGAAGTCTGTAAACTGAAATATTCAATAAAGAAATTGGGGGGGGGGGGGGGGGGGGAATCCAGGCATTATGCCTGGTCTTCACTCTTGGTGAAATCTGAACTCTAAAGTTAATGGGATTTTTCTTTCAAAAACACTTAATGTTTTGCAGTCTCTGAAGTACATTTTTTGGTCCACAAAATACTAGATTTCAGGAGCTTCCGCCCCCTGGACCCCTTACGGCCCTCAACCTAATTTTTAAGGTACCTCCTATTATAATAAACTTTGAAACCCCTGGTGAATGTGTACACAATTTTCACAAATGACTAAATATCCCAATAACTGAGCATTTGAGTGTTTGACATCGTTGTTAAATACATTTCCGTGAATCAGTTCAGTTTGTTGAGATAAATGATTAATCTTTCTGTTTTCTCTACTCTACCTAGTTTACATAAAACATGCTCGAATCGTCTATACATGTATGTGTGTATTGCTTTCACATGTTTACAAACTGTGTGGGTCATACTTAAATACGCCTGCAGTAGTAACCAGGCAAATATATACGCCTCTGTGTCATACAAAGGTGGACGCCTGCAACTATATGGTGCTTTTTTATTTATTTTTTTTTAATATAAACTAGTAAAAGGAATATATCGGATGTTTATTATTTGATATAAAAAAATAAAAATAAAAGTGAACCATATAGTTGCAGGCGTATACCTTTTCACACAGGCGTATATATTTACCTGGTTACTACTGCAGGCGTATTTAAGTATGACCGCATGTGACGTATGATCGCTAAATTAATGTGTTTTCATATCTATGAAAAACATATTAAATATATATATTTCAGGTTCTAAACTATCAATTTTCTATATAGATTTTCACCTTAATCAATAAATCTTCACTTAAATAAAGTTATTTCACTTCCTTTTGAGAACTATTTGTTCGCGAATTTTTGTCAGCAAAAAAAATCTGGTATTTTACTACGCCAAATAGTGAGGATTCCGTTGCATTAAAAAATGCATTTTTACGAGTTAAGATTATTTTTTAGGACATCGTGGATTGCAGGATAAATACAATATTGGTCTGTTGACGGTAAATATAGAATTTATTTGACTCGGCGCGAAACGGGGGGAAAGACTCCCTAGAAGCTCGTCTTTCACCCCGTTTCTCAGCCTTGTCAAATAAATTCTATATTTACCATCAACAGACCAATATTGTATATATCTATACTTTATATTGTTTAAGAACTATTTAGGCAAAATATTCAAATTCCACAACAAATTAAAATAACTTTGATAATTCTAATCAAGCACACAGATACAGTGTAATAGGTAAAGATTGGGAGCATTCATTCATTGAACCCACTTCAAAACAACGTAATTGTACATAGCTACATTAATTAGAATGTGTTGTGTATTTTTTCTGAACAGGAATATGAATACATTATATTGAAACAACTCTAAATTACACAATATTGTGTTTATATGTATATTGCTTAAGACAGACCAGAAAGCTACATATTTAATCAAGTATAAACATAAAACATATTTTGATTATTTACAGACGTTTAAGCTCCAACAACATATCAGTGATAGAGGACCAGGCTTTCAACAATCTACCAAACTTACACGCACTGTGAGTATCATTTTGTATGATTTATACAAAAGTGCAATCCTAATATGTTGATACATGTCATAGGTGTATTTTTATATAAAAAAACAAGTTGCTAAAAAATGTACTTTCCGAACTCTACAGATATTTTATCGATAAGGAACTCCAACATAGTGATGACTCAATTGTCTGTTTAACTCATGTGATTTCGTGCTTGAGTAAAAAAAAGTTGATTCATGATAGAAAACTATCAATTTGTAACGTTGCTTACAATTTTAAAGTTAATTGCATTGCAAATAATTCTTTAAAAGTGTTTATACATTTTTCAGAAGAAATTATACCCCCACTCGTAGAGAGGGGGCTATATTGCAATCACGTTGTCCATTAGTCCATCCGTTAGTCCATTCACACTTTCCAGGCTTACCGCACATCTACTTCCTGTTTACCGCGCGACTTAGAATTGATCATGTTTGCCGTAATGAAAACTTTCGTAACAGATATCTCAGCTTCTACTGGAAGAAATTATTTTATATTTGATATGTGGCTTTGGCATGGTGACTTGTACCGTGTCTCCCCTTTCCAGGTTTACTGCACATCTACTTCCTGTTTACTGTGTGACTTAGAATTTTTCATGTTTTTACAGCATTTTCTGGTAATGAGTGTTGAGATATATACAAATTTGACACAAATGAACGAGTGGGGGTATTCTTAGCACGACATAGCGTGCAACATCTTGTTGTTTCTAAACTGTAGCAGTCAATTGTTTGGACAGATACAATTTTCAAGATAAAAAAAACGATAATTAAATTTATCCAGCAGATCCTTGCAGTATTTCAGTATCCACATTTGATTGAAGCTACTACATTAATAGACTTTGTCCCAGTATAATTGTATTCCCTCTTTGATAGCAGTCAAAATGTTAGGCATATTTATAAACAATTACTTTGTTGAAAAAGTAGAAGCACCTGTAGTATTCCTTTCTGTATATGGATTCTTGTGAAGTTTTGTTATTCAATATAAACTAGAAAAGTCATCATGTTCCTTGTTAAGAAGAGTATACAATGATGAGATTAATGACTTGTGATCAGCCAAATATTCCTCTTTGTCATAACTAGTATTTCAGTAAGTTAGGGTTGCATAGCATTGTGCAATGGAAAGTTGTTTCATTAGAGCCCAAATCAGCCACTGTTTACGATGCCGGTTTTACTCTGATAGCCGTGATGCTCAATTTTAAGTTTTATCCATAATCTGATATTGATTAAATGTAATCAGATTCCATGTACATACATGTTTGATGTAAATTTGCACATATGTCTACTATTTTACCATTAGATATAGCAGCTGTTCTGAGAGTGTGGTATAATTAGTTATTCATGTTATCAATCAAATTATGAATGGTTGAAGACTCTAAGCTTATTATACTTTATTCAATATGCTACGTTGCAGTACAACCACATAGAGTATCAAAGTTACAAATATTGATATATATTTTTTATATCAAATCAGACACGTTCAACAACGTTACGAAGGTTTATCAGTTGTCAATATTCCTCTTATTTTGTCTACAATACATGTATATGTATATTTTATGTTGCTTAAGAACAATTTATGCAAAATATTCAAATTCCACAACAAATTAAAATAACTTTTATAATTCTAATCAAACATACAAGTACAGTGTAATAGGTAAAGATTGGAAGCATTCATTCATTGAACCCACTTCCAAACAACGTAATTGTACATAGCTACATTAATTAGAATGTGTTGTGTATTTTTTCTGAACAGGAATATGAATACATTATATTGAAACAACTCTAAATTACACAATATGTTGTTTATATGTATATTGCTTAAGACAGACCAGAAAGCTACATATTTAATCAAGTATAAGCATAAAGCATATGTTGATTATTTATAGGTATCTACACAGCAATGATATATCAGTGATACAGGACAACACTTTCAACAACCTACCAAAGTTACACACACTGAGTAGCATTTAGTATGATTTTTATAAAAGTACAATCCTAATATGTCGATACATGTCATAGGTATATTTTTATATAAAAAAACAAGTTGCTAAACAATGTGCTTTCCAAGCTCTACAGATATTTTATCGATAAGGAACTCCAACATAGGGATGACCCAATTGTCTGTTTTGATCATGTGATTTCATACTTGAGTAAAAAAAGTTGATTCATGATAATTGTATCCCCTCTTTGACAGCAGTCAAAATGTTAGCCATATTTATAAACAATTACTTTGTTGAAAAAGTAGAAGGACCTGTAGTATTGTTTTCTGTATATGGTTTCTTGTGAAGTTTTGTTATTCAATATCAACTAGAAAAGTCATCGTGTTCCTTGTTAAACAGAATATTCAATGATGAGATGAATGACTTGTGATCAGCCAAATATTTCTCCTTGTCATAACTAGTATTTCAGTAAGTAGGATTACCAGAGCATTGTGCAATGGAAAGTTGTTTCATTAGAATCCAAATCAGCCACTGTTTACGATGTCAGTTTTACTATGAGAGTGGGGATACTCAAATTTAGGTTTTATTCATATTCAATTTATGATGTATGATGATGATTATTTTAGACAAATGTGCATGTGTTAGTGCACCCAATTCTAACACAATCAAAATCTAATCAGATTACATGTACATATGTGTTTGAAGTAACTTTGCACATGTGTCTACTATTTTACCATTAGACATAGCAGCTGTTCTGATGGTGTGGTATATTTAGTTATTCATGTTATCAATCAAATCATGAATGCTTGAAACCTGAACAAAAACTATCAATGTGTAACGTTGCTTACCATTTTAAAGTTAATTGCATTGTAAATGAATTCTTTAGACGTGTTTATACATTTTTCAGAAGAAATTATACCCCCACTCTTAGAGAGGGGGCTATATTGCAATCACCTTGTCCGTCTGTCCATCCGTCCATCCATCTGTCCGTTTGTCTGTCCATTCACATTTTTGTAACAGATATCTCAGCTTCTACTGGAAGAAATGATTTTATATTTGATATATGGCTTTGACATGGTGACTTGTACCATGTCTCCCCTTTCCAAGTTTACCACACATCTACTTCCTGTTTACAGTGCGACTTCGAATTTTTCCTGTTTGGCGTAATGAAAACTTTCGTAACAGTTATCTCAGCTTCTACTGGAAGAAATGATTTTATATTTGATATATGGCTTTGGCATGGTGACTTGTACCGTGTCTCCCCTTTCCAGGTTTACCGCACATCTACTTCCTGTTTACCATGCGACTTACAAATGAACGAGTGGGGGTATTCTTAGCACGTAGAAGCACCTGTAGTATTCTTTTCTGTATATGGATTCTTGTGCAGTTTTGTTATTCAATATCAACTAGAAAAGTCATTGTGTTCCTTGTTAAGCACAGTATTCAATGATGAGATGAATGACTTGTGATCAGCCGAATGTTCCTCTTTGTCATAACTAGTATTTCAGTAGGTTGGGTTACATAGCATTGTGCAAAGGAAAGTTGTTTCATAAGAGCCCAAATCACCCACTGTTTATGATGCCGGTTTTACTATGATGAGATGAATGACTTCTGTTCAGCCAAATGTTCCTCTTTGTTATGACTAGTATTTTCAGTAAGAAGGATTACCAGAGCATTGTGGAATGGAAAGTTTCTTCATTAGAGCCCAAATCACCTACTGTTTAGGAAGCTGATTTTACTTTGATAGCCGTGATACCCAAATTAAAGTTAATGTTATAATCAATGTATGATGTTTGATTACAGTTATCTTAGACAAATGTGTGTGTTTGTGCACCCAATTCTAACACAATCAAAATCTAAGCAGATTCCATGTACATATGTGTTAGAGGTAATGACTTTGCATCTGTGTCTAATATTTGACCATTAGATATGGCAGCTGTTCTGAGGGTGTAGTATATTTAGTTATTCATGTTATCAATCAAATCATGAATGCTTGAAAACTTACTAAAAACGTATTATACTTTATTCAATATGTTACGTTGAAATACAACCACATAGATTATCAAAGTTTCACCTATTGTTGTATATTGTTTTTTTTTATTTAACAGTTATTTGCATTCCAATAAAATCACATCAATCAAATCAGACTCGTTCAACAACATTACAAAGGTTTATCGGTTGTCAGTATTCCTCTTATTTTTTTTTTCACATTCTATGAGTTACAATACATGTATATCTATACTTTATATTGTTTAAGAACTATTTAGGCAAAATATTCAAATTCCACGACAAAATAAAAGAAATTGTATAATTCTAATCACACATACCAGTACAGTGTAATAGGTCAAGATTGAGGTCATTCATTCGTTGAGCCTGCTTTTAAACAATGTATTTGTAAATAGCTACATTAATTAAATAAAATAAGTTAATTCTTGAACAAAAACTTTCAATGTGTAACGTTGCTTACCATTTTAAAGTTAATTACATTGTAAATAATTCCTTTCACGTGTTTATACATTTTTCAGAAGAAATTGTTTCTAAGCTCTATCAGACAATTTATTGGACAGATACAATTTTCAAGATAAAAAAGCGAATTAAATCTATCCAGAAGATCCTTGCAGTATTTCAGTATCCACATTTGATTGAAGCTATTACATGAATAGACCTTGTCCCAGTATGATTGTATTCCCTCATTGAAAGCAGTAAAAATGTCAGCCACATGTATAACAAATTACTTTGCTGAAAAAGGAGAAGCACTTATAGTATTCTTTTCTTAAAATGGATTCTTGTGAAGTTTTGTTATTCAATATAAACTAGAAAAGTCATCATGTTCTTTGTTAAGCAGAGTATTCAATGATGAGATTAATGACTTGTGATCAGCCAAATATTTCTCTTTGTCATAACTAGTATTTTAGTAAGTAGGATTACCAGAGAATTGTGCAATGGAATGTTGTTTCATTAGAATCCAAATCAGCCACTGTTTACGATGTCAGTTTTACTATGAGAGTGGTGATACTCAAATTTAAGTTTTATTCATAATCAATTTATGATGTTTGATGATGATTATTTTAGACAAATGTGCATGTGTTAGTGCACCCAATTCTAACACAATCAAATCTAATCAGATTCTATGTACATATGTGTTTGAGGTAACTTTGCACATGTGTCTACTATTTTACCATTAGACATAGCAGCTGTTCTGATGGTGTGGTATATTTAGTTATTCATGTTATCAATCAAATCATGAATGCTTGAAACCTGAACAAAAACTATCAATGTGTAACGTTGCTTACCATTTTAAAGTTAATTGCATTGTAAATGAATTCTTCAGACGTGTTTATACATTTTTCAGAAGAAATTATACCCCCACTCTTAGAGAGGTGGCTATATTGCAATCACCTTGTCCGTCTGTCCATCCGTCTGTCCATCTGTACGTTTGTCTGTCCATTTCTCACACTTTTGTAACAGATATCTCAGCTTCTACTGGAAGAAATGATTTTATATTTGAGATATGGCTTTGACATGGTGACTTGTACCGTGTCTCCCCTTTCCAGGTTTACCGCACGTCTACTTCCTGTTTACAGTGCGACTTCGAATTTTTCCTGTTAGGCGTAATGAAAACTTTCGTAACAGTTATCTCAGCTTCTACTGGAAGAAATGATTTTATATTTGATATATGGCTTTGGCATGGTGACTTGTACGTGTCTCCCCTTTCCAGGTTTACCGCACATCTACTTCCTGTTTACCATGTGACTTACAAATGAACGAGTGGGGGTATTCTTAGCACGATGTAGCATGCAACATCATGTTGTTTCTAAACTGTATCAGTCAATTTATTGGACAGATATAATTTTCAAGTTAAAAATGAGAATTAAATCTATCCAGAAGATCCTTGCAGTATTTCAGTATCCACATTTGATTGAAGCTATTACATTAATAGACTTTGTCACAGTATGATTGCATTCCCTCTTTGACAGCGATCAAAATGTTAGCCATATGTATAAAAAAATTACTTTGTTGAAAAAGTAGAAGCACTTGTAGTATTCTTTTCTGTATATGGATTCTTGTGCAGTTTTGTTATTCAATATCAACTAGAAAAGTCATCATTTTCCTTGTTAAGCAGAATATTCAATGATGAGATGTATGACTTGTGATCAGCCAAATGTTCCTCTTTGTCATAACTAGTATTTCAGTAAGTAGGGTTGCATAGCATTGTGTAATGGAAAGTTGTTTCATAAGAGCCCAAATCACCCACTGATTACGATGCTGGTTTTACTATTATGAGATGAATCACTTGTGATCAACCAAATGTTCCACTTTGTTATAACTAGTATTTTCAGTAAGTAGGATTACCAGAGTATTATGAAATGCAAAGTTGCTTCATTAGAGCCCAAATCATCTACTGTTTAGGATGCTGATTTTACTCTGATAACTGTAATACTCAAATTAAAGTTAACGTTATGATCAATTTATGATGTTTGATGACAGTTTTTTAGACAAATGTGTGTGTTTGTGCACCCAATTCTAACACAATCAAAATGTAATCAGATTCCATGTACATATGTGTTAGAGGTAACGACTTTTCATCTGTGTCTAATATTTTACCATTAGATATAGCAGCTGTTCTGAGGGTGTGGTATATTTAGTTATTCATGTTGTCAATCAAATCATGAATGCTTGAAAACTTACTAAGAACGTATTATACTTTATTCAATATGTTACGTTGAAATACAACCACATAGAGTATCAAAGTTTCACGTATTAATGTATATTGGTTTTTTTATTTTACAGTTATTTGCATTCCAATAAAATCACATCGATCAAATCAGACTCGTTCAACAACATTACAAAGGTTTATCGGTTGTCAATATTCCTCTTATTTATTTTTTTACATTCTATGAGTTACAATACATGTATATCTATACTTTATATTGTTTAAGAACTATTTAGGCAAAATATTCAAATTCCACGACAAAATAAAAGAAATTGTATAATTCTAATCACACATACCAGTACAGTGTAATAGGTCAAGAGTGAGGTCATTCACTCATTGAGGCCGCTTTTAAGCAACGTATTTGTAAATAGCTACATTAATTAAATAAAATAAGTTAATTCCTGAACAAAAACTGTCAATGTGTAGCGTTGCTTACCATTTTAAAGTTAATTGCATTGTAAATGAATTCTTTAAACGTGTTTATACATTTTTCAGAAGAAATTGTTTCTAACCTGTATCAGTCAATTTATTGGACAGATACAATTTTCAAGCTAAAAACGAGAATTAAATCTATCCAGAAAAGATCCTTACAGTATTTCAGTATCCACATTTGATTGAAGCTATTACATGAATAGACTTTCTCCCAGTATAATTGTATTCCCTCTTTGACAGCAGTCAAAATGTTAGCCATATGTATAAAAAATTATTTTGTTGAAAAAGGAGAAGCATTTGTAGTATTCTTTTCTGAATATGGATTCTTGTGAAGTTTTGTTATTCAATATAAACTAGAAAAGTCATCGTGTTCCTTGTTAAGCAGAGTATTCAATGATGAGATTAATGACTTGTGATCAGCCAAATATTCCTCTTTGTCATAACTAGTAATTCAGTAAGTTAGGGTTGCATAGCATTGTGCAATGGAAAGTTACTTCATTAGAGCCCAAATTCAGCCACTGTTTACGATGCCGGTTTTACTCTGATAGCCGTGATACTCAATTTTAAGTATTATCCATAATCTGATATTGATTAAATGTAATCAGATTCCATGTACATACGTGTTTGATGTAACTTTGCACATATGTCTACTATTTTACCATTAGATATAGCAGCTGTTCTGAGGGTGTATTATAATTAGTTATTCATGTTATCAACCAAATCATGATTGGTTGAAGACTTTAAGCTTATTATACTTTATTCAATATGCTACGTTACAGTACAACCACATATAGTATCAAAGTTACAAATATTGATATATATTTTTTATATCAAATCAGACACGTTCAACAACATTACGAAGGTTTATCGGTTGTCAATATTCCTCTTATTTTGTTTACAATACATGTATATGTATATTTTATGTTGCTTAAGAACAATTTATGCAAAATATTCAAATTCCACAACAAATTAAAATAGTTTTTATAATTCTGATCAAACATACAAGTACATTGTAATAGGTAAAGATTGGGAGCATTCATTCATTGAACCCACTTCCAGACAACGTAATTGTACATAGCTACATTAATTAGAATGCATTGTGTATATTTTCTGAACAGGAATATGAATACATTATATTGGAACAACTCTAAATTACACAATATGTTGTTTATATGTATATTGCTTAAGACAGACCAGAAAGCTACATATTTAACAAAGTATAAACATAAAGCATATGTTGATTATTTATAGGTATTTACACCGCAATGATATATCAGTGATAGAGGACAACGCTTTCAACAATCTACCAAAGTTACACACACTGTGAGTAGCATTTAGTATGATTTATACAAAGGTACAATCCTAATATGTCGATACATGTCATAGGTATATTTTTATATTAAAAAACAAGTTGCTAAACAATGTGCTTTCCGAACTCTACAGATATTTTATCGATAAGGAACTCCAACATAGGGATGATCCAATTGTCTGTTTAGCTCATGTGATTTCGTGCTTGAGTAAAAAAAGTTGATTCATGATCTAAAACTTATCAATTTGTAACGTTGCTTACCATTTTAAAGTTAATTACATTGTAAATAATTCCTTACACGTGTTTATACATTTTTCAGAAGAAATTGTTTCTAAACTGTAGCAGTCAAATTTTTGGACAGATACAATTTTCAAAATAAAAAAAACCCAGAATTAAATCTATCCAGAAGATCCTTGCAGTATTTCAGTATCCACATTTGATTGAAACTACTACGTTAATAGACTTTGTCCCAGTATAATTGTATCCCCTCTTTGACAGCAGTCAAAATGTTAGCCATATTTGTAAACAATTACTTTGTTGAAAAAGTAGAAGCACTTGTAGTATTCTTTTCTGTATATGGTTTCTTGTGAAGTTTTGTTATTCAATATCAACTAGAAAAGTCATTGTGTTCCTTGTTAAACAGAATATTCAATGATGAGATGAATGACTTGTGATCAACCTAATATTTTTCTTTGTCATAACTAGTATTTCAGTAAGTAGGATTACCAGAGCATTGTGCAATGGAAAGTTGTTTCATTAGAGTCCAAATCAGCCACTGTTTACGATGTCAGTTTTACTATGAGAGTGGTGATACTCAAATTTAACTTTTATCCATAATCAATTGATGATGTTTGATGATAATTATTTTAGACAAATGTGCGTGTGTTAGTGCACCCAATTCTAACACTATCAAAATCTAATCAGATTCCATGTACATATGTGTTTGAGGTAACTTTGCACATGTTTCTACTATTTTACCATTAGACATAGCAGCTGTTCTTGATGGTGTGGTATATTTAGTTATTCATGTTATCAATCCAATCACGAATGCTTGAAAACTTACTAAAAACGTATTATACATTATTCAATATGTTACGTTGAAATACAACCATATAGCGTATCAAATTTTCACGTATATAAAGTATCAAATTTTCACGTATTGATCTATATTGTTTTTTTTATTTTACAGTTATTTGCATTGCAATAAAATCACATCAATCAAATCAGACCCGTTCCACAACATTGCAAAGGTTTATCGGTTGTCAATATTCCTCTTATTTTTTGTTTACATTCTATGACTTACAATACATGTATATCTATACTTGATGTTGTTTAAGTACTATTGAGGCAAAATATTCAAATTCCACGACAAAATAAAAGAATTTGTATAATTCTAATCACACATAAGGGTAATAACAAAATTACCGAACTCCGAACAATCTTACAAAGGGAAAGTCAAAACTCATAATTATATAAACAGACAAAATCAGTCAACAACCGGAAAACTTTGAAAACCGTAATGACCCTGATTTGGTACAGGCATTTCTAAAGAAATGGTGGGTTGAATCAGATTTTAAGGTGCCAAACCTCCCGCTCTCATTACGGTTCAAAGGTTCCGGCTGTCACTATTACAGTATTTAAATATACCAGTACAGTGTAATAGGTCAAGATTGAGATCATTCATTCATTGAGGTCGCTTTTAAACAACGTATTTGTAAATAGCTACATTAATTCAATAAAATAAGTTAATTCCTGAACAAAAACTATCAATGTGTAATGTTGCTTACCATTTTAAATTTAATTGCATTGTAAATGAATTCTTTAAACATGTTTATACATTTTTCAGACGAAATTTTTTCTAAATTGTCTCAGTCAATTTATTGGACAGATACAATTTTCAAGTTAAAAACGAGAATTAAATCTATCCAGAAGATCATTACAGTATTTCAGTATCCACATTTGATTGAAGCTATTACATGAATAGACTTTGTCCCAGTATGATTGTATTCCCTCTTTGACAGCAGTCAAAATGTCAGCCATATGTATAAAAAATTACTTTGTTGAAAAAGGAGAAGAACTTGTAGTATTCTTTTCTGTATATGGATTCTTGTGAAGTTTTGTTATTCAATATAAACTAGAAAAGTCATTGTGTTCCTTGTTAAGCAGAGTATTCAATGATGAGATTAATGACTTGTGATCAGCCAAATATTCCTCTTTGTCATAACTAGTATTTCAGTAAGTTAGGGTTGCATAGCATTGTGCAATGGAAAGTTGTTTCATTAGAGCCCAAATCAGCCACTGTTTACAAGGCCAGATTTACTCTGATAGCCGTGATCCTCAATTTTAAGTTGTATCCATAATCTGATATTGATTAAATGTAAATATATTCTAGAAAAGTCATCATGTTCCTTGTTAAACGGAATATTCAATGATGAGATAATGACTTGTGATCAGTACTCATTGTCTTAACTAGTTTTTCAGTAAGAAGGATTACCAGAACATTGTGCAATGGAAAGTTGTTTCATTAGATCCCAAATCACCCACTGTTTAAGATGTCAGATTTACTATGATAGCCGTGATACCCAAATTTAAGTTTACGTTATAATCAATTGATGATGTTTGATGACAATTATTTTAGACAAATGTGTGTGTCTTTGTGCATCCAATTCTAACACAATCATAAATTAAATTAGAGTTTATGTACATATGTATTAGAAGTAACTCCTTTGCACCTGTGTCTATGATTTAATGGGCCCATACATTTACCCAGAATACCCAAGAATACCACGGAATACCCAAGAATACCACAAAATACAAATAATATACAGATCTTGAAAGATTTTCATTATAGAAAAGAAATACAACTTTCTTTTTCGAATGGTTGATAAATGTGATAATTATATATAAGCATGTTTGAATCGAAATGTTAAGTAATGTCATTGGTAAATAGTGACTTTCAGAGCGACTAAAATCGGCCTTGAAATTAATTTTTAATTGATAGTGTACAGAAAATAGGCCTAAATATGTATTAATTGTATCCATGCTACACGTACATGTAGCTAAGAAAACAGTATATTTTGTCATAAAGATTTTTTTTTTGTAATGAATTATCCCAAGTTACCTATTATCAACTAGAAAAGTAGACAATAAAAAGAAAAAAGAAACTCCTTTCGTTATTTTTGAAATATGTTAGATGAAAACACATTTCTCTGTGTATTTTTTTTTATAAAAAAGTTTCCATGAAAATTATAACATTATAGTAGTTTATAGAAATTATATCTAACCCTTGTGTGACCCCCATCTAACCTGTGGGCCCCCTTGTCTTATGACAGTTAGATAACGTCCAGCCTCTCTTACTGTTGACCTCATATCAGTGCATGGTGCTTACATTTGTTCAATTACGAATTTTCAATTTTATTTCTAACCGCAGCCATCCCCACCTATACACCTTTGTTGTCAGTGCCTCTGGCGATTAATATATTGATTGTTTCTTACTGTACATTGATATGCTTTATTAATAGTACCAATATATTTATATATGTCTTTAAATTAGTTTATTCCATTGAAATTTATATTATTGAAGCTCAGTTTTATGTTATTTGCAACATATGAAATTTCTTCACAAATTCAGATCATCTTATTCATGATGATGTAGTTTTGTTATATCAATATTGCTTTCCATGCTGACGTATGAAATTTCTTTAACATGCCTTATTTTGTGTTCATGCTGACGTGTGGAATTTCCTTAACATGCCTTATTTTGTGTCCATGCTGATGTATGGAATTTCTTAACATGCCTTATTTTGTGTACATGCTGAGGTATGGAATTTCTTAAAACATAACTTGTTGCTGTTCATGCTGATGCATGCAATTTCTTACTTCCATGCTGACGTATGGAATTTCTTACTTTCCATGCTGACCTATGGAATTTCTTTACTTTCCATGCTGACGTATGGAATTTCTTTACTTTCCATGCTGACGTATGGAATTTCTTTTCTGTCCATGCTGACATATGGAATTTCTTTACTTTCCATGCTAACGTATGGAATTCCAACAACTTTTGGCCGATTCGATACTAATTTTACACATTAGCTTTCGTATCTCATCCCCCTCAAGCTACAATCCTTTTATTTTCTATTGTAAAAGGGGGGGGGGGGTACCTCTAGAATATTTCAGTTTTCTAAATTTATGTCAAACAGCTGTTAGTCCCCATGTTTTCCAATTTATATTCAAGTGTATATTTATGTATATTACCATGTTAGTATAATAATGATTGTTTTTGGTTACATAATCTTTGTGTTTATTTAGTTAGAACATGTACATGTAGACAGATAATAGTTATTCAGCATTACAGAAGTACCATACACACAGTATCGAATACACATGTACAGTTGTGAAACCTTCTTTGACAGTAGTAGTTGCACATTTTATCACTATTTATCTTAGTCACAGTTCTTAATACAGAAGGTAATAATTTGCCTATAAGCAAAAATGTTACAAAATTGACGAATGTCTTTCAGATTCTTTAATTCAAACATAATTTGTATTCTAAAATGTAATGAAAGTCAGTGAATAGAGCAATTTTTTTAGTAGAAAGTTTACATTTTTTTGTAATTTATTACTAGTATGAATGTATAATTATTTTTTTCTACAATTTTGATTACAACTTTCTGAAATTAAATTGAAAAAATAATTCAGATCTATAGAAATTAGATTTTTATACCCCCGCTCCTCGAAGGTATACTGTTTTACCTCTGTCCGTCTGTCCGTCCTTCCATCTGTCCTTCCGTCCGTCCAAGATATTTTTCGTCGCATTTTCCTGTTTGCCGACTTTGTTGATTTTTATACACATTGAACATATATGCTCATTTTTCGTCGCATTTTTCTCAGCAACTATTGATGGCAGAGATCTGATATTTGGTCACAAGCTTCATATAGGTACCCCATATCGTGGGAAGCGTTTTTGGACCCATCAGATTCATGCTTCCTGTTTGCCGACTTTGTTGATTTTTCTACACATTGAACATATATGCTCATTTTTCGTTACATTTTTCTCAGTAACTATTGATGGTCGAAATCTGATATTTGGTCACAAGCTTCATATAGGTACCCCATATCGTGGGAAGCGTTTTTTGACCCATCAGATTCCTACTTCCTGTTTGCCAAAGAGCGGGGGTATCATAGGTGAGCATTAGCTCAGTTCATCTTGTTTATATTAGAAAAATCGAAGAAATTTTTTTCTGACACACGATAGTAACCCTTTAAAAGCTATTAGAACTTCAATTTTTTTTTTAAATCGAAATTATTTATTAAATTATGTTGGTGTTATAAGAAGCTTGCAGTTAAAAATTTTAAAATTGAAATGCTTTGTCAACTTAACTAACATACCTTGCTTAGTCTGTTGAGATTTGCTGAATAGTTGAACATTGTCTTGTGTTTCATATAGATCGAAATACAAAATATACCCGGTTTGTATTTTTGAGGGTTTTATAGGAAAGGAGGTTTTTTTTCCTTACCAAAATAGAAGCCAATCTTTATGTTATCGTATTATCCGTCATTTCTTTGATCGTGAAATTGTTATAATCTGTTTTTGTTTTCTTTAAAATTTTGAATTGCACACTATGTTTGCCTAATAATATAATGTAAAAACAATACTTTTGTTGTTTAATATTTTGAGAAATAATTAATTATATTGATCACCGAGATTGATCTTGATTACTTCTGCGAGCTTCCTTATTCCAAGCCATGCAATAATTGTTTGTTGTTTTTGTGCGCAATTCTCTTTTTTGAATATGTAACAGCTATTATGTCGGGAAATTGTGCCATTCATTTTCATCGTTCTCATTTTAATAAGATATTGATATTTTTTCGTTGTTTCTGGGAAATAGAAAAATTATATCTGTTTCTCAGTCTTTCAGGGATATTCACAGGTCCTCTGAGGGTATTCTTGGGTAATATGAGGGTATTCTGGGGGTATTCTTGGGTAAATGTATGGACCACGATTTTACCATTATATATAGCAGCTGTACTTTAAAACAGGTTAATGTTCTTAGAAAACTAAAATGTACTATTTGCAAGGAATCTCTATCAAATATATAACTTACTTTCATAAGGACAACATTAAATTAAACAACGCTATCAATTTGAACATTTCTATGAGATTAAACGCTTAAACTTCTGTAATTATTTTATTCTTGATGCGTTCTTGTATAAACTCTGCCTCATATGAGTAAAATAAAAGATCAGTAAGGAGAGAGGCACAGCTTTTTCACTTGTAGATGTTGATTATTTATTGAAAATGTGCCCCCAACCTCGACAAATATGTCATCGATAATGAACTCCAATTTAGCTCCTTTTGCCTTTTATTCGTGCTTGCAAGATTGAAATAAGTTAATTCAAGGAATTTCCACGAGAAATGGGTTTGTAAAGTGTAAAAAACTCACATGTTTGGACAGGTGAAATTTTCGAAAAAGAACTAGAATTAAAATTAACCAGAAGGTCTTAGCAGTGCTTCAGTAGAAGGACTGGTTATATACCTTTCTCTGTATGGATTCCTGTGAAGTCTTGGTATCCAATATTTTTTTTTTCCTCCACCAAAATCAGAATATTTTTTCCAGCGACATTGGGAATCAGAATATTTGTTTAGAAAAAAACCATAACCCCCCTTCAAGTTAAATGGTTGTTCCCTTAGTTTGGAAATAAAAGGTGCTTTAAACGAATATAAAGAGTATAAATATTAGATAATACACAAATCCATCATAAGACACAACAGAGGATTAAAACTCGACCAACCTGATGTCGTCTCCTTTGTCATCGAGTCTGGTACATAGTTGACCATTGGTGTCAAATTTAAGGTAAATTACATACATACACATGTGATTATTCTAACGATATTCTATTCATATACATGTGGGGGGACCATGTAAATAAACAAAATTAATACAGTAGAATTGTTCAGGTACTGCTACCCTTCCAGGTCTTTTTTTGTGGGTTTGCGTTCCCCAATATTTAGATTTCTTTGTAATCGACCATGGCTTGTAAATATATTCCATATGATTGTGGTTAATATGCAAGAATATTTTCCTGAGGTACCTTGAATTGTAATTAGTCAAAACTAAGCAAAAATTATTAATACATTTTTTTTTTGCTTCAGTGACATGACATCTTATTTGATCATGTGGCAAATTATCTCCCCTGTCATAGTTTATATGTCAACAGAATAACCCCAGACTAGAACTTGGCAATCAACAATGACTAAGTTTAATTTAGAGTTGATTACAGTGGTGGATTTAAGGGGGGGTTTGGGGGCTTCAGCCCCCCCACCCCCATCCCCCTTCGAATATGTCAAGCACATATATGTTAACATACACATTTCAAGGCTATTTAACATCCCAATATGGCTTTTAATCGAATGGTTTCGATCTGTGTGACGAAAGTAAAAGAAAATACAAATTAATTTCTTTGCATTTAATTAATCTTCAAAGAGGTAATTATAAGTAATTATGCTAAATCAAATTTTCAAGTTTATTTGAAGTTTTTATGAATGTATTGTCAAAATACCAATTAATCAGGTATTGTCTTAAACCGTTATATAAACATGTCTAGTGTCACAATTTCATATAGGTATAATTGCCAACACCTATAAATTGAGGCTCTTTCAAGATAATTCTTTTTTAAATATAATTTATTTCTACAAAAAAATTAAAGGCAACAAAATTAAAAAGAAAATTACATGAGTTTCCGTTTTGAAGATATATGAATGCAGCATATTTTAAACTCTAAATGAAAATATAAATACATGTATACTAATTGAAGTTAATTAGAAATAAAATAGACTTAAATTAGATTTTCCCCTGCTATTGCTCAGACCCTTGAGCACTTTACAAAACTGCCAAAAGACACATTCACCAGACCAGAAGAAGCTGATGTAACTTCTTTGTTGTATTCCATTTGCAACTTTGATTTTGTTGTAACCATTGTTATTGTTCAAATGTGCCTGGCTTTATAAGAAAGGGCTCAGCAGATCACTTGACATAGGCAGAGCCTTAGAAAGCTTAAATTTAATTCAGAGCTCACTAGACTGCAGAGCAAATGTTGAACAATTCAACCACCAGTGTTTTCAGAGGAGTGCTAAAATATGTGAACCGCTAGACATAGAGATTAAAAAACCTAGAATATGTGGGAGTCAAATAATGAGAGATAATGTTGAAGCAGAGAGTTCGGAAGACTACTTTAGGAAATCAATAACTACCTTTTCTCTACTATAATCTTAATGAAATGAAAAAAAGGTTTACCGACCTACACCCCAGAACTGCTTTGGGACTACAGTTGGTTCCATTAATTAATGAAATTATTGCTCCATAACTGAGCCCCCCCCCCCCCCACCTCCATCAATAGAATCTCTGGACCACCCCTGGATTAATTTAATTAAGATGTCCAGAACAGGTGTAACAGGTAAGTTCACAACAGGTGTGTAAAATTTAAGGCTTTAAATAAAGAAAAACGACATTGTTTTGTCAGTCATAAAAATGTCACGCAAGGTGTTAACGTTATCCGAAAGAGTTGAAGCCATCAAACTACATGACGGTGGGAAAAGTTCTCGAGATGTTGCACAGATAATGGGCATTGGAAGAATGCAAATCCAACAAATTATTGAAAGGAAAAGTGAAGTTCTTGACAATTATGAAAGCAACGTCAGCAACGATCGGAAGAGAGAAGTTTTAATTTCAAGTAATCTAACAGTTCTGATAATAAACATGAACAGTACATATAGATTAATTTGCAGTTTAAGCCAGAAATAATTACCGTGCAATATAACTCACACGCGGGAGTTTCAAACGTGAAAAAAAAACCTGCACAAGGTTATATTTCCTGGTGGGCGTGGCAAGTGAAGCTAGAGTAGAAAAATAGCGAACAATATAAAATATTGAATTTGCAATATTAAACGAAATCTAGTCCTAAAACATATTGTAACATAAATACGTATTTTTCCATTGTTGTTTTTATGCAGTAATCATCTTAAGAATAGTGAACTTTTACAAACCATGGCCTAACATGAAGATCTTGATGTTATTCCATGATTTTGACATCACATGAGAATAATAGTTAAGTTTCTATGGAAGTGGGAGGAGCTTAAATCATGGTTTAATATAAAGATATGCATGTTATTCCATGGTTTTTTGTGTGCTTTTCTGACTTGCACGAGGCAATCATGTAATTTCTTCTACAAATCATATATATCATGGATCTTACTCATGAACTTATTTAAACCAACTCATCCTTTGGATTCGTTGGTTTATATAAGTTAATTCGTTAGATCCATGGTATATACAATACATATACCTCAATATTATTGCTTTCTAATGCAGTCAGTATTTGGTAGAAGAACAAGCTCTGACAAAAATCTTCAAATTGTTGAATGCGGTCAGTATTTGGTAGAAGTAGAACAACCTTTGATAAAAATCATCAAATTGTTGAAGGCGGTCAGTATTTGGTAGAAGTAGAACAAGCTCTGACAAAAATCTTCAAATTGTTGAAGGCGGTCAGTATTTGGTAGAAGTGATACTAATGCCAAAGAGTATGACACAAGAGGAACACATGGGATTATTTAGTTGTAATTAGTTCTTTTTGCATTGTAGCCATTGGATTAATATTTAAAGGAACTGATCAAACATGACAGCTTTGTTGGAATTACTAATTTCTTTGTGAAACCTGTGGACTAAAATAGAACAGAAAGTGAAGTGTCCACATTTAAATACATACGTTCTATGCTATAGCAAAAATCATATAAACTTTGTGTATTTACATCCCCGTATAACTGGTAAAAAATACCAAAAGGTATATCAAGACAATAATGTACTCAAATGACAAATAATTAAACAATTATCCCTTTATGTTTTGGAGTTTGTAGTCCACATAAAATGTTTCGAGTATCAAATTCATATCCACAATCTAATAGTATGACATTTGCTTATCAACATGATAATTTTATATTTCAACGAATCAAATGTCGGTATAAATAGAGGAATTGTGCATGAAAACTACATTCCTGATGCATACAAGTATCAGACTCAAAATAGATGGCAGCCATTAGTTGCCTCTATGCACCACATGGGGACATGCGAAGGGTAGATCTGTGGATCGAGCTCTGTGAATCTTCACCAACCAGAAACTGTTTTCTCTTCGCGAGCACCTGGATTTTGGTGAGACCCATGTTGCTCATCTTTTTACTTTTCTGTGTTGTGTTGTGTTGTGCTTTTGTGTTTGTTTGTCTTCATCCTGTGTCATGTGTACCCAACAGTGTCAGTGTCTCTAAGCTGTACATTCCAGATTGCCCCTTCAGTATTCTCTAACGTTAACTTACTATAAGCATTGTTTATGACATATTATGTATTGCTTCAGTCAGACTTCAGACAGAACAGAAAGCTACAGAATTAATCAAATATAAACATAACACATTTGTCTACTATTTATAGGCGGTTAGACTACAATGACATATCAGTGATAGAGGACAACACTTTCAACAATCTACCTCACTTACAATCTCTGTTTATATCACTTAGTGTGATCTAAGTAAAAGTGTAGTCATAATGTCAATACATGTCATAGGAAATGTTGTTTTTTTTATTTTTATATAAAACATGTTGGTGAAAAATGTGCCTTCCGAACTCTACATATATTTTTTTGATACGGAACTCCAACGTAGAGATGACTCAATTGTGTGTTTAGCACATGTTTGTTCGTGCTTGAGTAAATACAATAAGTTAATTCATAAACACAAACTATCAATGTGTAACGTTGCTTACCATTTTAAAGTTAATTGCATTGTAAATAAATTCTTTAAACGTTTTTTTTATACATTTTTCAGAAGAAATTGTTTCTAAACTGTATCAGTGAAATTTTTGGACAGATACAATTTTCAAGTTAAAAACGAGAATTAAATCTATCCAGAAGATCCTTTCAGTATTTCAGTATCCACATTTGATTGAAGCTACTACGTTAATAGACTTTGTCCCAGTATGATTGTATTCCCTCTTTGACAGCAGTCCAAATGTTAGCCATATTTATAAGCAATTACTTTTTTGAAAAGGTAGAAGCACCTGTAGTATTATTTTCTGTATATGGATTCTTGTGAAGTTTGTTATTCAATATAAACTAGAAAAGTCATTGTGTTCCTTGTTAAGCAGAGTATTCAATGATGAGATTAATGACTTTTGATCAGCCAAATATTCTTCTTTGTCATAGCTAATATTTCAGTAAGTTAGGGTTGCATAGCATTGTGGAATGGAAAGTTGCTTCATTAGAGCCCAAATCAGCCACTGTTTACGATGCCGGTTTTACTCCGATAGCCGTGTTACTCAATTTTAAGTTGTATTCATAATCTGATATTGATTAAATGTAATTAGATTCCATGTACATACGTGTTTGATGCACATATGTCTACTATTTTACCATGAGATATAGCAGCTGTTCTGAGGGTGTGGTATAATTAGTTATTCATGTTATCAATCAAATCATGAATGGTTGAAGACTAAGCTTATTATACTTTATTCAATATCCTACGCTGCAATACAACCACATAGAGTATCAAAGTTACAAATATTGATATATATTTTTTATATAAAATCAGACACGTTCAACAACATTCACATTCAACAACATTACGAAGGTTTATCAGTTGTCAATATTCCTATTATTTTGTCTACAATACATGTATATGTATAATTTCTGTTGCTTAAGAACAATTTATGCAAAATATTCAAATTCCTCAACAAATTAAAATAACTTTTATAATTCTGATCAAACATACAAGTACAGTGTAATAGGTAAAGATTGGGAGCATTCATTCATTGAACCCACTTCCAGACAACGTAGTTGTACATAGCTACATTAATCAGAATGTGTTGTGTATTTTTTCTGAACAGGAATATGAATACATTATATTGAAACAACTCTAAATTACACAATATGCTGTTTATATGTATATTGCTTAAGACAGACCAGAAAGCTACATATTTAATAAAATATAAACATAAAACATATGTTGATTATTTATTGACATTTACAATACAACGACATATCAGTGATACAGGACAAGGCTTTCAACAATCTACCAAGCTTACGCACACTCTGAGTAGCATTTAGTATGATTGATACAAAAGTGTAATCCTAATATGTCGATACATGTCATAGGTGTATTTTTATTTAAAAAAAACAAGTTGCTAAACAATGTGCTTTCCAAACTCTACAGTTATTTTATCGATAAGGAACTCCAACATAGTGATGACTCAATTGTCTGTTTAGCTCATGTGATTTCGTGCTTGAGTAGAAAAAGTTGATTCATGATCGAAAACATATCAATTTGTAACGTTGCTTACCATTTTAAAGTTAATGGCATTTTAAATAATTCTTTAAACGTGTTTATACATTTCTCAGAAGAAATTGTTTCTAAACTGTTGCAGTCAAATTTTTGGACAGATACAATTTTCAAGATAAAAAAAATGAGCATTAAATCTATCCAAAAGATCCTTTCAGTATTTCAGTATCCACATTTGATTGAAGCTACTATGTTAATAGACTTTGTCCCAGTATGAATGTATTCTGCCTTTGACAGCAGTCAAAATGTTAGCCATATTCATAAACAATTACTTTGCTGAAAAAGTAGGAGTGCCTGTAGTATTGTTTTCTGTATATGGTTTCTTGTGAAGTTTTGTTATTCAATATCAACTAGAAAAGTCCTCATGTTCCTTCTTAAATGGAATATTCAATGATGAGATAATGACTTGTGATCAGCCATATGTTCCTCATTTTCATAACTAGTGTTTCAGTAAGTAGGATTACTAGAGCATTGTGCAATGGAAAGTTGTTTCATTAGATCCCAAATCAGCCACTATTTAAGATGTCAGATTTACTATGAAAGCTGTGATACCCAAATTTAAGTTTACGTTATAATCAATTGATGATGTTTTGATGACAATTATTTTAAACAAATGTGTGTGTCTTTGTGCACCCAATTCTAACACAATCATAAATTAGATTAGAGTATGTACATATGTATTAGAAGTAACTCCTTTGTACCTGTGTCTATGATTTTACGGGCCCATACATTTACTCAAAAATACCCAAGAATACCCTTTGAATGCCCAAGAATACCACAAAATACAAATAATATACAGATCTTGAAAGATTTTCATAAAAGAAAAGAAATACAACTTTCTTTTTCGAATGGTTGATAAATGTGATAATTATATAAAAGCATGTTTGAATCGAAATGTTAAGTAATGTCATTGGTAAATATTGACTTTCAGAGCGACTAAAATCGGCCTTGCAATTAATTTTTAATTGATAGTGTACAGAAAATAGGCCTAAATATACATTAATTGTATCCATGCTAGGCGTACATGTAGCTAAGAAAACTGTATATATTGTCATATTATCCTAATTTACCTATTATCAACTAGAAAAGTAGACAAAAAAAAAGACAAAAAAACACCTTTCGTTATTTTTGCAATATGTTAGTTGAAAACACATTCCTCTGTGCATTTTTTTTTATAAAAAGTTTGCCATGAAAATTATAACATAATAGTAGTTTATAGAAATTATATATCTAACCCTTGTGTGACCCTTGTCTTATGACAGTTAGATAACGTCCAGCCTCACTTCAATATTTTCTGTTTACCTCATATCAGTGCATGGTCTTTACATTTTTTCCATTACGAATTTTCAAATTTATTTCTAACCGCCGCCATCCCCACCTACACACGTTTGTTGTCAGTGCCTCTGGGGATTAATAAATTGATTGTGTCTTACTGTACATTGTTATGCTTTATTAATATTACCAATATATTTATATGTGTCTTTAAATTAGTTTAGTCCATTGAAGTTTATATTATTGTAGCTCAGTTTTATCTTCTTTGCAACATATGAAATTTCTTCACAAATTCAGATCATCTTATCCATGCTGAAGTAGTTTTGTTATATGAAATAGTATCAATATTGCTTTCCATGCTGACGTATGGAATTTCTTTAACATGCCTTATTTTGTGTTCATGCTGACGTATGGAATTTCCTTAACATGCCTTATTTTGTGTCCATGCTGATGTATGGAATTTCTTAACATGTCTTCTTTTGTGTACATGCTGAGGTATGGAATTTCTTAAAACATAACTTGTTGCTGTTCATGCTGATGCAGGTAATTTCTTACTTCCATGTTGACGTATGGAATTTCTTCACTTTCCATGCTGATGTATGGAATTTCTTACTTTCCATGCTGACATATGGAATTTCTTTACTTTCCATGCTGACATATGGAATTTCTTACTTTCCATGCTGACATATGGAATTTCTTTACTTTCCATACTGACGTATGGAATTTCTTTACTTTCCATGCTGACGTATGGAATTTCTTTACTTTCCATGCTGACATGGAATTTCTTTACTGTCCATGCTGACATATGGAATTTCTTTACTCTCCATGCTGACATGGAATTTCTTTACTTTCCATGCTAACGTATGGAATTCCATCAACTTTTGGCCGATTCGATACTAATTTTATACATTAGCTTTCGTATCTCAAGTTACAATCTTTTTATTTTCTATGGTAAAAGGAGGGTACCTCTAGAATATTTCAGTTTTCTAAATTGATGTCAAACAGCTGTTAGTCCCCAGGTTTTCCAATTTATTATACCCCTTCCAACGAAGTTGTAGGGGGCCATACTGGTTTCACCATGTCCGTCCGTCTATGTCATACGATAACTTGAGTTGTGTTTGTTAGAATCTTTTAAACTTTTATCAGCTGTTTACTGGTGCAGAGAGGAAGATCCCTTTCATTTTTGACCATTTTCACTTATGCCGTTCCAGAGTTATTGGACTTGATATGACGGAAAATAGGATTTTTACCTTATGTCGTCTGATAACTTCAGTAGTGTTTCTCAGAATGTTTTGACATTTTATCAGCTGCTTACCGGTGAAGAGAGGAGGATCCTTGTCATTTTCGACGATTTTCACTTTTTCCGTTCCAGAGTTATTGGACTTGATATGATGGAAAATAGGATGTTTACCCTATGTCACAAGATAACTCGAGTGGTGTTTCTCAGAATGTTTTGAAATTTTATCAGCAGCTTACCGGTGAAAAGAGGAGGATCCCTTTCATTTTTTACGATTTTCACTTTTGCCATTCCAGAGTTATTGGACTTGATATGACAGAAAATAGGATTTTTACCCTATGTCGTATGATAACCTGAGTACTGTTTCTCAGAATGTTTTGATATTTTATCAGCAGCTTACCGGTGAAGAGAGGAGGGTCCCTTTCATTTTTGGTTGGAACAATCAGTAATGTTTTGGTCACGGAAATAGGTTGAACAGATGTGGGGAGCGGGGGGCATATAATACTAGTATTACAGTGTATATTTATGTATAGTACCATGGTAGTATAATAAATGATTGTTTTTGGTTACATAATCTTTGTGTTTATTTAGTTAGAACATGTACATGTAGACAGATAATAGTTATTCAGCATTACCGAAGTACCATACACAGTTGTGAAACCTTCTTTGACAGTAGTAATTGCACATGTTATCACTATTTATGTTAGTCACAGTTCTTCATACAGAAGGTAATCATTTGGCTATAAACAAAAATTTAATAAAATTGACGAATGTCGTTGGGATCCTTTAATTCAAACATAATTCGTATTCTAAAATGTAATGAAAGTCAGTGAATAGAGCGATGTTTTTAGTAGAAAGTTTACATTTTTTTTTATTTTATTACTAGTATACATGTGTAAATGTATAATTATTTTTTTCTACAATGTTGATTACGACTTTGTGAAATTAAATTGAAAAAATAATTCAGATCTATAGAAATTAGATTTTTTATATTAGATAAATCGAAGAAATTTGTTCTGACAAACGGTATTAACCCTTTAAAAGCTATTAGAACTTCAAAAAAGAAGCTTGCAGTTAAAAATTTTAAAATTGAAATGCTTTATCAACTTAGCTAACATACCTTGCTTAGTCTGTTGAGATTTACTGAATAGTTGAACATTGTCTTGTGTTTCATATAGATCGAAATAAAGAAATATACCTGGTTTGTATTTTTGAGGGTTTTATAGGAAAGGAGGTTTTTTGAGTAAAATGGTTTCACTTTCAATGTTGTCTGAATATCTATGCTTATCAAAATAGAAGCCAATCTTTATGTCGTCGTATTTTCCGTCATTTCTTTGATCGTGAAATTGTTATAATTTTTGGGGTTTTCTCTCAAATTTTGAACTACACACTATGTTTGCCTAATAATATAATGTAAAAACAATACTTTTGTTGTTTAATGTTTTGAGAAATAATTAATTATATTGATCACTGAGATTGGTCTTGATTACTTCCGCGAGCTTACCTATACCAAGCCATGCAATAATTATTTGTTGTTTTTGTGCACAATTTTCTTTTTTGAACATGTAACAGCTATTATGTCGGGAAATTGTGCCATTCATTTTCATCGTTATCATTTCAATAAGATTTTGGTAGTTTTTCGTTGTTTCGGGGAAATACAAAAATTCTATCTATTTCTCGGTCTTTCAGGGATATTCACAGGTCCTCTGAGGGTATTCTTGGGTAATATGAGGGTATTCTGGGGTATTCTGTGGTATTCTTGGGTAAATGTATGGACCGCGATTTTACCATTATATATAGCAGCTGTACTTTAAAGCAGGTTAATGTTCTCAGAAAACTAAAATGTGCTTTTTGCAAGCAAACTCTATCAAATATATATCTTACTTTCATAAGGACAACATTAGATTAAACAACACTATAAATTTGAACATTTCTATGAGATTAAACACTTAAGCTTCTGTAATTATTTTATTCTTGATACGTTCTTGTATAAACTCTGCCTCATAAGAGTAAAATAGAAGATCAGTAAGGAGAGGGACACAGCTTGTTCTCTTGTGGATGTTGATGATTTATTGAAAATGTGCCCCCAACCTCGACAAATATGTCATCGATAATGAACTCCAATTTAGTTCCTTTTGCCTTTTATTCGTGCTTGCAAAATTGAAAAAAGTTAATTAAAGGAATTTCCACGAGAAATGAGTTTGCAAAGTGTAGAAAACTCACATGTTTGGACAGGTGAAATTTTCGAAAAAGAACTAGAATTAAAATTATCCAGAATGTCTTAGCAGTGCTTCAGTAGGACTGGTTATATACCTTTCTCTGTATGGATTCCTGTGAAGTTTTGGTATCCAATATAAAGTAGATAAGTCATCATATTCCTCATTAATCGGAATATTCATTGATGACATGAATGCCATTTGATTAGCCAAAAAAACTTCTTTCTTATGACCATTATTTTAGTAATAGGATTACCAGAGTTCTTTGAAATTAAAGGTTATTTTTTATTATATCCCTATAACCCACTGTGTATGATGCCGGAATTACCATGATAGCCGTGATGCTCAAATTTAAGTTTTATTTATAATCAATTTATGATGCTGGATAACAATTATTTTAGACACATACGTGTGTGATTTTGCCACCAATTCTGACACGTTAATATCAAATTAGAGTTCATGTGCATTTTTGTTAGAGTTGACTGTGCCCATGTGTCTATGATTGTCTCGATTACAGATAGGATCTTTGTTACATTTGTTATACTTTATTCATTATACAACTACATAGAGTATCAATGTTTCAAGTAAATATTTTTTTATCTTGCAGCTATTTGAATTACAATAAAATCACATTGATCAAATCAAACACATTCAACAACCTCATGAACCTTCAAGTGCTGTAAGTATTCTTCTTATTTTATTCCATTCTGTACATGCATTTCTATAGTTTATGTTGTTTTAGAACAATTTACACAAAATATTCTAATTCCACAACAAAATTAAAGAACATTCCAGTCAAACATACACGTACCATGTAACACATAAAGACTGATATTAGCCATTGCTTGAAGACAATTTTGTTTTGCAACTAACCAGATTACATATGGGTCCCTCTGAACAAGAATACATACATTATACTCAGACAAATTCCACATACAAGTTCAGTATAAGAGGTAAATATGTGACGGTATTCATTATTTGAATCCACTTTGAAGCCCATATTTGTAAATAGCTACATTAGTTAGAATGCATTGTGTATATTGTCTTAACAAGAATATAAATACATTTTATTGAAGCAACTCAAAATACCTACAGATTTTCACTGATTGTATAAAGTATAAACTAAAGACATTTGTTGACTATTTATAGAAAGTTACAGAATAATGACATATCAGTGATGGAGGACAAGGCTTTCAACAATCTACCAAATTTACACACACTGAGTATCATTTAGTATGAGTGATACAAAAGTGTAATCCTAATATGTCAATACATGTCATAGGTATATTTTTATATAAAAAAAAAGTTGCTAAACAATGTGCTTTCCGAACTCTACAGATATTTTATCGATAAGGAACTCCAACATAGTGATGACTCAATTGTCTGTTTAGCGCATGTGTTTTCGTGCTTGAGTAAATAAAATATGTTAATTCATGAACAAAAACTATCAATTTGTAACGTTTCTTTGCATTTTATAGTTAATTTCATTGCAAATGAATTATTTAAACGTGTTTATGCATTTTTCAGAAGAAATTGTTTCTAAGCTGTAGCAGTCAAATTTTTGCACATATACAATTTTCAAGATAAAAAAAAGCGAGAATTAAATCTATCCAGAAGATCCTTGCAGTAGTTCAGTATCCACATTTGATTGAAGCTGCTACATTAATAGACTTTGTCCCAGTATAATTGTATTCCCTCTTTGACAGCAGTCAAAATGTTAGCCATATTTATAAACAATTACTTTGTTGAAAAAGTAGAAGTGCCCATAGTATTGTTTTCTGTATATGGAAGTTTTGTTATTCAATATCAACTATATTTCTCTTTGTCATAACTAGTATTTCAGTAAGTAGGATTACCAGAGCAATGTGCAATGGAAAGTTGCTTCATTAGAGCCCAAATCAGCCACTGTTTACGATGTCAGTTTTACTATGAGAGTGGTGATACTCAAATTCAAGTTTTATTCATAATCAATTTATGATGTTTGATGATAATTATGTTAGACAAATGTGCATGTGTTAGTGCACCCAATTATAACACAATCAAAATATAATCAGATTCCATGTACATATGTGTTTGATGTAACTTTGCACTATTTTACCATTAGACATAGCAGCTGTTCTTGATGGTGTGGTATAATTAGTTATTCATCCTATCAATCAAATCATGAATGCTTGAAAACTTACTAAAAATGTATTATACTTTATTCAATATGTTACATTGAAATACAACCACATAGAGTATCAAAGTTTCATATATTGATCTATATTGGGTTTTTTTATTATACAGTTATTTGCATTCCAATAAAATCACAACAATCAAATCAGACCCGTTCAACAACATTACGAAGTTTATCGGTTGTCAATATTTCTCTTATTATACCCCCTGCAACAAAGTTGTAGGGGGGTATACTGGTTTCACCATATTTGTCCGTTCGTCTGTAGACAAATCCTATGTTGTACGATAACTTGAGTTGTGTTTCTTAGAATCTTTTAAAATTTATCAACTGTTTACTGGTGAAGAGAGGAGAATTCCTTTTATTTTTTGATGATTTTCACTTTTGCCGTTCCAGAGTTATTGGACTTGATATGACGGAAAATAGGATTTTTACCCTATGTCGTATGATAACTTGAGTAGTGTTTTTCAAAATGTTTTGAAATTTTATCAGCAGCTTACCGGTGAAGAGAGGAAGGTCCCTTTCATTTTTGACGATTTTTACTTTTGCCGTTGCAGAGTTATTGGACTTGATATGACGGAAAATAGGATTTTTATCCTATGTCATATGGTAGCTTGAGTAGTGTTTCTCAGAATGTTTTGAAATTTTATCAGCAGCTTACCGCTGAAGGGAAGATGTTTCCTTTCAATTTTTGTCGGAACAATCAGTAATGTTTTGGTTATGGAAATAGGTTGGGCAGATGTGGGGAGCGGGGGTATATCTTAGTGAGCTGTGCTCATAGTAATACTAGTTTTTTGTTTACATTCTATGACTGACAATACATATATATCTATACTATATGTTGTTTTAAAGAACTATTTAGGCCAAATATTCAAATTTCACGACAAAATTAAAGAATTTGTATAATTCTAATCACACATACCAGTACAGTGTAATAGGTCAAGATTGAGGTCATTCATTCATTGAGCCCGCTTTTAAACAACGTATTTGTAAATAGCTACATTAATTAAATAAAATAAGTTAATTCCTGAACAAAAACTATCAATGTGTAACATTGCTTACCATTTTAAAGTTAATTGCATTGTATATTAATTCTTTAAGCGTGTTTATACATTTTTCAGAAGAAATTGTTTCTAAACTGCATCAGTCAATTTATTGGACAGATACAATTTTCAAGTTAAAAACGATATTGATTAAATGTAAATATATACTAAAAATGTTCCTTGTTAAATGGAATATTCAATGATGAGATAATGACTTGTGATCAGCCAAATGTTCCTCATTGTCATAACTAGTTTTTCAGTAAGTAGGATTACCAGAGCATTGTGCAATGGAAAGTTGTTTCATTAGATCCCAAATCACCCACTGTTTAAGATGTCAGATTTACTATGATAGCCGTGATACCCAAATTTAAGTTTACGTTATAATCAATTGATGATGTTTGATAACAATTATTTTAGATAAATGTGTGTGTTTTTGTGCACCCAATTCTAACACAATCATAAATTAAATTAGAGTTTAAGTACATATGTATTATAAGTAACTCCTTTGCACCTCTGTCTATGATTTTACGGGCCCATACATTTACCCAAGAATACCCCAGAATACCCAAGAATACCCTTTGAATGCCCAAGAATACCACAAAATACAAATAATATACAGATCTTGAAAAATTTTCATTAAAGAAAAGAAATAAAACTTTCTTTTTCGAATGGTTGATAAATCTGATAATTATATAAAAGCATGTTTGAATCAAAATGTTAAGTAATGTCATTGGTAAATAGTGACTTTCAGAGCGACTAAAATCGGCATTGAAATTAATTTTTAATTGATAGTGTACAGAAAATAGGCCTAAGCATACATTAATTGTATCCATGCTAGACGTACATGTAGCTTAGGAAACTCTATATTTTGTAATTCCTTTTCAAAATTGTCATGAAAATTTTTTTCTTTTTTTGTAATGAATTATCCTAATTTACCTATTATCAACTAGAAAAGTAGACAAAAAAAGAAACCCCTTTCGTTATTTTTGAAATATATATATCTAACCCTTGTGTGACCCTTGTCTTATGACAGTTAGATAACGTCCAGCCTCACTTCAATATTTTCTGTTTACCTCATATCAGTGCATGGTCTTTACATTTTTTCCATTACGAATTTTCAATTTTATTTCTAACCGTTGCCATCCCCACCTACACACCTTTGTTGCCAGTGCCTCTGGGGATTAATAAATTGATTGTTTCTTACTGTACATTTTTATGCTTTATTAATAGTACCAATATATTTATATATGTCTTTAAATTAGTTTAGTCCATTGAAGTTTATATTATTGTAGCTCAGTTTTATCTTCTTTGCAACATATGAAATTTCTTGACACATTCAGATCATTTTATCCATGCTGATGTATGTAGTTTTGTTATATGAAATAGTATCAATATTGCTTTCCATGCTGACGTATGGAATTTCTTTAGCATGCCTTATTTTGTGTCCATGCTGACGTATGGAATTTCTCACTTCCATGATGACGTATGGAATTTCTTACTTTCCATGCTGACGTATGGAATTTCTTAAAACATAACTTGTTGCTGTTCATGCTGACGCATGTAATGTCTTACTTCCATTCTGACGTATGGAATTTCTTACTTTCCATGCTGACGTATGGAATTTCTTAAAACATAACTTGTTGCTGTTCATGCTGACGCATGTAATTTCTTACTTCCATGCTGACGTATGGAATTTCTTACTTTCCATGCTGACGTATGGAATTTCTTTACTTTCCATGCTGACGTATGGAATTTCTTAAAACATAACTTGTTGCTGTTCATGCTGATGCATGTAATTTCTTACTTCCATGCTGACGTATGGAATTTCTTACTTTCCATGCTGACGTATGGAATTTCTTAAAACGTAACTTGTTGCTGTTCATGCTGACGCATGTAATTTATTACTTCCATGATGACGTATGGAATTTCTTACTTTCCATGCTGACGTATGGAATTTCTTAAAACATAACTTGTTGCTGTTCATGCTAACACATGTAATTTCTTACTTCCATGCTGATGTATGGAATTTCTTACTTTCCATGCTGACGTATGGAATTTCTTTACTTTCCATGCTGACGTATGGAATTTCTTAAAACATAACTTGTTGCTGTTCATGCTGACAAATGTAATTTCTTACTTCCATACTGACGTATGGAATTTCTTACTTTCCATGCTGACGTATGGAATTTCTTAAAACATAACTTGTTGCTGTTCATGTTGACGCATGTAATTTCTTACTTCCATGCTGACGTATGGAATTTCTTACTTTCCCTTCGTGTGAGCCTGTGTTTCCTCCAGTTTTGGTGAGGTCCGTGTTGCTCATCTTTTTAGTATTATGTGTTGTGTTGTTTGCTTTGTTTGTCTTCGTCCTGTGTCTTATGCATCCAATGTTGCCAGTTTCTCTTAATTGTCAATTCTTGGTGTGGTTGACAATTAAGTTTTCTTTAATGTTTATTTAAAACACTGCAAGGACAGTTGAAACAAGCAAATGCATAGTAAATTGCATGGAATACATTCTCCAATTGGCAAGACTCTTTCTTTCTACTATCCAAATCACAACAACTCAGGGTGTTCTTGACAAGATGTCGTACTATTCATGGAAGAGTTATTTGCTAAATAAGGAGGAATCATCGGAATGTATTCCAACTAATTCCAATTACACACTGAAACATATTATAATCGATTGTATAGATATTAAGCACCAATCAATCAATCAATCAATCAATGTAGACGAGGAATTTAATATATAAAATATGTTCACGCCAAGATATGAATGAAATAATGCTTAATTTGGTGTTAAGCAAAATTCAATCATTCCCGTGTCTTTAAATAGTTTTAGTCTTTTGCAATTGTCCTGTGCAGCCTCTGACAAAATCTTCAAATTGTTGAAAGCTGTCAGTATTTGGTAGAAGTAGAACAAGCTCTGACAAAAATCTTCAAATTGTTGAAGGCGGTCAGTATTTAGTAGAAGTAGAACAAGCTCTGACAAAAATCTTCAAATTGTTGAAAGCAGTCAGTATTTAGTAGAAGTAGAACAAGCTCTGACAAAAATCTTCAAATTGTTGAAGGCGGTCAGTGTTTAGTAGAAGTAGAACAAGCTCTGACAAAAATCTTCAAATTGTTGAAAGCAGTCAGTATTTAGTAGAAGTGGTACTAATCCCAAAGTGTATCACACAAGAGGAACAAATGGGATTATTTAGTTGTCATTAGTTCTTTTCACATTTTAGCCATTGGATTAATATTCACAGCAACTGAACAAATATGACAGTTCTATCAATATTCAAATGAAGGCAAAAGCTTTGCTTGAATTACTAATTTCTTTGTGAAACCGTGGAAAACAATAGAACAGAAAGTGAAGTGTCCGCATTTACATACATACTTTTATGCTATAGCAAAAATCATATAAACTTTGTGTATTTACATCCCTGGTATAACTAGTAAAATATACCAAAACAAGATGGTACTCAAATGACAAATAATTAAATAATAATCCCTCCATGTTTTGGAGTTTGTAGTCCACATAAAATTGTTTCGAGTATCAAATTCATATCCATGATCTAATAGTATGTATTTGCTTATCAACATGATAAATTTTATATTTCAACGAATCAAATGTCTATATAAATAGAGGAATTGTGCATGAAAACTACAAACAGGATGCATACAAGTATCAGTGTCAAAATAGATGGCAGCCATTAGTTGCCTCTATGCGCCACATAGGGACATGCGATGGGTAGATCAGTTTGTAGTCAACATAAAATTGTTTCGTGTATCAAATTCATAAACACGATTTAATTGTATGTATTTCCTTATCAACATATGCGCAACATGGGGAAATGCGAAGGGTAGATCTGTGGATCACGCTCTGTGAATCTTCACCAACCAGAAACTGTTTTGTCTTCGCGAGCACCTTGACTTTGGTGAACCCCATGTTGCTCCTCGTCTTTTTAGTTTTCTGTGTTGTGTTGTGCTTTTGTGTTTATTTGTTTTCGTCATGTGTCATGTGTCATGTGTACTCAACAGTGCCAGTATCTCTAAGCTGTACATACCATATTACCCCTTGGATATTCTCTAACTTTGATTTACTAGAAACATTGTTTATGACATACTAGTAGCCAATATTTTAATTAAGGAATATTTACATTTTATTTTATTTCTTAAATATAATGAATTGGGATCGGACACTACACTATTGTCTGTCAGGAATATTTACATTTTATTTTATTTCTTAAATATAATGAAATGGGATCGTACACTACACTATTGTCTGTCAGGAATATTTACATTTTATTTTATTTCTTAAATATAATGAAATGGTATCGTACACTACACTATTGTCTGTCAGGAATATTTACATTTTATTTTATTTCTTAAATATAATGAAATGGGATCGTACACTACACTATTGTCTGTCAGGAATATTTACATTTTATTGTATTTCTTAAATATAATTAAATGGGATCGTACACTACACTATTGTCTGTCAGGAATATTTACATTTTATTTTATTTCTTAAATGAATTGGTATCGGACACTACACTTTTGTCTGTCAGGAATATTTACATTTGTTTTATTTCTTAAATATAATGAATTGGTATCGGACACTACACTATTGTCTGTCAGGTATATTTACATTTTATTTTATTTCTTATATATAATGTATAGGGATCTACACTATTTTCTGTCAGGAATATTTACATTTTATTTTATTTCTTAAATATAATGAATTGGGATAGGACACTGCATTATTGTCTGTCCGTAATGTTTATATATTACTGAAATTAATGAATATATAACATTTATAAGTTAAATATGACAACAATGTTTACTTCATGTCAATAATTGATTGATATTAAAGTGAATTGCGAGAACATCCGATGCACAGGATAATCAAATATCAAATCTAATTGGTCTATTCCACATTCTGATGTTAGGCCTATTGTAATGAATTATATTTTACCAGTTGTTTGTAGGATGTCTCATGTCTTATATCATTTTGTATACGTTTGCGTTAGTGATGTCCATCATTTTGTCCTATCATATGTCTTTACGCTTTGAGCTCCATGTTGTGATGTTCGCTACATCATTTGGTGTGCTCGGTACATCTGTTCTTTGTTGGAGGACTCATGTCTTATTTATGTTATTTTTGCTTGTTTGCATATAGTGGTTTCCAACACATTGACTATATGAGCAGCATGGTGGGTGCCTTATAAGATGCAGGAACGACTTTCCCTTCATGGGAGCCTGTTTCCGCCAGTTTTGGTGAGGTCCGTGTTGCTCATCATTTTAGTATTATGTGTTGTGTTGTTTGCTTTGTTTGTCTTCGTCCTATGTCTTATGTATCCAATGTTGCCAGTTTCTCAGGATTGTCAATTCTTGGTGTTGTTGACAATTAAGTTTTCTTTAACATTTATTTAAAACACTGTACGGACAGTTGAAACCAGCAAATTCATAGCAAATTGTATGGAATACATTCTTCAAATGGCAAGTATATTTGTTCTTAAGTTCCAAATCACAACGACTGGGTAGTCTTGACCAGATGTCGTACTATTCATAGTAGATTTATTATTAGTTATTTGCTAAATAAGGAGGAATAATTGGAATGTATTCAATCTAATTCCAATTATTCACTGAAACATATTATTGTCGATTGAGTAGATGTTAAGCACCAATCAATCAATGTAGATGGGTAATTTAATATATAAGATGTGTTCACGCTAAGATATGAATGAAATAATGCTTAATTTGGCATATAGCAAAATTCAAACATTCCCGTGCCTTCAAATAGTTTTAATCTTTTGCAATTGGCATGTGCAACCTCTGACAAAATCTTCAAATTTTTTAAGGCAATCAGTATTTGGTAAAAGTAGAAAAGCTCTGACAGAAATCGTCTAATTGTTGAAGGCGGTCAGTATTTGGTAGAAGTAGAACAAGCTCTGACAAAAATCTTCAAATTGTTGAAGGCGGTCAGTATTTGGTAGAAGTAGAACAAGCTCTGACAAAAATCTTCAAATTGTTGAAGGCAGTCAGTATTTGGTAGAAGTGATACTAATGCCAAAGAGTATGACACAAGAGGAACACATGGGATTATTTAGTTGTAATTAGTTCTTTTTGCATTGTAGCCATTGGATTAATATTCAAAGGAACTGATCAAACATGACAGCCTTGTTTGAATTACTAATTTCTTTGTGAAACCTGTGGACAAAAATAGAACAGAAAGTGAAGTGTCCACATTTACATACATACGTTCTATGCTATAGCAAAAATCATATAAACTTTGCGTATTTACATCCCGGTATAACTAGTAAAAAATACCAAACGGTATATCAAGACAATAATGTACTCAAATGACAAATAATTAAACAATTATCCCTTTATGTTTTGGAGTTTGTAGTCCACATAAAATGTTTCGAGTATCGAATTCATATCCACAATCTAATAGTATGACATTTGCTTATCAACATGATCAATTTTATATTTCAACGAATCAAATGTCGGTATAAATAGAGGAATTGTGCATGAAAACTACATTCCTGATGCATAAAAGTATCAGACTCAAAATAGATGGCAGCCATTAGTTGCCTCTATGCACCACATGGGGACATGCGAAGGGTAGATCTGTGGATCGAGCTCTGTGAATCTTCACCAACTAGAAACTGTTTTCTCTTCGCGAGCACCTGGATTTTGGTGAGGCCCATGTTGCTCATCTTTTTACTTTTCTGTGTTGTGTTGTGTTGTGCTTTTGTATTTGTTTGTCTTCATCCTGTGTCATGTGTACCCATCAGTGTCAGTGTCTCTAAGCTGTACATTCCAGATTGTCCCTTCAGTATTCTCTAACGTCAACCTACTATAAGCATTGTTTATGACATACTATGTATTGCTTCAGACAGAACAGAAAGCTACAGAATTAATCAAATATAAACATAACACATGTGTCTACTATTTATAGGCGGTTAGACTACAATGACATATCAGTGATAGAGGACAACACTTTCAACAATCTACCTCACTTACAATCTCTGTGAATATCACTTAGTATGATCTAAGCAAAAGTGTAGTCATAATATGTCAATACATGTCATAGGAAATGTTTTTTTATTTATTTTTATATAAAACATGTTGGTGAAAAATGTGCCTTCAGAACTCTACATATATTTTTTTTATACGGATCTCCAACGTAGAGATGACTCAATTGTCTGTTTAGCACATGTTTGTTCGTGCTTGAGTAAATACAATAAGTTAATTCATAAACACAAACTATCAATGTGTAACATTGCTTACCATTTTAAAGTTAATTGCATTGTAAATGAATTCTTTAAACATTTTTATACATTTTTCAGAAGAAATTGTTTCTAAACTGTATCAGTCAATTTATTGGACAGATACAATTTTCATGTTAAAAACGAGAATTAAATATATCCAGAAGATCCTTGCAGTTTTTCAGTATCCACATTTGATTGAAGCTATTACATGAATAGACTTTGTCCCAGTATGATTGTATTCCCTCTTTGACAGCAGTCAAACTGTTAGCCATATGTATAAAAATTTATTTTGTTGAAAAAGGAGAAGCATTTGTAGTATTCTTTTCTGAATATGGATTCTTGTGAAGTTTTGTTATTCAATATAAACTAGAAAAGTCATCGTGTTCCTTGTTAAGCAGAGTATTCAATGATGAGATTAATGACTTGTGATCAGCCAAATATTCCTCTTTGTCATAACTAGTAATTCAGTAAGTTAGGGTTGCATAGCATTGTGCAATGGAAAGTTGCTTCATTAGAGCCCAAATTCAGCCACTGTTTACGATGCCGGTTTTACTCTGATAGCCATGATACTCAATTTTAATTTTTATCCATAATCTGATATTGATTAAATGTAATCAGATTCCATGTACATACGTGTTTAATGTAGCTTTGCCCATATGTCTACTATTTTACCATTAGATATAGCAGCTGTTCTGAGGGTGTGGTATAATTAGTTATTCATGTTATCAATCAAATCATGAATGGTTGAAGACTTTCAGCTTATTATACTTTATTCAATATGCTACGTTACAGTACAACCACATATAGTATCAAAGTTACAAATATTGATATATATTTTTTATATCAAATCAGACATGTTCAACAACATTACGAAGGTTTATTGGTTGTCAATATTCCTATTATTTTGTATACAATACATGTATATGTATAATTTCAATTGCTTAAGAACAATTTATGCAAAATATTCAAATTCCTCAACAAATTAAAATAACTTTTATAATTCTAATCAAACATACAAGGACAGTGTAATAGGTAAAGATTGGGAGCATTCATTCATTGAACCCACCTCCAAACAACGAAATTGTACATAGCTACATTAATTAGAATATGTTGTGTATTTTTTCTGAACAGGAATATGAATACATTTTATTGAAACAATTCTAAATTACACAATATTTTGTTTATATGTATATTGCTTAAGACAGACCAGAAAGCTACATATTTAATAAAGTATAAACATAAAACATATGTTGATTATTTATAGGTGGTTAAACAACAATGATATATCAGTGATAGAGGACAACAATTTCAACAATCTACCAAGCTTACGACATCTGTGAGTAGCATTTAGTATGATTTTTACAAAAGTACAATCCTAATATGTCGATATATGTCATATGTATATTTTTATATAAAAAAAAACAAGTTGCTAAACAATGTGCTTCCCGAACTCTACAGATATTTTATCGATAAGGAACTCCAACATAGGGATGACCCAATTGTCTGTTTAGCTCATGTGATGTCGTGCTTGAGTAAAAAAAAGTTGATTCATGATGGAAAACTATCAATTTGTAGCGTTGTTTACCATTTTAAAGTTAATTACATTGTAAATAATTCCTTACACGTGTTTATACATTTCTCAGAAGAAATTGTTTCTAAACTGTAGCAGTCAAATTTTTGGACAGATACAATTTTCAAGATAAAAAAAAACGAGAATTAAATCTATCCATAAGATCCTTTCAGTATTTCAGTATCCACATTTGATTGAAGCTACTACGTTAATAGACTTTGTCCCAGTATAATTGCATCCCCTCTTTGACAGCAGTCAAAATGTTAGCCATATTTATAAACAATTACTTTGTTGAAAAAGGAGAAGCATTTGTAGTTTTTTTTCTGTATATGGTTTCTTGTGAAGTTTTGTTATTCAATATCAACTGAAAAAGTCATTGTGTTCCTTGTTAAACAGAATATTCAATGATGAGATGAATGACTTGTGATCAGCCAAATATTTCTCTTTGTCATAACTAGTATTTCAATAGGTAGGATTACCAGAGCATTGTGCAATGGAAAGTTGTTTCATTAGAGTCCAAATCAGCCACTGTTTACAATGTCAGTTTTACTATGAGAGTGGTGATACTAAAATTTAAGTTTTATTCATAATCAATTTATGATGTTTGATGATAATTATTTTAGACAAATGTGCATGTGTTAGTGCACCCTATTCTAACACAATCAAAATCTAATCAGATTCCATATACATATGTGTTTGAGGTAACTTTGCACATGTGTCTACTATTTTACCATTAGACATAGCAGCTGTTCTGATGGTGTGGTATATTTAGTTATTCGTGTTATCAATCCAATCATGAATGGTTGAAAACTTACTAAAAATGTATTATACTTTATTCAATATGTTACGTTGAAATACAACCACATATAGTATCAAAGTTTCACGTATTGATGTATTGTTTTTTTTATTTTACAGTTATTTGCATTGCAATAAAATCACATCAATCAAATCAGACCCGTTCAACAACATTACGAAGGTTTATCGGTTGTCAATATTCCTCTTATTTTTTGTTTACATTCTATGAGTTACAATACATGTATATCTATACTTTATGTTGTTTAAGAACTATTGATGCAAAATATTCAAATTCCACGACAAAATAAAAGAATTTGTATAATTCTAATCACACATACCAGTACAGTGTAATAGGTCAAGATTGAGGTCATTCATTCATTGAGCCTGCTTTTATGCAACGTATTTGTAAATAGCTACATTAATTAAATAAAATAAGTTAATTCCTGAACAAAAACTATCAATGTGTAACGTTGCTTACCATTTTAAAGTTAATTGCATTGTAAATGAATTCTTTAAACATGTTTATTCATTTTTCAGAAGAAATGGTTTCTAAACTGTATCAGTCAATTTATTGGACAAATACAATTTTCAAGTTAAAAACGATATTGATTAAATGTAAATATATACTAGAAAAGTCATCATGTTCCTTGTTAAACAGAATATTCAATGATGTGATAATGACTTGTGATCAGCCAAATGTTCCTCATTGTCCTAACTAGTTTTTCAGTTAGATCCCAAATCACCCACTGTTTAAGATGTCAAATTTACTATGATAGTCATGATACCCAAATTTAAGTTTATGTTATAATCAATTGATGATGTTTGATTACAATTATTTTAGACAAATGTGTGTGTCTTTGTGCACCCAATTCTAACACAATCATAAATTAAATTAGAGTTTATGTACATATGTATTAGAAGTAACTCCTTTGCACCTCTGTGTACGATTTTATTGGTCCATACATTTACCCAAGAATAACCAAGAATGCCCAAGAATACCACAAAATACAAATAATATACAGATCTTGAAAGATTTTCATTAAAGAAAAGAAATACAACTTTCTTTTTCGAATGGTTGATAAATCTCATAATTATACATAAGCAATGTTTGAATCGAAATGTTAAGTAATGTCATTGGTAAATAGTGACTTTCAGAGCGACTAAAATCGGCCTTGAAATTAATTTTTAACTGATAGTGTACAGAAAATAGGCCTAAGCATACATTAATTGTATCCATGCTAGACGTACATGTAGCTTAGGAAACTGTATATTTTGTAATTCCTTTTCAAAATTGTCATGAAGATTTTTTTCTTTTTTTGTAATGAATTATCCTAATTTACCAATGAATTATCCTAATTTACCTATTATCAACTAGAAAAGTAGACAAAAAAAAGAAAAAAGAAACACCTTTCGTTATTTTTGTAATATGTATGGTGAAAACACATTTCTCAGTGCATTTTTATTGAAAAAAAGTTTGCCATGAAAATTATAACATAATATTTGTAGTTTATAGAAATTATATCTAACCCTTGTGTGACCCCATCTAACCTGTGGGCGCCCCTTGTCTTGTGACAGTTAGATAACGTCCAGCCTTACTTCAATATTTTCTGTTTACCTCATTTTAGTGCATGGTGTTTACATTTTTTCAATTACGAATTTTCAATTTTATTTCTAACCGCTGCCATCCCCACCTACACACCTTTGTTGTCAGTGCCTCTGGGGATTAATAAATTTATTGTTGCTTACTGTACATTGTTATGCTTTATTAATAGTACCAATATATTTATATATGTCTTTAGTCCATTGAAATTTATATTATTGTAGCTCAGTTTTATGTTCTTTGCAACATATGAAATTTCTTGACACATTCAGATCATTTTATCCATGCTGATGTATGTAGTTTTGTTATATGAAATAGTATCTATATTGCTTTCCATACTGACGTATGGAATTTTTTTAATATGTCTTATTTTGTGTTCATGCTGACGTATGGAATTTCCTTAACATGGCTTATTTTGTGTTCATGCTGACGTATGGAATTTCTTAACATGTCTTCTTTTGTGTCCATGCTGTGGTATGGAATTTCTTAAAACATAACTTGTTGCTGTTCATGCTGAGGCATGTAATTTCTTACTTCCATGCTGACGTATGGAATTTCTTCACTTTCCATGCTGATGTATGGAATGTCTTCACTTTCCATGCTGACATATGGAATTTCTTTACTTTCCATGCTGACATATGGAATTTCTTACTGTCCATGCTGACATATGGAATTTCTTTACTTTCCATACTGACGTATGGAATTTCTTTACTTTCCATGCTGACGTATGGAATTTCTTTACTTTCCATGCTGACATATGTAATCTCTTTACAGTCCATGCTGACATATGGAATTTCTTTACTTTCCATGCTGACATATGGAATTTCTTTACTTTCCATGCTAACGTATGGAATTCCAACAACTTTTGGCCGATTGGATACTAATTTTACACATTAGCTTTCGTATCTCAAGTTACAATCTTTTTATTTTCTATGGTAAAAGGGGGGTACCTCTAGAATATTTCAATTTTCTAAATTGATGTCAAACAGCTGTTAGTCTCCAGGTTTTCCAATTTATTATACCCCCTGCAACGAAGTTGTAGGGGGAATACTGGTTTCACTATGTCCGTCCGTCTGTCCGTCGTCTATGTCGTACGATAACTTGAGTTGTGTTTCTTAGAATCTTTTAAACTTTTATCAGCTGTTTACTGGTGAAGGGAGGAGGATCCCTTTCATTTTTGACGATTTTCACTTTTGCCGTTCCAGAGTTATTGGACTTGATATGACGGAAAATAGGATTTTTACCCTATGTCGTCTGATAACTTGAGTAGTGTTTCTCAGAATGTTTTGACATTTTATCAGCCACTTACCGGTGAAGACAGGAGGATCCCTTTCATTTTTGACCATTTTCACTTTTGCTGTTCCAGAGTTATTGGACTTGATATGACGGAAAATAGGATTGTTACCCTATGTGGTAAGATAACTTGAGTAGTGTTTCACAGAATGTTTTGAAATTTTATCAGCAGCTTACCGGTGAAAAGAGGAGGATCCCTTTCATTTTTGATGATTTTCACTTTTGCCATTCCAGAGTTATTGGACTTGATATGATGGAAAATAGGATTTTTACCCTATGTCGTATGATAACTTGAGTAATGTTTCTCAGAATGTTTTAAAATTTTATCAGCAGCTTACCAGTGAAGAGAGGAGGGTCCCTTTCATTTTTGGTTGGAACAATCAGTAATGGTTTGGTCACGGAAATAGGTTGGACAGATGTGGGGAGCGGGGGATATATAATACTAGTATTACAGTGTATATTTATGTATAGTACCATGGTAGTATAATAAATGATTGTTTTTGGTTACATAATCTTTGTGTTTATTTAGTTGTGAAACCTTCTTTGACAGTAGTAATTGCACATGTTATCACTATTTATGTTAGTCACAGTTCTTCATACAGAAGGTAATTATTTGGCTATTAACAAAAATTTAATAAAATTGACGAATGTCGTTGGGATCCTTTTATTCAAACATAATTCGTATTCTAAAATGTAATGAAAGTCAGTGAATAGAGCAATGTTTTTAGTAGAAAGTTTACATTTTTTTTAATTTTATTACTAGTATACATGTGTAAATGTATAATTATTTTTTTCTACAATGTTGATTACGACTTTGTGAAATTAAATTGAAAAAATAATTCAGATCTATAGAAATTAGATTTTTTATATTAGATAAATCGAAGAAATTTGTTCTGACAAACGGTATTAACCCTTTAAAAGCTATTAGAACTTCAAAAAAGAAGCTTGCAGTTAAAAATTGTAAAATTGAAATGCTTTGTCAACTTAACTAACATACCTTGCTTAGTCTGTTGAGATTTGCTGAATAGTTGAACATTGTCTTGTGTTTCATATAGATCGAAATAAAGAAATATACCCGGTTTGTATTTTTGAGGGTTTTATAGGAAAGGAGGTTTTTTGAGTAAAATGGTTTCACTTTCAATGTTGTCTGATTATCTATGCTTACCAAAATAGGAGCCAATCTTTATGTCGTCGTATTTTCCGTCATTTCTTTGATCGTGAAATTTTTATAATTTTTGGGGGATTTCTTTAAAATTTTGAATTACACACTATGTTTGCCAAATAATATAATGTAAAAACAATACCTTTGTTGTTTAATATTTTGAGAAATACTTAATTATATTGATCACCGAGATTGGTCTTGATTACTTCCGCGAGCTTCCCTATGCCAAGTCATGCAATAATTATTTGCTGTTTTTGTGCGCAATTTTCTTTTTTGAACATGTAACAGCTATTATGTCGGGAAATTGTGCCATTCATTTTCATCGTTATCATTTTAATAAGATTTTGGTGGTTTTTCGTTGTTTCGGGGAAATAGAAAAATTCGATCTGTTTCTCAGTCTTTCAGGGATATTCACAGGTCCTCTGAGGGTATTCTTGGGTAATATGGGGGTATTCTGTGGTATTCTTGGGTAAATGTATGGACCGCGATTTTACCATTATATATAGCAGCTGTACTTTAAAGCAGGTTAATGTTCTCAGAAAACTAAAATGTACTATTTGCAAGCAAACTCTATCAAATAGATATCTTACTTTCATAAGGACAACATTAAATTAAACAACACTATAAATTTGAACATTTCTATGAGATTAATCACTTAAACTTCTGTAATTATTTTATTCTTGATACGTTCTTGTATAAACTCTGCCTCATATGAGTAAAATAGAAGATCAGTAAGGAGAGGACACAGCTTGTTCTCTTGTGGATGTTGATGATTTATTGAAAATGTGCCCCCAACCTCGACAAATATGTCATCGATAATGAACTCCAATTTAGCTCCTTTTGCCTTTTATTCGTGCTTGCAAAATTGAAATAAGTTAATTCAAGGAATTTCCACGAGAAATGAGTTTGTAAAGTGTAGAAAACTCACATGTTTGGACAGGTGAAATTTTCGAAAAAGAAGTAGAATTAAAATTATCCAGAAGATCTTAGCAGTGCTTCAGTATGATGCCGGATTTACCATGAAACCTGTGATGCTCAAATCTAAGTTTTATTTATAATCAATATATGATGCTGGATAACAATTATTTTAGACACATACATGTACGTGCATGTTTTTGCCGCCAATTCTGACAGGTTAATATCAAATTAGAGTTCATGTGCATGTTTGTTAAAGGTAACGACTGTGCCCATGTGTCTACGATTGTCTCGATTACAGATAGGATCTTTGTTATATTTGTTATACTTTATTCATTATGCAACTACATAGAGCATTAAAGTTTCAAGTATGTTTTTTTTTATCTTACAGCTATTTGTATTCCAATAAAATCACATCAATCAAATCAAACACGTTCAACAACCTTACGAACCTTCAAGTGCTGTAAGTAGTCTTCTTATTTTATTCCATTCTGTACATGTATTGGTATCCAATATAAAGTAGATAAGTCATCATATTCCTCATTAATCAGAATATTCATTGATGACATGAATGCCATTTGATTAGCCAAAAAAACTGTTCTTTCTTATAACCATTATCTTAGTAATAGCATTACCAGAGTTCTTTGAAATTAAAGGCTATTTTTATTATATCCCTATAACCCACTGTGTATGATGCCGGATTTACCATGATAGCCGTGATGCTCAAATTTAAGTTTTATTTATAATCAATTTATGATGGTGGATAACAATTATTTTAGACACATACGTGCGTGTGTTTGCCGCCAATTCTGACACATTAATATCAAATTTGAGTTCATGTGCATGTTTGTTAGAGGTAATGACTGTGCCCATGTATCTACGATTGTCTCGATTACAGATATGATCTTTGTTATATTTGTTATGCTTTATTCATTATGCAACTACATAGAGCATCAAAGTTTCAAGTATGTTTTTTTTTATCTTACAGCTATTTGTATTCCAATAAAATCACATCAATCGAATCAAACACGTTCAACAACCTTACGAACCTTGAAGAGCTGTAAGTAGTCTTCTTATTTTATTCCATTCTGTACATGTATTTCTATAGTTTATGTTGTTTTAGAACAATTTACACCAAATATTCTAATTCCACAACAAAATTAAAGAACATTTCAGTCGAACATACATGTACCATGTAACACCTAAAGACTGATATTAGCCATTGCTTGAAGACAATTTTGTTAAACAGCTAACCAGATTACATATGGGTTCCTCTGAACAAGAATAAATACATTATGCTGAGACAAAATCAACATACAAGTTCAGTATAACAGGTAAATATGTGAGGGTATTCATTATTTGAATCCACTTTGAAGCCCATGTTTGTAAATAGCTACATTAGTTAGAATGCATTGTGTATATTGTTGACAAGAATATGAATACATTTTATTGAAGCAACTCAAAATAGCTACAGATTGTCACTGATTGCATAAAGTATCTTGGTTGGCCATGATCTGAGCATGCGCATATAATACCGATTTCACGGATGGTTGATTTTTGCGAGAGTTATAGCCCTTTTCATGTTTGTTCGACCATACGTCATCGCACATCTTGTGTACGGAACTAGTCATTTGTCTTTTGTCGCATTTTATTCATATTTGTTATCTTGATTGGCCATGATCTGAGCATGTGCATATTATACCGATTTCACGGATGGTTGATTTTTGTGAGAGTTATAGCCCTTTTCATGTTCCCTTGCGAGCTGCTGCTATAAATTATTTCCTTAATTAGCTATGTATAATGTTTATATCTAATAATCTGAAATACATAATTGTTCATCATTCCAAACGTTTACTAGCCAACTGCCCTGGGAGGATACTCATCTCTTGATTCCAACACTCTTTACACTCCTTGATGCCTCTCCACTACTTTAAGTCCCACTATAATATAATACTTTACTACACATCAACTTATGTAGAGCGAGTGGGGTGTATCACAGCACGACAACGCGTGCAGTTTCATTGGTAGAAGTAGAACAAGCTCTGACAAAAATCTTCAAATTGTTGAAGGCGGTCAGTATTTGGTAGAAGTAGAACAAGCTCTGACAAAAATCTTCAAATTGTTGAATGCGGTCAGTATTTGGTAGAAGTAGAACAAGCTCTGAAAAAAATCTTCAAATTGTTGAAGGCGGTCAGTATTTAGTAGAAGTAGAACAAGCTCTGACAAAAATCTTCAGATTGTTGAAGGCGGTCAGTATTTAGTAGAAGTAGAACAAGCTCTGACAAAAATCTTCAAATTGTTGAAGGCGGTCAGTATTTGGTAGAAGTGATACTAATGCCAAAGAGTATGACACAAGAGGAACACGTGGGATTATTTAGTTGTAATTAGTTCTTTTCACATTGTAGCCATTAGATTAATATTCAAAGGAACTGATCAAGCATGACAGCTTTGTTTGAATTACTAATTTCTTTGTGAAACCTGTGAAAAAAATAGAACAGAAAGTAGTGTCCACATTTACATACATACGTTCTATTCTATAGCAAAAATCATATAAACTTATTTTTATTTACATCCCCGGTATAACTGGTAAAAAATACCTAAGGAATGTATTCAAATGACAAATAATTAAACAATTATCCCTTCATGTTTTGGAGTTTGTAGTCCACATAAAATTGTTTCAAGTATCAAATTCATATCCACAATCTAATAGTATGACATTTGCTTATCAACATGATAAATTTTATATTTCAACGAATCAAATGTCGGTATAAATAGAGGAATTGTGCATGAAAACTACATTCCTGATGCATACAAGTATCAGACTCAAAATAGATGGCAGCCATTAGTTTCCTCTATGCAACAAATGGGGACATGTGGAGGGTAGATCTGTGAATCGAGCTCTGTGAATCTTCACCAACCAGAAACTGTTTTCTCTTCGTGAGCACATGGATTTTGATGAGGCCCATGTTGCTCATCTTTTTACTTTTCTGTGTTGTGTTGTGCTTTTGTGTTTGTTTGTCTTCGTCCTGTGTCATGTGTACCCAACAGTGCCAGTGTCTCTAAGCTGTACATTCCAGATTGCCCCTTCGGTATTCTCTAACGTTAATTTACTATAAGCATTGTTTATGACATACTATGTATTGCTTCAGACAGAACAGAAAGCTACAGACTTCTTAACAAGATATAAACATAACACATGTGTCTACTATTTAAAGACTACAATGACATATCAGTGATAGAGGACAACACTTTCAACAATCTACCACACTTACAATCTCTGTGAATATCACTTAGTATGATCTAAGCAAAAGTGTAGTCATAATATGTCAATACATGTCATATGAAATGTTTTTTTTTTATATCAAACAAGTTGCTGTAAAATATGCCTGTATATGGATTCTTGTGAAGTTTTGTTATTCAATATCAACTAGAAAAGCCATCATTTTCCTTGTTAAGCAGAATATTCAATGATGAGATTTTTTACTTGTGATTAGCCAAATGTTCCTCTTTGTCATAACTAGTATTTCAGTAGGTTGGGTTGCATAGCATTGTGCAAAGGAAAGTTATTTCATAAGAGCCCAAATTACCCACTGTTTACGATGCCGGTTTTACTATGATGAGATGAATGAATTGTGATCAGCCAAATGTTCCTCTTTGTTATAACTACTATTTTCAGTAAGTAGGATTACCAGAGTATTTTTCAATGCAAAGTTGCTTCATTAGAGCCCAAATCACCTACTGTTTAGGATGCTGATTTTACTATGATAGCAGTGATACTCAAATTAAAGTTAACGTTATAATCAATGTATGATAGTCAAATTAATCAATTTATAGTGTTTGATGACAGTTATTTTAGACAAATGTGTGTGTTTGTGCACCCAATTCTAACAATCAAAATCTAATCAGATTCCATGTACATATGTGTTAGAGGTAACGACTTTGCATCTGTGTCTAATATTTGACCATTAGATTTGGCAGCTGTTCTGAGGGTGTGGTATATTTAGTTATTCATGTTATCAATCAAATCATGAATGGTTGAAAACTTACAAGAACGTATTATACTTTATTCAATATGTTACGTTGAAATACAACCACATAGAGTATCAAAGTTTCACGTATTGATCTATATTGGGTTTTTTTTTACAGTTATTTGCATTCCAATAAAATCACATCAATCAAATCAGACCCATTCAACAACATTACCAAGGTTTATCAGTTGTTAATATTTCTCTTATTTTTTGTTTACATTCTATGACTTACAATACATGTATATCTGTACTCTATGTTGTTTTAAAGAACTATTTAGGCAAAATATTCAAATTCCACGACAAAATAAAAGAATGTATATAATTCTAATCACACATACCAGTACAGTGTAATAGGTCAAGATTGAGGTCATTCATTCATTGAGCCCGCTTTTAAACAATGTATTTGTAAATAGCTACATTAATTAAATAAAATAAGTTAATTCCTAAACAAAAACTATCAATGTGTAACGTTGCTTACTATTTTAAAGTTAATTGCATTGTAAATGAATTCGTAAAGCGTGTTTATACATTTTCCAGAAGAAATTGTTTCTAAACTGCATCAGTCAATTTATTGGACAGATACAATTTTCAAGTTAAAAACGAGAATTAAATCTATCCAGAAGATCCTTGCAGTATTTCAGTATCCACATTTGATTGAAGCTATTACATGAAGAGACTTTGTCCCAGTATGATTGTATTCCCTCATTGAAAGTAGTCAAAATGTCAGCCATATGTATAAAAAATTACTTTGTTGAAAATGGAGAAGCACTTATAGTATTCTTTTCTGTATATGGATTCTTCTGAATTTTTGTTATTCAATATAAACTAGAAAAGTCATTGTGTTCTTTGTTAAGCAGAGTATTCAATGATGAGATTAATGACTTGTGATCAGCCAAATATTCCTCTTTTTCATAACTAGTATTTCAGTAAGTTAGGGTTGCGTAGCATTGTGCAATGGAAAGTTGCTTCATTAGAGCCCAAATCAGCCACTGTTTATGATGCCGGTTTTACTCTAATAACCGTGATACTCAATTTTAAGATTTATCCATAATATGATATTGATTTAATGTAATCAGATTCCATGTACATACATGTTTGATGTAACTTTGCACATATGTCTACTATTTTACCATTAGATATAGCAGCTGTTCTGAGGGTGTGGTATAATTAGTTATTCATGTTATCAATCAAATCATGAATGGTTGAAGACTTTAAGCTTATTATACTTTATTCAATATGCTACGTTACAGTACAACCACATAGAGTATCAAAGTTACAAATATTGATATATATTTTTTATATAAAATCAGACATGTTCAACAACATTACGAAGGTTTATCAGTTGTCAATATTCCTCTTATTTTGTCTGCAATACATGTATATGTATAATTTATGTTGCTTAAGAACAATTTATGCTAAATATTCAAATTCCACAACAAATTAAAATAACTTTTATAATTCTGATCAAACATACAAGTACAGTGTAATAGGTACAGATTGGGAGTGTTCATTAATTGAACCCACTTCCAGATAACGTAATTGTACATAGCTACATTAATTAGAATGCATTGTGTATTTTTTCTGAACAGGAATATGAATACATTATATTGAAACAACTCTAAATTACACAATATGTTGTTTATATGTATATTGCTTAAGACAGACCAGAAAGCTACATATTGAATAAAGTATAATCATAAAACATATTTTGATTATCTATAGAGATTTAGACCACATACATATTTAATAAAGTAAAAACATAAAACATATTTTGATTATTTATAGACATTTAGCCGATAACGACATATCAGTGATAGAGGACAAGGCTTTCAACAATCTACCAAAGTTACACATACTGTGAGTAGCATTTAGTATGATTTATACAAAAGTACAATCCTAATATGTCGATACATGACATAGGTATATTTTTATATTAAAAAACAAATTGCTAAACAATGTGCTTTCCGAACTCTACAGATATTTTATCGATAAGAAACTCCAACATTTTTTTATTTTTTTTTTTTTTTTTTTTTTTTTGTGACTACATTGGTTTTACATTTTGATAAACAAAATAAAGAAATAATAATATATAATAGTAATAAACACTTTCATTCATCTTTCACACACACTCTCTTACCATTTTGTTTTTCTAAAATATTTGATTGCTCCTGACATTTTGTACTTAATCAAAAAAGCTGAGAAAAGAATCTCATCACTATATGAATCAAACAAACAAAAAATATTATGATTAGTTGAAAATATATTGTAAGGGGGTCCACATTTTTTCAAATGCTAAAATGGTATTGTTTTTCTTTGATATATATTGTTCAAGTGAACGGTACCACATAATTTTATGTTTAAATTCTACAATATTTAGCCTTTGTTCATTGAGTTTGCACTTGAAGATGTAATTTGTTGCAATAATTGAAATCAAATTAACAAGAAGATCCCCTGACTCAAAACCAAAGAAATATTCTTTTTTGTAAAAAATCAAATTCTTGTAATATTGTTTTAATTGTTTTGACAAAGATTTGAGAAACATTTGTGTCACAGGACAGTCAAAGAATAGATGTTCAATAGTTTCATCATGAATTTTGCAAAATGTACATAAATTAGTATTCTTGAGCTTTATTTTATGTAAAAAGGAATTGGTAGGAATGATCCTGTGTAACAATTTAAATTTTGAAGATATGAGTTTCTACAAGATTTTTTTAAAACAATAAAATATTTTGACAAATTTGTTATTTCACAATTAAGAAGTTTTTCCCATTTGGAAATTTTTTCTGTTGGTAAAGAAATGATTGCATTCACAAGACCTTTATAAACAAACCTAACATTTTTACTATGAACTATTCTCTCTAAATAGGCATCCTTTTTACTAAGTATGTCGAAATTTACATTTACACAGTTTTCCTTCAGATGATCTTTGATGCACTTGGGAACATTTGACACCAGACTATAGTACTTCAAAAAATTATTGGTATTCAGTTCATTTCTAGTCTGTTCAAAAGTATAAAAATTACCAGAATGTGGGTCAATAAGATCACATAAATACTGCACATTATGTTCTATCCATCTAATATAATAATTTAAATCAGTTACTGGTACAAAATTAAGGATATCAACAGACAATAGTTCATTAGTATTCATCTTTGTATAAGGTTTTGCAAAATGATAGCTAGACAGAACATCTTTCCAAAAAGGATTTGTAAGCTTCATAGCAACTTCCTTTAGCTTTTCTTTCTGAAAAGTTAAAATTCTTTCACCGCCATAGCTTTGAAGATTGAATAATAATACTTTTTGCCAATCACCATCTAAATTGGAAAATAATCGTTTAATCCAACCTACTTTCAGATAAATATTAAATGATTGAAGATCTATCATTTTCAAACCCCCCTGATATATATCACCGATTAAAGTACTTCGCTTTATCTTATCTGACTTCCCGTTCCATATGAATTTATAAAAAAGTGAATTTAAATCATTTATTTTTGTCTGAGGTAAATTTGGTAAAGATGTCAGTAAATAAAGGTAATAACAAAATTACCGAACTCCGAACAATCTTACAAAGGGAAAGTCAAAACTCATAATTATATAAACAGACAAAATCAGTCAACAACCGGAAAACTGTGAAAACCGTAATGACCCTGACTTGGTACAGGCATTTCTAAAGAAATGGTGGGTTGAATCAGATTTTAAGGCGCCAAACCTCCCGCTCTCATTACGGTTCAAAGGTTCCGGCTGTCACTGTAACAGTATTTAAATACAGGAACAAAATAGGTAAAATAGTTGTCAAAGCAGTACCATATTCGGTGACGTAAATGTCAAAAATATTTTTACGTCACACATTGACAAAAAAATTCTTGACATTTGCGACTTCTTTATCTTTATACATTTTCACTATATGAAAATGCATCGCTTATAATTTTTTCTGCAGAGACGGAATATATTTCGACAAGATATTCGTATCGGAATATAAACTTTTTAAGAGATCGAATAAGGCGAATCTTTTTATAGCCCTGGTCCAGTAGCCTGTTTCTCAGATGAAGATGACGTTTCAGGAAATCAGAATAATTGCTACTGGCCCTTGCATAGCGAATCAATTGCGAGATGTAAACACCATATGCAGGAGAAGCTGGTATATTGCTGCACATGTTTGGAAAATTTATGATTTTAAAATTGAAGTCGTCCCGCTTATCATAAATTTTAGTACTGAGTTGACCACTGTCGTCAAATTCGAGGTATAAGTCCAAAAATGATGCGGACGAAGCTGTATCGGTGGTCTCTTTAACTTTCAGCTCTGGAGGATATATCAATGGAAGAAATTCTGCAAATCTAGAATTATTGATAGATAAAACGTCATCAATATACCTGTATGTGAAATTAAAGGCTCTAGCCTCATGAATCTTCTTATCTTTTACAAGCTTTTGAAGAAACTCCGACTCATATGAGTATAAAAATAAATCGGCTAGAAGAGGGGCACAATTCGTACCCATTGGTATGCCGACGACCTGCTGAAACAGTGTCCCTCCAAAGGAGACAAATATGTTATCGATGAGGAACTCCAGCATACTGATCACTTGTTCCTCGGAGTAGCATGTTTTACCTTTATGAATTTTGTTTGAAAAATATGTGGAATTGTAGCCTAACACAACAAATTTTGAGCCATAGTTTCTATGACTAAAAGCTTTATGAATTGTTTCTTTTAAGCGGGTTTTTAATTTGTCATGCGGTAGGGTGGTATATAGAGTTGAAAAATCAAATGTTTTGATGGAGGATACCTGAGAGAAAGATCTTGATTTCAGGTTATCCAAAAGATCTTTAGAGTTTTTCAAAATCCACATGTGATTTATGCCACTACGCGAGTAAACAGTTTCACAATATTTCTGTTGTCCCTCTTTTACTGCAGACAGAATCTTTGTCAGGTGAATAGACAATTCTTTCGTCGAACAAGTTGATGATCCCGCTATGTACCTTTCTTTGTATGGTGTCTTATGGAGTTTAGGTATCCAATATAAGTAGGGTAAATCCTCAGACTCTTTACCAGAGGGAATGTTTAAAGAGGTCATGAATGATCTGTGGTTAGCTAGGATTTCATCTTTGTCGAACGAAGTTGGTTTGTATGTGATATTACTAGAGGTGTTGCTATTTATGCCTAATTCCTTGATTAGGCATTCGAAGTAATATGATTTACATACAAACACGATATTGTTGGAAGCCTTGTCAGCAGGAACGATAACATATTTGTCATGAAGAGAGGAAAGACACTTAACAGCTTCTTGGTCTTTAAATACAGACTTAGGTCGACTATTAACACAATTTTTGAGTTTGTGAATCCGACCTTGTACTAGAGACCTAATTGTTCTAACCCAGTCTGACAAGGACTCTAACTCAGGATCTTGGTCTACTTCTCTCTTTATCCACCTTCTGGCATAATCTTCAACAGCATCCATAATTATCTTGAAATTATGTTTCCAATTGATGTGTTGAGGTTCTCTGAATTTAGGACCATGAGAAATCACCTTTCGGAGACTCTCATATTGAATGATATTCAGATCACCAGTGATTACATGTCCAGATGGGTTGTATTGAAAAGGAGAGTGGGAGCAGTCACAAGTCAGAGGGTTCTTAAGGTACTCTTCTATGTTAATATCTTGCAATGCTTCTTTGTAGTTGAAAATTTTACGGCCAATGCTGTTAGTGTAGCTATAGGAGACAATGGGAACAGATTGATTTTTGAAATATGGTGGAATTTCTTTTACGACCTCTTTTCTATTAAGAATGTTGCTGATGTTAATAGCATCGATTCCTTTGTTAGCAAACGGAATATGGAGGAATTTTCTGTTGTTATCATGAAGAGGTTCAGATCGAACTGGTTTAAAAAGACGAAAGGACGCCACGTCACATATAATACTAGACAATCTGTACTTAGGAGAAAAAGGATCTACGCCTCCTTTGTCAAGTCCAAAATCTTTAAGATCTTTGAGGTAGTTTACAGGTAGTGAAAATAAGATTGTACGAATATGATGAATTCCAAGAGGTTTCTGTATATTAGAAAATAAATCATTAAAAGTATCTTGTAACGTTCTTGGTTTAGAGGACTTTTTAACATTAGGATGTTGAATTCTTTTATGACCATGGCTACGTTTAGTTCTTGGAATAGTATTAAAAAGGCTCATCACGTTGATTTCGTTGCATCCAGGACTTGACAAATTTCCCACTCCTTTGATGTTATCATTGCAACCGTAAGGGATTGCAGTGCCTAATTCTTTTATCCAGAACAACTCTCTATCGGTGCGGTAAGGTGTACTAAGAATAGGACTGTTTGTATGATGGTAAATCTTCTCGATGATTCGAACTTTCATCGTCAAACAGCGGTCATGACCCGGTTGATTGAAATGATTATACAAAATCCTGTATTTGGGATCTTTTGCATCATATCGATGTTGGCTCATCCTACTTCGCAATGTTTGACGAGTTTCACCAACATACAAAAGTCCACAGAGTGTACATTCTATACCGTAAATAACATTTTTAGTAGAACAGTCCAGAGGTTCAAACGATTTGGTGTAGTACGTTTTTCCAGTTAAATTACTTGTAAATTCAGGAGAAGTTATTAGCATGACGCATGTTTTTACAAGTATTATTTTTGTCAGTTTTTATTTTGCAAGTAGTAATGCATGGAGAAGAGTCACAAGTACCTGGAGATTTAAGACAGTCCGAAATATTAATAGAACAAGATTTTAAAATTTGATACGAATCTGAAGTTTTGAAATAATAATTACCCTCTGGCTGAACGTAAGACAAATCGGGGGTATCCCGTAGGATATTCCGTGGAACGCATATATCATTTGCTACCCTGTTCCGTGTAGTAGCAAATGAGGACCTTGTTAACCCGGGTGACGTCCTAGCCGGTATGTTGTTAGCTTTGGTAGTGCAAGACTTAGCTTTAACTGTAATTAGCTTTGGTAGTGCAAGACTTTTTATAACTGTAATTTTACCAAGTAATGTCAGTTTTCTATGCTGCCAACTTTTTAGTATTGCCTTAACCTCCTTGATTTTTTTGGTAAAATGTATATCTGTAATACAGTTTAAATCAAGTGAAAAATCAATTCCCAAAACCTTAAAGTTTTCATGAGACCAATTTAGTTTCATATTTGGACAAATAATTTGATCTGAATACTTCTTGTTTCCAACCCACACAGCTTTTGTTTTGGATGAATTCATTTTTAAACCAGACACCTTGTAAAAAGATTCAAAACATTCAAGAGCCTCCCTCAATGAATTTTCACTCCCATCTAGAATAAGAAAGGTATCATCAGCATACAAACTTATGAGAGATTCAACTTCATTGATAATAATACCATGAATGTCTTGGTTGGCTTTCAATTTTAATGAAAGCAGCTCCACACCGATTATAAACAAATAAGGTGAAAGCGGATCACCTTGTCGACAGCCTCTTTCTAGAGAAAAACAATTTGACATGTGACCATTATTTATAACACAACTTTTGGCTTTTGAATAGAATAGTTCAAACCATTTACAAACAGATGGTCCAAAATTAAAACTTGAGAGGGCTTTTTTCAAAAATTTCCATTCAACTGAATCAAATGCTTTCTCGAAATCTACAAGAAGTAAAAGACCGGTTTTGTTATGTTGTTCAAGAAAATGCATCAAATCATACAACAGTCTTGTATTTTCCCCAATAAATCTTCCTTTTATAAAACCTTTTTGTGTATCACTAATAATAAATGGTAATAGAGGTTTAATTCTATTAGCAATTACAGCAGAAGCTATTTTAAGGTCAGTATTTAATAAACTTATTGGTCTCCAGTTGCCAATAAAACGCCTGTCCTTTCCTTCTTTTGGAATACATGTTATGACTCCCTGATACTGAAAATCAGTGAAGCTTCCAGACTCATAGGCTAAATATAATGACCTATAAAGCAATGGACCAATATCTTCCCAAACAAATTTATTAAAATCTACAGTATGTCCATCAGAACCTGGACTTTTTCCATTTGTCATTAACTTCAGTGATTGGGCACATTCTTTAAATGTTATATTACCTTCACACAAGTATTTTTGTTCTTCTGTGAGTTTTTAATATTATGATTAAAAAAGGACTCGTCATTACAATCTAAATTTGTTGTTGAATACAATGTTTTGTAAAAATCGTGTTGTTGAAGGAGAATTTTAGATTGATCTGATATATGATGACCTGCGTCATCAATAAGCGCAGTTATAGTTTTTTTAATAAAATTTTTCTTTTCTAGTTTACAAAAGTATTGTGAGCATTTTTCTCCATTTTCATGCCAGTTTGCCTTTGATCGAAGAAGTATACCCTCTACCTTTTCCTCCCGTTTCCTTTCAAACTCTATTTTTTTATTATTTAAAGACGACTGTATTAATTCACTTGGTGCTGAGTTCATAATATCTTCTAAATTAAGAATATCCTTTTCAAGTTTAAGGGTAAGGTCTTTTTCTTCCCTTGTTTTTGTTATACTATGAGATATTGAAATACTTCTGATCTTCATCTTAAGAATTTCAAAAAATACTTGGTCATTACATGTAAGTTCAACATTTAAAAGATCATTAATATCTCCAGATAAATAGTACTCAGACACAGTTTCTTTAATACATGTCTTAACCTTCTCTACATAAACAAAATCTCTAAGTAACTGAGAATTAAATTTCCAATACCCCTTTCCCCTTCTGGCAAGACTGGCAGAAAAAGTGAAAGTGATTGCTGAATGGTCAGTTTTATATCCTGGAATTATTTTTGTATTTTTCACAAGTGAAAAAAGATCCTGAGATACAAGAAAGTAATCAAGACGACTTTGTTTTATTGGGGGGGGGGGGGGGGGGGGGTTTGACGCCAGGTATACTTTCTACCATTTGGAAAACAGGTTTTCCATGGATCTAGTAATTCAAAGGTTTCTAACGTTTCTTCGATTATCTCCCTCGAATTTTGGTTTCTATTATGTATAATATTATATGTATCAATACTAGTATCTTAAACAACATTCCAATCACCACACAATAAATAACTAGTGTTAGAATAAGAAGCAATATTCTTCATGATTTCAATAAACATTTCCGGTTCATCACCGTTATAGCCATAAAGAGACACAAATGTTAATCTTTGATCAAATAAACTAATATCTAAAATTATGTATCTTCCATTCTGATCAATCTTTGAATCATGAACAGTATAATCTAGACCTTTCTTAAACATAACACAAACACCAGCACTTCTGTTATTAAAATGACTGAAAAGACATGTATCTCCCCATTCATCCTCCCAAAGTTTTTCAACCTCTTTACTACTATGGGTTTCTTGAAAACAAACAATTGAGGTATTTTTCCCTTTTGCCCAATCAAAAACATCATTTCTTTTTTTAACACTTGAAAAAAGACCCCTTACATTCATTGAGAGAACTGTAACAGTATTATCCATATCTAAAATATGAAGCAACAAAAACAAAATTCAGGAACCAATCTACTATTTCATATACAACAATAAAAATTTTACAATACACATTCATACAAACACACACATTTATAAGATGACGCTTGACAGTTGGTGATAAAGGCATAACTGTTAATTACAACAGATTTTATTTCACAGTTAGGCAGTAATCAAATATATATATATACATATCATAAATATTTATAACAATCATTTATGTGAACAAAAGTTGTTTCCCTTATTGAATATAAGGTACTATATTGCAGTACAAGTAGACCGAATGATAAAGAGGAGATGGAAAAATCCTATTCTTGTATAATGATTTTTATTTCAAGAACAAGGAATATATTACTTGCAAGTAGGGTTGTTTAAAGAAACATATAAACTGATGTAAAGTTACTGAATTTATAAGATACTGTTTCGAAAAAAAAAAAAACTAGATCCAAAGATAAAAATAAAAAAGAGTTTTCTCCCTTCTAGTATAAAGTGGACAAAAATGGGGGAATATTGGATTCTAACAATATACATATTACATATTTAAACAGTAACACTACACTTGGTGCACATTTTAATAGTAACACATCACACATAATACATATAATATCAACATTTATAACAATCATTTACGTGAACAAAAATTGCTTCCCTTACTGAAAATCACATACTATATTGGAGTACAAGTAGACCTAAGGATAATAGTAAAGAGGATATGGAACAATCATATTCCTGTATAATATTATTTATTTCAAAAACAAAGAATATATTACTTGCAAGTAGGTTTATTTAAAGCTACATATTTTAAGCTGATGTAAAGTTACTGAATTTATAAGATAATGCTAAAAAATAAACAAAAATAAATAAACAAAAAACTAGATCCAAAGATAAATATAAATAAGAGTTATCTCCCTTCTAGTATTAAAGTGGACAAAAATGGAGGGGAGGGGTGTATATTAAATTCTTTAAACCAACAATATACATAATACATAATATAACATTAATATTACACTTAGTACACATTATAATAGTAACACAACACCAAGTACACATTTTAATATCAACATCACAGATAATACATATCACAATGTTAAAAACACACACAGCACATACTGTATCATAATATAAACACCATACATGGTACACATTACAATATTAACACCATACATGGTACACATTGTAACATTAATATTACACATAGTACATCAACATTCAAAACAATCATTTATGTGAAGAAAAATTGCTTCCTTTATTGAAAATCACATACTATATTGGAGTACAAGTAGACCTAAGTATCATGATAAAGAGGAGATGGAAAAACCATATCCATGTATAATGTTCAGAAACAAGGAATATATTTCTTGTGAGTAGGTTTATATAAAAAAAAAAAAAAAAAAAAAAACGAAACAAAACAAAACAAAATATATTCAAAGATAAATATAGATAAGGGGTATCTCCCTTCTAGTATTTACGTTGACAGAGGAGGGAATATTGGACTCTATAAATTTTGATTTAACATGACAAATGGTACCTATTATAATATGATTATCACAATATTAACACTCAGCAGTTAATTGTATCATAATATTAACATTACACATAGTACATATCAAAATAGTAATTCAAAGACATTATATAGATTTAAATAGTAGTTATAGTTTTTATTTACATTTCAATTTAAATATATAAATACATACATGTTCTTATCTTTTCTTTCTCAACTTTTCCTCAATATTGTCAAAAATATCAAATTTAATTCTTGAACCCTCAGCTAGCTTTGCATATACATTACAGTTATAAAACCACACATTTTCAAATCTTTCACTTCTCTTAAGTCTAGCCATAAGTCCTAGATTACTTTGTGTAATATCGTCGTGGAAACGAAAGTCTTTCTTTAAATTTCTCTTCTTTCTCATAATGTTAATTTTAACTTCAGTGTTTTTCACTTTTACAATCACAGGTCTAATTCCTCTATCTTTACCAGGTATTCGGTGTATAGCTTGCACATCACTAGGTGAGATGTGGACCTTGAGCTCAGTGTTAACTAGTTTCACAAAGTCCTCTCTCAGGTTTTCATCCTTTCTCTCTGGGAAATTCAACATTCTGATATTGTGCTTCCGAGATTATTGTTCGTTATGGTTTCCCAACTTTAGAGCATCAACAGATCTTCTATCAGCATCATTTAGCTTTTCCTCTAAAGAATCCATTTTCTTATCTTTGTCTCTCAATCTTTCCTTTAAGTTTTCATTCTCAATCGCAAAAGAATCAATTTGATCCTGCATCTTTCCAGTTTGTTCCTTCACTTTACTTTCAATTTCCTGTGAGAATGATTTTTTAAATGTTACTAATAATTTGTTGACAATAGATGTAACGAGGTCATTCAGATCACTTTGCATGACTAAACAGTTAACTGCACTTTCTAGATCAGTTTTGGTACAAGTAGCCTGAAGGGATTTTTTAATTTCACCTAAGTCACTGTGAATGCTCATTAAATCAATTCCTTCCACACTGTCTTCTGCCACATCTGAATGAGTTCTTTTGTCACGCTTGGGAGGATTTTGTTTTGAAGTATTCCCTGTCTTTTTTGCTGCAAGCATAGTTTGCACAGTCTTCACACCTTTTTGACTATTATCCCCAGTAGGCATAATGGTTGGTAAATCACTTTAAAAAATCCATATCAATAGCCTTTAAATGTTGATTACAAGAATCTGTTTTTCATTGATTAAGATCACAAAATTCAATGTTTTTCCATTCAAAAAGCATTTTTATAAAGCTGAAAAATTTCCACACAAGATGATTCTATTTATAATGTTGTATTACATCAAAATCCAGCTTAAAAAAGCCAAAAACTGCAGAGCTGAAATTAACTCACTACTCTAACGGTGGCCATCTTAAAGAAACTCCAACATAGGGATGGCCCAATTGTCTGTTTTGCTCATGTGATTTCGTGCTTGAGTAAAAAAAGTTGATTCATGATCGAAAACTATCAATTTGTAACATTGCTTACCATATTAAAGTTAATTGCATTGTAAATAATTCCTTACACGTGTTTATACATTTTTCAGAAGAAATTGTTTCTAAAATGTAGCAGTCAAATTTTTGGACAGATACAATTTTCAAGATAAAAAAAGACGAGAATTAAATCTATCCAGAAAATCCTTACAGTATTTCAGTATCCACATTTGATTGAAGCTACTACATTAATAGACTTTGTCCCAGTATGAATGTATTCTGCCTTTGACAGCAGTCAAAATGTTAGCCATATTTATAAACAATTACTTTGTTGAAAAAGTAGAAGCCCCTGTAGTATTGTTTTCTGTATATGGTTTCTTGTGAAGTTTGTTATTCAATATCAACTAGAAAAGTCATCGTGTTCCTTGTTAAACAGAATATTCAATGATGAGATGAATGACTTGTGATCAGCCAAATATTACTCTTTGTCATAACTAATATTTTAGTAAGTAAGATTACCAGAGTATTATGCAATGCAAAGTTGCTTCATTAGAGCCCAAATCACCTACTGTTTAGGATGCTGATTTTACTATGATAACTGTAATACTCAAATTAAAGTTAGCGTTATAATCAATTTATGATGTTTGATGACAGTTATTTTAGACAAATGTGTGTGTTTGTGCACCCAATTCTAACACAATCAAAATGTAATCAGATTCCATGTACATATGTGTTAGAGGTAACGACTTTGCATCTGTGTCTAATATTTTACCATTAGACATAGCAGCTGTTCTGATGGTGTGGTATATTTAGTTATTCATGTTATCAATCAAATCATGAATGCTTGAAAACTTACTAAAAACGTATTATACTTTATTCAATATGTTACGTTGAAATACAACCACATAGAGTATCAAAGTTTCACGTATTGATGTATATTGGTTTTTTATTTTACAGTTATTTGCATTCCAATAAAATCACATCGATCAAATCAGACCCGGTCAACAACATTACAAAGGTTTATCGGTTGTCGATATTCCTCTTATTTTTTTTTCTCCATTCTATGAGTTACAATACATGTATGTCTATACTTTATGTTGTTTAAGAACTATTTAGGCAAAATATTCAAATTCCACGACAAAATAAAAGAATTTGTATAATTCTGATCACACATACCAGTACAGTGTAATAGGTCAAGATTGAGGTCATTCATTCATTGAGCCCACTTTTAAACAACGTATTTGTAAATAGCTACATTAATTAAATTAAATAAGTTCATTCCTGAACAAAAACTATCAATGTGTAATGTTGCTTACCATTTTAAAGTTAATTGCATTCTAAGTGAATTCTTTAAACATGTTTATACATTTTTCAGAAGAAATTGTTTCTAAACTGTATCAGTCAATTTATTGGACAGATACAATTTTCAAGTTAAAAACGAGAATTAATTCTATCCAGAAGATCCTTGCAGTATTTCAGTATCCACATTTGATTAAAGCTATTACATGAATAGACTTTGTCCCAGTATGATTGTATTCCCTCTTTCACAGCAGTCAAAATGTCAGCCATATGTATAAAAAATTACTTTGTTGAAAAAGTAGAAGCACCTGTAGTATTCTTTTCTGTATATGGATTCTTGTGAAGTTTTGTTATTCAATATAAACTAGAAAAGTCATTGTGTTCCTTGTTAAGCAGAATATTCAATGATGAGATTAATGATTTGTGATCAGCCAAATATTCCTCTTTGTCATAACTAGTATTTCAGTAAGTTAGGTTTGCATAGCATTGTGCAATGGAAAGTTGCTTCATTAGAACCCAAATCAGCCACTGTTTATGATGCCAGTTTTACTCTGATAGCCTTGATACTCAATTTTAAGTTTTATCCATAATCTGATATTGATTAAATGTAAATATATACTAGAAAAGTCATCATGTTCCTTGTTAAATGGAATATTCAATGATGAGATAATGACTTGTGATCAGCCAAATGTTCCTCATTATCATAACTAGTTTTTCAGTGAGAAGGATTACCAGAGCATAGTGCAATGGAAAGTTGTTTCATTAGATCCCAAATCACCCACTGTTTAAGATGTCAGATTTATTATGATAGCCGTGATACCTAAATTTAAGTTTACGTTTTAATCAATTGATGATGTTTGATGACAATTATTTAAGACAAATGTGTGTGTCTTTGTGCACCCAATTCTAACACAATCATAAATTAAATTAGAGTTTATGTACATATGTATTAGAAGTAACTCCTTTGCACCTGTGTCTACGATTTTACGGGCCCATACATTTACACAAGAATACCCAAGAATACCATAAAATACAAATAATATACAGATCTTGAAAGATTTTCATTATAGAAGAGAAATACAACTTTCTTTTTCGAATGGTTGATAAATCTGATAATTATATATAAGCAATGTTTGAATCGAAATGTTAAGTAATGTCATTGTTAAATAGTGACTTTCAGAGCAACTAAAATCGGCCTTGAAATTAATTTTTAATTGATAGTGTACAGAAAATAGGCCTAAATATACATTAATTGTATCCATGCTAGACGTACGTACATGTAGCTAAGAAAACTGTATATTTTATCATAAAGATTTTTTTTTTGTAATGAATTATCCTAATTTACCTCTTATCAACTAGAAAAGTAGACAAAAAAAAGAAAAAAGAAACACCTTTCGTTATTTTTGGAATATGTCGGGTGAAAACACATTTCTCAGTGCATTTTTATTGATAAAAAAGTTTGCCATGAAAATTATAACATAATTGTAGTTTATAGAAATTATATCTAACCCTTGTGTGACCCCCATCTAACCTGTGGCCCCCTTGTCTTATAACAGTTAGATAACGTCCAGCCTCACTTAAATATTTTCTGTTGACCTCATATCAGTGCATGGTGCTTACATTTTTTCAATTACAAATTTTCAATTTTATTTCTAACTGCCGCCATCCCCACCTACACACCTTTGTTTTCAGTGCCTCTGGGGATTAATAAATTGATTGTTGCTTACTGTACATTGTTATGCTTTATTAATAGTACCAATATATTTATATATGTCTTTAAATTAGTTTAGTCCATTGAAGTTTATATTATTGTAGCTCAGTTTTATGTTCTTTGCAACATATGAAATTTCTTGACACATTCAGATCATTTTATCTATGCTGATAAATGTAGTTTTGTTATATGAAATAGTATCAATATTGCTTTCGATGCTGATGTATGGAATTTCTTTAATATGTCTTATTTTGTGTCCATGCTGACATATGGAATTTCTTTAACATGCCTTATTTTGTGTCCATGCTAACGTATGGAATTTCCTTAACACGCCTTATTTTGTGTCCATGCTGACCTATGGAATTTCTTAGCATGCCTTCTTTTGTGTCCATGCTGAGGTATGGAATTTCTTAAAACATAACTTGTTGCTGTTCATGCTGATGCATGCAATTTCTTACTTCCATGCTGACGTATGGAATTTCTTACTTTCCATGCTGACGTATGGAATTTCTTTACTTTCCATGATGACGTATGGAATTTCATTAATGTCCATGCTGACGTATGGAATTTCTTTACTTTCCATGCTAATGTATGGAATTCCAACAACTTTTGGCCGATTCGATACTAATTTTACACATTAGCTTTCGTATCTCATCCCCCTCAAGTTACAATCTATTTATTTTCTATGGTAAAAGGGGGAGTACCTCTAGAATATTTCAGTTTTCTAAATTGATGTCAAACAGCTGTTAGTCCCCAGGTCTTCCAATTTATATTCAAGTGTGTATTTATGTATATTACCATGTTAGTATAATAATGATTGTTTTTGGTTACACAATCTTTGTGTTTATTTAGTTAGAACATGTACATGTAGACAGATAATAGTTATTCAGCATTACAGAAGTACCATACACACAGTATCGAATACACATGTACAGTTGTGAAACCTTCTTTGACAATAGTAATTGCACATTTTATCACTATTTATTTTAGTCACAGTTCTTCATACAGAAGGTAATAATTTGGCTATAAACAAAAATTTTACAAAGTTGACGAATGTCTTTCGGATCCTTTAATTCAAACATAATTTGTATTCTAAAATGTAATGAAAGTCAGTGAATAGAGCAATTTTTTTAGTAGAAAGTTTACATTTTTTTTATTTTATTACTAGTATAGATGTATAATTATTTTTTTCCTACAATGCTGATTACGACTTTGTGAAATTAAATTCAAAAAATAATTCAGATCTATAGAAATTTAGATTTTTTATGTTAGACTTTATTCAATATGTTACATTGAAATACAACCACATACAGTATCAAAGTTTCACCTATTGATGTATATTGGTTTTTTTTTTTATCTTACGGTTATTTGCATTCCAATAAAATCACATCAATCAAATCAAACCCGTTCAACAACATTACGAAGGTTTATCGGTTGTCAATATTCCTCTTATTTTTTTGTTTACATTTTATGACTTACAATAGTCACAGTTCTTAATACAGAAAGTAATAATTTGGCTATAAGCAAAAATTTTACAAAATTGAGGAATTTCTTTCGGATCCTTTAATTCAAACATAATTCGTATTCTAAAATGTAGTGAAAGTCAGTGAATAGAGCAATTAATTTAGTAGAAAGTTTACATTTCTTTTTATTTCATTACTAGTATAAATGTATAATTATTTTTTTCTACAATTTTGATTACAACTTTGTGAAAATAAATTGAAAAAATAATTCAGATCTATAGAAATTAGATTTTTTATATTAGAAAAATCGAAGAAATTTTTTTCTGACACACGGTATTAACCCTTTAAAAGCTATTAGAACTTCAAAAAAAAATAAATTAAATCGAAATTATTTATTAAATTATGTTGGTCTTATAAGAAGCTTGCAGTTAAATATTTTAAAATTGAAATGCTTTGTCAACTTAACTAACATACCTTGCTTAGTCTGTTGAGATTTGCTGAATAGTTGAACATTGTCTTGTGTTTCATATAGATCGAAATAAAGAAATATACCCGGTTTGTATTTTTGAGGGTTTTATAGGAAAGGAGTTTTTTTGAGTAAAATGGTTTCACTTTCAATGTTGTCTTAATATCTATGCTTACCAAAATAGAAGCCAATCTTTATGTCGTCGTATTTTCCGTCATTTCTTTGATCGTGAAATCATTATAATTTGTTTTTGTTTTCTTTAAAATTTTGAATTACACACTATGTTTGCCTAATAATATAATGTAAAAACAATACTTTTGTTGTTTAATATTTTGAGAAATAATTAATTATATTGATCACCGAGATTGGTCTTGATTACTTCCGCGAGCTTCCCTATTCCAAACCATGCAATAATTATTTCTTGTTTTTGTGCACAATTTTCTTTTTTGAACATGTTACAGCTATTATGTCGGGAAATTGTGCCATTAATTTTCATCGTTATCATTTTAATTAGTTTTTGGTCGTTTTTTGTTGTTTCCAGGAAATAAAAAAATTATATCTGTTTCTCGGTCTTTCAGGGACATTCACAAGTCTTCTGAGGGTATTCTTGGGTAATATAGGGGTATTCTGTGGTATTCTTGGGTAAATGTATGGACCACGATTTTACCATTATATATAGCAGCTGTACTTTGAAACAGGTTAATGTTCTCAGAAAACTAAAATGTACTATTTGCAAGCAAACTCTATCAAATATATAACTTACTTTCATAAGGACAACATTAAATTAAACAACTCTATCAATTTGAACATTTCTATGAGATTAATCGCTTAAACTTCTGTAATTATTTTATTCTTGATACGTTCTTGTATAAACTCTGCCTCATATCAGTAAAATAAAAGATCAGTAAGGAGAGGGACACAGCTTGTTCTCTTGTGGATGTTGATGATTTATTGAAAATATGCCCCAACCTCAACAAATATGTCATCGATAATTAACTCCAATTTAGCTCCTTTTGCCTTTTATTTGTGCTTGCAAAATTGAAATAAGTTAATTCAAGGAATTTCCATGAGAAATGGGTTTGTAAAGTGTAGAAAACTCACATGTTTGGACAGGTGAAATTTTCGAAAAAGAACTAGAATTAAAATTATCCAGAAGGTCTTAGCAGTGCTTCAGTAGAAGGACTGGTTATATACCTTTCTCTGTATGGATTCCTGTGAAGTTTTGGTATCCAATATAAAGTAGATAAGTCATCATATTTCCTCATTAATCGGAATATTAATTGATGACATGAATGCCATTTGATTAGCCCAAAAAACTGTTCTTTCTTATAACCATTATTTTAGTAATAAGATTACCAGAGTTCTTTGAAATTAAAGGTTATTTTTATTATATCCCTATAACCCACTGTGTATGATGCAGGATTTACCATGATACCCGTGATGCTCAAATTTAAGTTTTATTTATAATCAATTTATGATGTTTGATGATAATTATTTTAGACAAATGTGCATGTGTTAGTGCACCCAATTCTAACACAATCAAAATATAATCAGATTCCATGTACATATGTGTTTGAGGTAACTTTGCACATGTGTCTACTATTTTACCATTAGACATAGCAGCTGTTCATTGATGGTGTGGTATATTTAGTTATTCATGTTATCAATCAAATCATGAATGCTTGAAAACTTACTAAAAATGTATTATACTTTATTCAATATGTTACGTTGAAATACAACCACATAGAGTATCAAAGTTTCACGTATTGATCTATATTGTTTTTTTTATTTTACAGTTATTTGCATTCCAATAAAATCACAACAATCAAATCAGACCCGTTCAACAACTTTACGAAGGTTTATCGGTTGTCAATATTCCTCTTATTATAACCCCTGCAACAAAGTTGTAGGGGGTATGCTGGTATCACCATGTCCGTCCGTCCGTCTGTCCGTCCGTCCATCTGTAGACAAATCTTATCTCATACGATAACTTGAGTTGTGTTTCTTAGAATCTTTTAAAATTTTATCAACTGTTTACTGGTGAAGAGAGGATGATCCCTTTCTTTTTTGACGATTTTCACTTTTGCCGTTCCAGAGTTATTGGACTTAATATGATGGAAAATAGGATTTATACCCTATGTCATATGGTAACTTGAGTAGTGTTTCACAGAATGTTGTGAAATTTGCAATTTTATCAGCAGCTTACCGGTGAAGAGAGAAGGATCCCTTTCATTTTTGACGATTTTCACTTTTGACGTTCCAGAGTTATTGGATTTGTTATGACGGAAAATAGGATTTTTACCCTATGTCGTATGATAACTTGAGTAGTGTTTCTCAGAATGTTTTGAAATTTTATCAGCAGCTTACCGCTGAAGAAAGGATGGTCCCTTTCAATTTTTGTCGGAACAATCAGTAATGTTTTGGTTATTGAAATAGGTTGGACAGATGTGGTGAGTGGGGGGTATGTCTTAGTGAGCTGTGCTCACAGTAATACTAGTTTTTTGTTTACATTCTATGACTGACAATACATATATATCTATACTTTATGTTGTTTTAAAGAACTATTTAGGCCAAATATTCAAATTCCACGACAAAATAAAAGAATTTGTATAATTCTAATCACACATACCAGTACAGTGTAATAGGTCAAGATTGAGGTTATTCATTCATTGAGCCCGCTTTTAAACAACGTATTTGTAAATAGCTACATTAATTAAATAAAATAAGTTAATTCCTGAACAAAAACTATCAATGTGTAACATTGCTTACCATTTTAAAGTTAATTGTATTGTAAATTAATTCTTTAAACGTGTTTATACATTTTTCAGAAGAAATTGTTTCTAAACTGTATCAGTCAATTTATTGGACAGATACAATTTTCAAGTTAAAAACGAGAATTAAATCTATCCAGAAGATCCTTGCAGTATTTCAGTATCCACATTTGATTGAAGCTATTACATGAATAGACTTTGTCCCAGTATGCTTGTATTCCCTTATTGAAAGTAATCAAAATGTCAGCCATATGTATAAAAAATTACTTTGTTGAAAATGGAGAAGCACTTATAGTATTCTTTTCTGTATATGGATTCTTCTGAATTTTTGTTATTCAATATAAACTAGAAAAGTCATTGTGTTCTTTGTTAAGCAGAGTATTCAATGATGAGATTAATGACTTGTGATCAGCCAAATATTCCTCTTTCTCATAACTAGTATATCAGTAAGTTAGGGTTGCATAGCATTGTGCAATGGAAAGTTGCTTCATTAGAGCCCAAATCAGCCACTGTTTATGATGCCGGTTTTACTCTAATAACCGTGATACTCAATTTTAAGTTTTATCCATAATCTGATATTGATTAAATGTAATCAGATTCCATGTACATACATGTTTAATGTAACTTTGCACATATGTCTACTATTTTACCATTAGATATAGCAGCTGCTCTGAGGGTGTGGTATTATTAGTTATTCATGTTATCAATCAAATCATGAATGGTTGAAGACTTTAAGCTTATTAAGCTTTATTCAATATGCTACGTTACAGTACAACCACATAGAGTATCAAAGTTACAAATATTGATATATATTTTTTATATCAAATCAGACACGTTCAACAACATTACGAAGGTTTATCGGTTGTCAATATTCCTATTATTTTGTCTACAATACATGTATATGTATAATTTCTGTTGCTTAAGAACAATTTATGCTAAATATTCAAATTCCACAACAAATTAAAATAATTTTTATAATTCTAATCAAACATACAAGTACAGTGTAATAGGTAAAGATTGGGAGCATTCATTCATTGAACCCACTTCCAAACAACGAAATTGTACATAGCTAAATTAATTAGAATATGTTGTGTATTTTTTCTGAACAGGAATATGAATACATTATATTGAAACAACTCTAAATTACACAATATTTTGTTTATATGTATATTGCTTAAGACAGACCAGAAAGCTACATATTTAATAAAGTATAAACATGAAACATATGTTAATTATTTATAGATGGTTAAACAACAATGATATATCAGTGATAGAGGACAACACTTTCAACAATCTACCAAGCTTACAATATCTGTGAGTAGCATTTAGTATGATTTTTACAAAAGTACAATCCTATTATGTCGATACATGTCATAGGTATATTTTTATATAAAAAAACAAGTTGCTAAACAATGTGCTTTCCGAACTCTACAGATATTTTATCGATAAGGAACTCCAACATAGGGATGACCCAATTGTCTGTTTAGCTCATGTGATTTCGTGCTTGAGTAAAAAAAAGTTGATTCATGATCGAAAACTATCAATTTGTAGCGTTGTTTACCATTTTAAAGATAATTACATTGTAAATAATTCCTTACACGTGTTTATACATTTCTCAGAAGAAATTGTTTCTAAACTGTAGCAGTCAAATTTTTGGACAGATACAATTTTCAAGATAAAAAAAAAACAGAATTAAATCTATCCAGAAGATCCTTTCAGTATTTCAGTATCCACATTTGATTGAAGCTACTACGTTAATAGACTTTATCCCAGTATAATTGTATCCTCTCTTTGACAGCAGTCAAAATGTTAGCCATATTTATAAACAATTACTTTGTTGAAAAAGTAGAAGCACTTGTAGTATTCTTTTCTGTATATGGTTTCTTGTGAAGTTTTGTTATTCAATATCAACTGGAAAAGTCATTGTGTTCCTTGTTAAACAGAATATTCAATGATGAGATGAATGACTTGTGATCAACCAAATATTTCTCTTTGTCATAACTAGTATTTCAGTAAGTAGGATTACCAGATCATTGTGCAATGGAAAGTTATTTCATTAGAGTCCAAATCAACCACTGTTTACAATGTCAGTTTTACTATGAGAGTGGTGATACTCAAATTTAAGTTTTATTCATAATCAATTTATGATGTTTGATGATAATTATTTTAGACAAATGTGCGTGTGTTGGTGCACACAATTCTAACACAATCAACATTTAATCAGATTCCATGTACATATTTGTTTGAGGTAGCTTTGCACATGTGTCTACTATTTTACCATTAGACATAGCAAATGTTCTGATGGTGTGGTATATTTAGTTATTCATGTTATCAATCCAATCATGAATGCTTGAAAACTTACTAAAAACGTATTATACTTTATTCAATATGTTACGTTGAAATACAACCACATAGAGTATCAAAGTTTCACTATTGATGTATATTGTTTTTTTTATTTTACAGTTATTTGCATTGCAATAAATTCACATCAATCAAATCAGACCCGTTCAACAACATTACGAAGGTTTATCGGTTGTCAATATTCCTCTTATTGTTTGTTTACATTCTATGACTTACAATACATGTATATCTATACTTTATGTTGTTTAAGAACTATTGAGGCAAAATATTCAAATTCCACGACAAAATAAAAGAATTTGTATAATTCTAATCACACATACCAGTACAGTGTAATAGGTCAAGATTGAGGTCATTCATTCATTGAGCAACGTATTTGTAAATAGCTACATTAATTAAATTAAATAAGTTCATTCCTGAACAAAAACTATCAATGTGTAATGTTGCTTACCATTTTAAAGTTAATTGCATTGTAAATGAATTCTTTACACGTGTTTATACATTTTTCAGAAGAAATTGTTTCTAAACTGTATCAGTCAATTTATTGGACAGATACAATTTTCAAGTTAAAAACGATATTGATTAAATGTAAATATATACTAGAAAAGTCATCATGTTCCTTGTTAAACAGAATATTCAATGATGTGATAATGACTTGTGATCAGCCAAATGTTCCTCATTGTCATAACTAGTTTTTCAGTTAAAAGTAGGATTACCAGAGCATTGTGCAATGGAAAGTTGTTTCATTAGCTCCCAAATCACCCACTGTTAGCTGTGATACCCAAATTTAAGTTTATGTTATAATCAATTGATGATGTTTGATGACAATTATTTTAAACAAATGTGTGTGTCTTTGTGCACCCAATTCTAACACAATCATAAATTAAATTAGAGTTGATGTACATATGTATTAGAAGTAACTCCTTTGCACCTCTGTCTACGATTTTACGGGTCCATACATTTACCCAAGAATACAAAAAAATACCCTTTGAATGCCCAAGAATACCACAAAATACAAATAATATACAGATCTTGAAAGATTTTCATTAAAGAAAAGAAATACAACTTTCTTTTTCGAATGGTTGATAAATCTGATAATTATATATAAGCATGTTTGAATCGAAATGTTAAATAATGTCATTGGTAAATAGTGACTTTCAGAGCGACTAAAATCGGCCTTGAAATTAATTTTTAATTGATAGTGTACAGAAAATAGGCCTAAGCATACATTAATTGTATCCATGCTAGACATACATGTAGCTTAGGAAACTGTATATTTTGTAATTCCTTTTCAAAATTGTCATGAAGATTTTTTTCTTTTTTTGTAATGAATTATCCTAATTTACCTATTATCAACTAGAAAAGTAGACAAAAAAAAGAAAAAAGAAACACCTTTCGTTATTTTTGAAATATGTCGGGTGAAAACACATTTCTCAGTGCATTTTTATTGGAAAAAAAGTTTGCCATGAAAATTATAACATAATTGTAGTATATAGAAATTATATCTAACCCTTGTGTGACCCCATCTAACCTGTGGGTGCCCCTTGTCTTATGACAGTTAGATAACGTCCAGCCTTACTTCAATATTTTCTGTTTACCTCACATCAGTGCATGGTGTTTACATTTTTTCAATTACGAATTTTCAATTTTATTTCTAACCACCTACACACCTTTGTTGTCAGTGCCTCTGGGGATTAATAAATTGATTTTTTCTTACTGTACATTGTTATGCTTTATTAATAGTACCAATATATTTATATATGTCTTTAAATTAGTTTAGTCCATTGAAGTTTATATTATTGTAGCTCAGTTTTATGTTCTTTGCAACATATGAAATTTCTTGACACATTCAGATCATTTTATCCATGCTGATGTATGTAGTTTTGTTATATGAAATAGTATCAATATTGCTTTCCATGCTGATGTATGGAATTTCTTTCATATGTCTTATTTTGTGTCCATGCTGATGTATGGAATTTCTTTAACATGCCTTATTTTGTGTTCATGCTGACGTATGGAATTTCCTTAACATGCCTTCTTTTGTGTCCATGCTGACGTATGGAATTTCTTAACATGCCTTCTTTTGTGTCCATGCTGAGGTATGGAATTTCTTAAAACATAACTTTTTGCTGTGCATGCTGACGCATGTAATTTCTTACTTCCATACTGACGTATGGAATTTCTTCACTTTCCATGCTGACGTATGAAATTTCTTACTTTCCATGCTGACATATGGAATTTCTTTACTTTCCATGCTGAGATATGGAATTTCTTACTTTCCATGCTGACCTATGTACTTTCTTTACTTTCCATACTGACATATGGAATTTCTTTACTTTCCATGCTGACATATGGAATTTCTTTACTTTCCATGCTGACTATGGAATTCCATCAACTTTTGGCCGATTCGATACTAATTTTATACATTAGCTTTCGTATCTCAAGTTACAATCTTTTTATTTTCTATGGTAAAAGGAGGGTACCTCTAGAATATTTCAGTTTTCTAAATTGATGTCAAACAGCTGTTAGTCCCCAGATTTTCCAATTTATTATACCCCTTCCAACGAAGTTGTAAGGGGGCATACTGGTTTCACCATGTCGTCCGTCTATGTCATACGATAACTTGAGTTGTGTTTGTTAGAATCTTTTAAACTTTTATCAGCTGTTTACTGGTGCAGAGAGGAGGATCCCTTTCATTTTTGACCATTTTCACTTTTGCCGTTCCAGAGTTATTGGACTTGATATGACGGAAAATAGGATTTTTACCCTATGTCGTCTGATAACTTGAGTAGTGTTTCTCAGAATGTTTTGACATTTTATCAGCTGCTTACCGGTGAAGAGAGGAGGATCCCTTTCATTTTCGACGATTTTCACTTTTGCCGTTCCAGAGTTATTGGACTTGATATGACGGAAAATAGGATGTTTACCCTATGTCACAAGATAACTCGAGTAGTGTTTCTCAGAATGTTTTGAAATTTTATCAGCAGCTTACCGGTGAAAAGAGGAGGATCCCTTTCATTTTTGACGATTTTCACTTTTGCCATTCCAGAGTTATTGGACTTGATATTACAGAAAATAGGATTTTTATCCTATGTCGTATGATAACTTGAGTAATGTTTCTCAGAATGTTTTGATATTTTATCAGCAGCTTACCGGTGAAGAGAGGAGGGTCCCTCTCATTTTTGGTCGGAACAATCAGTAATGTTTTGGTTATGGAAATAGGTTGGACAGATGTGGGGAGCGGGGGTATATAATACTAGTATTACAGTGTATATTTATGTATAGTACCATGGTAGTATAATAAATGATTGTTTTTGGTTACATAATCTGTGCTTATTTAGTTAGAACATGTACATGTAGACAGATAATAGTTATTCAGCATTACAGAAGTACCATATACACAGTTGTGAAACCTTCTTTGACAGTAGTAATTGCACATTTTATCACTATTTATGTTGTCACAGTTCTTCATACAGAAGGTAATCATTTGGCTATAAACAAAAAATTAATAAAATTGATAAATGTCTTTCAGATCCTTTAATTCAAACATAATTCGTATTCTAAAATGTAATGAAAGTCAGTGAATAGAGCAATGTTTTTAGAAGAAAGTTTACATTTTTTTAAATTTTATTACTAGTATAAATGTATATTTATTTGTTTCTACAATGTTGATTACGACTTGGTGAAATTAAATTGAAAAAATAATTCAGATCTATAGAAATTAGATTTTTTTATATTAGAAAAATCGGAAAAAAAAGAAATTAGATTTTTTTATATTAGAAAAATCGAAAAAAAAAAATTCTGACACACAGTATTAACCCTTTAAAAGCTATTAGAACTTCAAAAAAAAAAATTAAATCGAAATTATTTTTTAAATTATTTATTAAATTATGTTGGTGTTATAAGAAGCTTGCAGTTCAAAATTTATAATTGAAATGCTTTGTCAACTTAGCTAACATATCTTGCTTAGTCTGTTGAGATTTGCTGAATAGTTGAACATTGTCTTGTGTTTCATATAGATCGAAATAAAGAAATATACCTGGTTTGTATTTTTGATGGTTTTATAGGAAAGGAGGTTTTTTGAGTAAAATGGTTTCACTTTCAATGTTGTCTGAATATCTATGCTTATCAAAATAGAAGCCAATCTTTATGTCGTCGTATTTTCCGTCATTTCTTTGATCGTGAAATTGTTATAATTTTTGGGGGTTTTCTCTCAAATTTTGAATTACACACTATGTTTGCCTAATAATATAATGTAAAAACAATACTATTTTTGTTTAATATTTTGAGAAATAATTAATTATATTGATCACCAAGATTGGTATTGATTACTTCCGTGAGCTTCCCTATTCCAAGCTATGCAATAATTATTTGTTGTTTTTGTGCACAATTTTCTTTTTTGAACATGTAACAGCTATTATGTCAGGAAATTGTGCCATTAATTTTCAACGTTCTCATTTTAATAAGATTTTGGTAGTTTTTCGTTGTTTCGGGGAAATAGAACAATTCTATCTGTTTCTCGGTCTTTCAGGGATATTCACAAGTCCTCTGAGGGTATTCTTGGGTAATATGGGGGTATTCTTGGGTAAATGTATGGACCGCGATTTTACCATTATATATAGCAGCTGTACTTTAAAACAGGTTGATGTTCTCAGAAAACTAAAATGTACTATTTGCAAGCAAACTCTATCAAATATATATCTTACTTTCATAAGGACAACATTAAATTAAACAACACTATAAATTTGAACATTTCTATGAGATTAAAAACTTAAGCTTCTGTAATTATTTTATTCTTGATAAGTTCTTGTATAAACTCTGCCTCATATGAGTAAAATAAAAGATCAGTAAGGAGAGGGACACAGCTTGTTCTCTTGTGGATGTTGATGATTTATTGAAAATGTGCCCCCAACCTCAACAAATATGTCATCGATAATGAACTCCAATTTAGCTCCTTTTGCCTTTTATTCGTGCTTGCAAAATTGAAAAAAGTTAATTCAAGGAACTTCCATGAGAAATGGGTTGGTAAAGTGTAGAAAACTTACATGTTTGGACAGGTGAAATTTTCGAAAAAGAACTAGAATTAAAATTATCCAGAAGGTCTTAGCAGTGCTTCAGTAGAAGGACTGGTTATATACCTTTCTCTGTATGGATTCCTGTGAAGTTTTGGTATCCAATATAAAGTAGATAAGTCATCATATTCCTCATTAATCGGAATATTCATTGATGACATGAATGCCATTTGATTAGCCAAAAAAACTGTTCTTTCCTATAACCATTATTTTAGTAATAGGATTACCAGAGTTCTTTGAAATTAAAGGTTATTTTTATTATATCCCTATAACCCACTGTGTATGATGCCGGATTTACCATGATACCCGTGATGCTCAAATCTAAGTTTTATTTATAATCAATATATGATGCTGGATAACAATTATGTGCCCATGTGTCTACGATTGTCTCAATTACAGATAGGATCTTTGTTATATTTGTTATACTTTATTCATTTTGCAACTACATAAGTATCAAAGATTCAAGTATGTTTTTTTTTTATCTTGCAGCTATTTGATTTCAGTTTATATAAACATGTCTAGTGTCACAATTTCATATAGGTATAACCGCCAACACCTATAAATTGAGACTCTTTCAAGGAAATTCTTGTTTAAATATAATTTATTTCTACAAAAAAATTAAAGGCAAATGTTGCTGTATTAAAAAAAAAATTACACGAGTGTCCATTTTGAAGATATATGAATACAGCATATTTTAAACTCTAAATGAAAATATAAATACATGTAAAATAATTAAAATAAAGTAGAAATAAAGTAGACTTAAATTAGATTTTTCCCTGCTATTGCTCAGACTCTTGAGCACTTTACACAACTGCCAGAAGAAGCTGATGTAACTTCTTTGTTGTATTCCATTTGCAACTTTGATTTTGTTGTAACCATTGTTATTGTTCAAATATGCCTGGCTTTTAAGAAAGGGCTCAGCAGATCACTATAAGAGAGATCACTTGACATAGGCAGAGCCTTAAAAACCGTAAATTTAATTCAGAGCTCACTAGACTGCAGAGCAAATGTTGAACAATTCAACCACCAGTGTTTTCAGAGGAGTGCTAAAATATGTGAACCACTAGAAATAGAGATTAAAAAACCTAGAATATGCGGGAGTCAAATAATGAGAGATAATGTTGAAGCAGAGAGTCCGGAAGACTACTTTAGAAAATCAATAACTGTACCTTTAAGTATGATCTAAACAAAAGTGTAGTCAAAATATGTCAATACATGTCATATGAAATGTATTTTTTTTTTTTATACAAAACAAGTGCTGAAAAATGTGCCTTCCGAACTCTACATATCTGTGGAAAAAATAGAACAGAAAGTAGTGTCCACATTTACATACATACGTTCTATGCTATAGCAAAAATCATATAAACTTTGTGTATTTATATCCCCAGTATAACTGGTAAAAAATACCAAATTGTATACCAAAACAAGAAGGTACTCAAATGACAAATAATTAAACAATTATCCCATGGGGACATGTGAAGGATAGATCTGTGAATCGAGCTCTGTGAATCATCACCAACTAGAAACTGTTTTCTCTTTTCGCGATCACATGGATTTTGGTGAGGCCCATGTTGCTCATCTTTTGTGTTTTCTGTGTTGTGTTGTGCTTTTGTGTTTGTTTATCTTAGGCCTGTGTCATGTGTACCCAACAGTGCCAGTGTCTCTAAGCTGTACATTCCAGATTGCCCCTTCGGTATTCGCTAACGTTATTTTACTATAAGCATTGTTTATGACATACTATGTATTGCTTCAGACGGAACAGAAAGCTACAGACTTAATAAGATATAAACATAACACATGTGTCTACTATTTATAGACTACAATGACATATCAGTGATAGAGGACAACACTTTCAACAATCTACCACACTTACAACCTCTGTGAATATCACTTAGTATGATCTAAGCACAAGTGTAGTCATAATATGTCAATACATGTCATATGAAATGTTTTTTTGTTGCTGAAAAATGTGCCTTCCGAACTCTACATATATTTTTTTGATACAGAACTCCAACGTAGTGATGACTCAATTGTCTGTTTAGCACATGTTTGTTCGTGCTTGAGTAAATACAATAAGTTAATTCATAAACAAAAACTATCAATGTGTAGCGTTGCTTACCATTTTAAAGTTAATTGCATTGTAAATGAATTCTTTAAACGTTTTTATACATTTTTCAGAAGAAATTGTTTCTAAACTGTATCAGTGAAATTTTTGGACAGATACAATTTTCAAGTTAAAAACGAGAATTAAATCTATCCAGAAGATCCTTTCAGTATTTCAGTATCCACATTTGATTGAAGCTACTACGTTAATATACTTTGTCCCAGTATGAAGGTATTCCCTCTTTGACAGCAGTCAAAATGTTAGCCATATTTATAAACAATTACTTTGTTGAAAAAGGAGAAGCACCTGTAGTATTCTTTTCTGTATATGGTTTCTTGTGAAGTTTTGTTATTCAATATCAACTAGAAAAGTCATCATTTTCCTTGTTAACCAGAATATTCAATGATGAGATTTATGACTTGTGATCAGCCAAATGTTCCTCTTTGTCATAACTAGTATTTCAGTAAGTAGGGTTGCATAGCATTGTGCAATGGAAAGTTGTTTCATAAGAGCCCAAATTACCCACTGATTACGATGCCGATGCCGGTTTTACTATGATGAGATGAATAATTTGTGATCAGCCAAATGATTCTCTTTGTTATATCTAGTATTTTCAGTAACTAGGATTACCAGAGTATTATGCAATGCAATTGTGCAATGGAAAGTTGTTTCATTAGAGTCCAAATCAGCCACTGTTTACGATGTCAGTTTTACTATGAGAGTGGTGATACTCAAATTTAAGTTTTATTCATAATCAATTTATGATGTTGATGATAATTATTTTAGACAAATGTGCATGTGTTAGTGCACCCAATTCTAACACAATCAAAATCTAATCAGATTCCATGTACATATTTGTTTGAGGTAACTTTGCACATGTATCTACTATTTTACCATTAGACATAGCAGCTGTTCGGATGGTGTGGTATATTTAGTTATTCATGTTATCAATCAAATCATGAATGGTTGAAAACTTACTAAAAACATATTATACTTTATTCAATATGTTACGTTGAAATACAACCACATAGAGTATCAAAGTTTCACGTATTGATGTATATTGGTTTTTTTTATTTTACAGTTATTTGCATTCCAATAAAATCACATCAATCAAATCAAACCCATTCAACAACATTACGAAGGTTTATCGGTTGTCAATATTCCTCTTATTTTTTGTTTACATTTTATGACTTACAATACATGTATATCTATACTTTATGTTGTTTAAGAACTATTTAGGCAAAATATTCAAATTCCACGACAAAATAAAAGAATTTGTATAATTCTAATCACACATACCAGTACAGTGTAATAGGTCAAGATTGAGGTCATTCATTCATTGAGCCCGCTTTTAAACAATGTATTTGTAAATAACTACATTAATTAAATAAAATAAGTTAATTCCTGAACAAAAACTATCAATGTGTAACATTGCTTACCATTTTAAAGTTAATTGCATTTTAAATTAATTCTTTAAACGTGTTTATTCATTTTTCAGAAGAAATGGTTTCTAAACTGTATCAGTCAATTTATTGGACAGATACAATTTTCAAGTTAAAAACGAGAATTAAATCTATCCAGAAGATCCTTGCAGTATTTCAGTATCCACATTTGATTGAAGCTATTACATGAATAGACTTTGTCCCAGTATGCTTGTATTCCCTTATTGAAAGTAGTCAAAATGTCAGCCATATGTATAAAAAATTACTTTATTGAAAATGGAGAAGCACTTATAGTATTCTTTTCTGTATATGGATTCTTCTGAATTTTTGTTATTCAATATAAACTAGAAAAGTCATCGTGTTCTTTGTTAAGCAGAGTATTCAATGATGAGATTAATGACTTGTGATCAGCCAAATATTCCTCTTTCTCATAACTAGTATTTCAGTAAGTTAGGGTTGCATAGCATTGTGCAATGGAAAGTTGCTTCATTAGAGCCCAAATCAGCCACTCTTTATGATGCCGGTTTTACTCTAATAACCGTGATACTCAATTTTAAGTTTTATCCATAATCTGATATTGATTAAATGTAATCAGATTCCATGTACATACATGTTTAATGTAACTTTGCACATATGTCTACTATTTTACCATTAGATATAGCAGCTGTTCTGAGGGTGTGGTATAATTAGTTATTCATGTTATCAATCAAATCATGAATGGTTGAAGACTTTAAGCTTATTAAGCTTTATTCAATATGCTACGTTACAGTACAACCACATATAGTATCAAAGTTACAAATATTGATATATATTTTTTATATCAAATCGGACATGTTCAACAACGTTACGAAGGTTTATCGGTTGTCAATATTCCTCTTATTTTGTTTACAATACATGTATATGTACATTTTATGTTGCTTAAGAACAATTGATGCATAATATTCAAATTCCACAACAAATTAAAATAACTTTTATAATTCTAATCAAACATACAAGTACAGTGTAATAGGTAAAGATTGGGAGCATTCATTCATTGAACCCACTTCCAGACAACCTAATTGTACATAGCTACATTAATTAGAATGTGTTGTGTATTTTTTCTGAACAGGAATATGAATACATTATATTGAAACAACTCTAAATTACACAATATGTTGTTTATATGTATATTGCTTAAGACAGACCAGAAAGCTACATATTTCATAAAATATAAACATAAAACATATGTTGATTATTTATAGGTCTTTAAGCAGGAATGATATATCAGTGATAGAGGACAACACTTTCAACAATCTACCAAACTTAGAATCTCTGTGAGTATCATTTAGTAGGATTTTTACAAAAGTACAATCCTATTATGTCGATACATGTCATAGGTATATTTTTATATAAAAAAGCAAGTTGCTAAACAATGTGCTTTCCGAACTTTACAGATATTTTATCGATAAGAAACTCCAACATAGGGATGACCCAATTGTCTGTTTAGCTCATGTGATTTCATGCTTGAGTAAAAAAAGTTGATTCATGATCGAAAACTATCAATTTGCAACGTTTCTTACCATTTTAAAGTTAATTACATTGTAAATAATTCCTTACACGTGTTTATACATTTTTCAGAAGAAATTGTTTCTAAACTGTAGCAGTCAAATTTTTGGACAGATACAATTTTCAAGATAAAAAAAAACGAGAATTAAATCTATCCAGAAGATCCTTGCAGTATTTCAGTATCCACATTTGATTGAAGCTACTAGGTTAATAGACTTTGTCCCAGTATAATTGTATCCCCTCTTTGACAGCAGTCAAAATGTTAGCCATATTTATAAACAATTACTTTGTTGAAAAAGTAGAAGTGCCCATAGTATTGTTTTCTGTATATGGTTTCTTGTGAAGTTTTGTTATTCAATATCAACTAGAAAAGTCATCATGTTCCTTGTTAAACAGAATATATTCAATGATGAGATGAGACTTGTGATCAGCCAAATAACTAGTATTTCAGTAAGTAGTATTACCAGAGCACTGTGCAATGGAAATTTGTTTCATTAGAGTCCAAATCAGCCACTGTTTACGATGTCAGTTTTACTATGAGAGTGGTGATATTCAAATTTAAGTTTTATTCATAATCAATTTATGATGTTTGATGATAATTATTTTAAACAAATGTGCATGTGTTAGTGTACCCAATTCTAACACAATCAAAATCTAATCAGATTCCATGTACATATGTGTTTGAGGTAACTTTGCACATGTGTCTACTATTTTACCATTAGACATAGCAGCTGTTCTGAGGGTGTGGTATAATTAGTTATTCATGTTATCAATCAAATCATGAATGGTTGAAGACTTTCATCTTATTATACTTTATTCAATATGCTACGTTACAGTACAACCACATATAGTATCAAAGTTACAAATATTGATATATATTTTTTATATCAAATCAGACATGTTCAACAACGTTACGAAGGTTTATCAGTTGTCAATATTCCTCTTATTTTGTTTACAATACATGTATATGTATATTTTATGTTGCTTAAGAACAATTGATGCATAATATTCAAATTCCACAACAAATTAAAATAACTTTTATAATTCTAATCAAACATACAAGTATAGTGTAATAGGTAAAGATTGGGAGCATTCATTCATTGAACCCACTTCCAGACAACGTAATTGTACATAGCTACATTAATTAGAATGTGTTGTGTAATTTTTCTGAACAGGAATATGAATACATTATATTGAAACAACTCTAAATTGCACAATATTTTGTTTATATGTATATTGCTTAAGACAGACCAGAAAGCTACATATTTAATAAAGTATAAACATAAAGCATATGTTGATTATTTATAGGTGGTTATACAGAAATGATATATCAGTGATAAAGGACAACACTTTCAACAATCTACCAAGCTTACAATATCTGTGAGTATCATTTAGTATGAGTTATACAAAAGTACAATCCTATTATGTCGAAACATGTCATTGGTATATTGTTATATAAAAAAACAAGTTGCTAAACAATGTGCTTTCCGAACTCTACAGATATTTTATCGATAAGGAACTCCAACATAGGGATGACCCAATTGTCTGTTTAGCTCATGTGATTTCATCCTTGAGTAAAAAAAGTTGATTCAAGATCTAAAACAATCAATTTGTAACGTTGTTTACCATTTTCAAGTTAATTGCATTGTAAATAATTCTTTAAACGTGTTTATACATTTTTCAGAAGAAATTGTTTCAAAACTGTAGCAGTCAAATTTTTGGACAGATACAATTTTCAAGAAAAAAAAAACGAGAATTAAATCTATCCAGAAGATCCTTTCAGTATTTCAGTATCCACATTTGATTGAAGCTACTACGTTAATAGACTTTGTCCCAGTATGATTGTATTCCCTCTTTGACAGCAGTCAAAATGTTAGCCATATCTATAAACAATTACTTTGTTGAAAAAGTAGAAGCACCTGTAGTATTCTTTTCTGTTATTCAATATCAACTAGAAAAGTCATCATTTTCCTTGTTAACCAGAATATTCAATGATGAGATGTATGACTTGTGATCAGCCAAATGTTCCTCTTTGTTATAACTAGTATTTTCAGTAAGTAGGATTACCAGAGTATTATGCAATGCAAAGTTGCTTCATTAGAGCCAAATCACCTACTGTTTAGGATGCTGATTTTACTAAGATAGCAGTGATACTCAAATTAAAGCTAACGTTATAATCAATGTATGATGTTTGATGACAGTTATTTTAGACAAATGTGTGTGTTTGTGCACCCAATTCTAACACAATCACAATCTAATCAGATTCCATGTACATATGTGTTTGAGGTAACTTTGCACATGTGTCTACTATTTTACGATTACATATAGCAGCTGTTCTGAAGGTGTGGTATAATTAGTTATTCATGTTATCAATCAAATCATGAATGCTTGAAAACTTACTAAAAACGTATTATATTTTATTCAATATGTTACATTGAAATACAACCTCATAGAGTATCAAAGTTTCACGTATTGATATATATTTTTTTTTTATTTTACAGTTATTTGCATTCCAATAAAATCACATCAATCAAATCAGACCCGTTCAACAACATTACGAAGGTTTATCGGTTGTCAATATTCCTCTTATTTGTTGTTTACATTCTATGACTTACAATACATGTATATCTATACTTGATGGTGTTTAAGAACTATTTAGGCAAAATATTCAAATTCCACGACAAAATAAAAGAATTTTTATAATTCTAATCACACATACCAGTACAGTGTAATAGGTCAAGATTGAGGTCATTCATTCACTGAGCCCGCTTTTAAGCAACGTATTTGTAAATAGCTACATTAATTAAATAAAATAAGTTAATTCCTGAACAAAAACTATCAATGTGTAACGTTGCTTACCATTTTCAAGTTAATTGCATTGTAAATGAATTCTTTAAACGTGTTTATTCATTTTTCAGAAGAAATGGTTTCTAAACTGTATCAGTCAATTTATTGGACAGATATAATTTTCAAGTTAAAAACGATATTGATTAAATGTAAATATATACTAAAAAAGTCATCATGTTCCTTGTTAAACAGAATATTCAATAATGAGATAATGACTTGTGATCAGCCAAATGTTCCTCATTGTCATAACTAGTTTTTCAGTTAAAAGTAGGATTACCAGAGCATTGTTCAATGGAAAGTTGTTTCATTAGATCCCAAATCACCCACTGTTTAAGATGTCAGATTTACTATGATAGCCGTGATACCCAAATTTAAGTTTATGTTATAATCAATTGATGATGTTTGATGACAATTATTTTAGGCAAATGTGTGTGTCTTTGTGCACCCAATTCTAACACAATCATAAATTAAATTAGAGTTTATGTACATATGTATTAGAAGTAACTCCTGTGCACCTCTGTCTACGATTATACGAGTCCATACGTTTACCCAAGAATACCCTTTGAATGCCCAAAAATACCACAAAATACAACTAATAAACAGATCTTGAAAGATTTTCATTAAAGAAAAGAAATACAACTTTCTTTTTCGAATGGTTGATAAATCTGATAATTATATATAAGCATGTTTGAATCGAAATGTTAAGTAATGTCATTGGTAAATAGTGACTTTCAGAGCGACTAAAATTGGCCTTCAAATTAATTTTTAATTGATAGTGTACAGAAAATAGGCCTAAATATACATATACCTCATATCAGTGTATGGTGTTTATATTTTTTCAATTACGAATTTTCAATTTTATTTCTAAACGCTGCCATCCCCACCTACACACCTTTGTTGTCAGTGCCTCTGGGATTAATAACTTGATTGTTGCTTACTGTATATTGTTATGCTTTATTTATAGTACCAATATATTTATATATATGTCTTTAAATTAGTTTAGTCCATTGAAGTTTATATTATTGTAGCTCAGTTTTATGTTCTTTGCAACATATGAAATTTCTTGACACATTCAGATCATTTTATCCATGCTGATGTATGTAGTTTTATTTTATGAAATAGTATCAATATTGCTTTCCATGCTGACGTATGGAATTTCTTTAATATGTCTTATTTTGTGTCCATGCTGACGTATGGAATTTCTTTAACATGCCTTATTTTGTGATCATGCTGATGTATGGAATTTCCTTAACATGCCTTATTTTGTGTCCATGCTGATGTATTGAATTTCTTAACATGTCTTCTTTTGTGTCCATGCTGAGGTATGGAATTTCTTAAAACATAACTTGTTGCTGTTCATGCTGACGCATGTAATTTCTTACTTCCATGCTGACGTATGGAATTTCTTCACTTTCCATGCTGACGTATGGAATTTCTTACTTTCCATGCTGACATATGGAATTTCTTTACTTTCCATGCTGACATATGGAATTTCTTTACTTTCCATGCTGACATGGAATGTCTTTTCTTTCCATACTGATGTATGGAATTTCTTTACTTTCCATGCTGACGTATGGAATTTCTTTACTTTCCATGCTGACGTATGTAATCTCTTTACTGTCCATGCTGAGATATGGAATTTCTTTACTTTCCATGCTGACATATGGAATTTCTTTACTTTCCATGCTAACATATGGAATTCCAACAACTTTTGGCCGATTCGATACTAATTTTACACATTAGCTTTCGTATCTCAAGTTACAATCTTTTTATTTTCTATGGTAAAAGGGGGGTACCTCTAGAATATTTCAGTTTTCTAAATTGATGTCAAACAGCTCTTAGTGCCCAGGTTTTCCAATTTATTATACCCCCTGCAACGAAGTTGTAGGGGACATACTGGTTTCACCATGTTCGTCCATCTATGTCCGTCCGTCTATCCGTCCGTCTATGTCGTACAATAACTTGAGTTGTGTTTGTTAGAATCTTTTAACTTTTATCAGCTGTTTACTGGTGAAGACAGGAGGATCCCTTTCATTTTTGACCATTTTCACTTTTGCTGTTCCAGAGTTATTGGATTTGATATGACGGAAAATAGGATTTTTACCCTATGTCGTCTGATAACTTGAGTATTGTTTCTCAGAATGTTTTGACATTTTATCAGCCACTTACCGGTGAAGAGAGGAGGATCCCTTTCATTTTTGATGATTTTCACTTTTCTCGTTCCTGAGTTAATAGACTTGATATGACGGAAAATATGATTTTTACCCTATGTCGTCTTATAGCTTGAGTAGTGTTTCTCAGAATGTTTTGACATTTTATCAGCCACTTACCGGTGAAGAGAGGAGGATCACTTTCATTTTTGGCCATTTTCACTTTTGTTTTTCCAGAGTTATTGGACTTGATATGACGGAAAATAGGATTGTTACCCTATGTCGTATGATAACTTGAATAGTGTTTCTCAGAATGTTTTGAAATTTTATCAGCAGCTTACCGGTGAAAAGAGGAGGATCCCTTTCATTTTTGACGATTTTCACTTTTGCCATTCCAGAGTTATTGGACTTGATATGACAGAAAATATGATTTTTACCCTATGTCGTCTTATAACTTGAGTAGTGTTTCTCAGAATGTTTTGACATTTTATCAGCCACTTACCGGTGAAGAGAGGAGGATCCCTTTCATTTTTGATGATTTTCACTTTTGCTGTTCCAGAGTTATTGGACTTGATATGACGGAAAATAGGATTTTTACCCTATGTCGTATGATAACTTGAGTAGTGTTTCTCAGAATGTTTTAAACTTTTATCAGCTGTTTAAAGGTGAAGAGAGGAGGATCCCTTTCATTTTTGACCATTTTCACTTTTCTCGTTCCTGAGTTAATAGACTTGATATGACGGAAAATAGGATTTTTACCCTATGTCGTCTTATAACTTGAGTAGTGTTTCTCAGAATGTTTTGACATTTTATCAGCCACTTACCGGTGAAGAGAGGAGGATCACTTTCATTTTTGGCCATTTTCACTTTTGTTTTTCCAGAGTTATTGGACTTGATATGACGGAAAATAGGATTGTTACCCTATGTCGTATGATAACTTGAATAGTGTTTCTCAGAATGTTTTGAAATTTTATCAGCAGCTTACCGGTGAAAAGAGGAGGATCCCTTTCATTTTTGACGATTTTCACTTTTGCCATTCCAGAGTTATTGGACTTGATATGACAGAAAATAGGATCTTTACCCTATGTCGTCTTATAACTTGAGTAGTGTTTCTCAGAATGTTTTGAAATTTTATCAGCAGCTTACCGGTGAAAAGAGGAGGATCCCTTTCATTTTTGACCAATTTCACTTTTGCCATTCCAGAGTTATTGGACTTGATATGAAGGAAAATATGATTTTTACCCTATGTCGTCTTATAACTTGAGTAGTGTTTCTCAGAATGTTTTAAACTTTTATCAGCTGTTTACTGGTGAAGAGAGGAGGATCCCTTTCATTTTTGACCATTTTCACTTTTGTCGTTCCTGAGTTATTGGACTTGATATGACGGAAAATAGGATTTTTACCCTGTCGTCTTATAACTTGAGTAGTGTTTCTCAGAATGTTTTGACATTTTATCAGCCACTTACCGGTGAAGAGAGGAGGATCACTTTCATTTTTGGCCATTTTCACTTTTGTTTTTCCAGAGTTATTGGACTTGATATGACGGAAAATAGGATTGTTACCCTATGTCGTATGATAACTTGAATAGTGTTTCTCAGAATGTTTTGAAATTTTATCAGCAGCTTACCGGTGAAAAGAGGAGGATCCCTTTCATTTTTGACGATTTTCACTTTTGCCATTCCAGAGTTATTGGACTTGATATGACAGAAAATAGGATCTTTACCCTATGTCGTCTTATAACTTGAGTAGTGTTTCTCAGAATGTTTTGAAATTTTATCAGCAGCTTACCGGTGAAAAGAGGAGGATCCCTTTCATTTTTGACCAATTTCACTTTTGCCATTCCAGAGTTATTGGACTTGATATGAAGGAAAATATGATTTTTACCCTATGTCGTCTTATAACTTGAGTAGTGTTTCTCAGAATGTTTTAAACTTTTATCAGCTGTTTACTGGTGAAGAGAGGAGGATCCCTTTCATTTTTGACCATTTTCACTTTTGTCGTTCCTGAGTTATTGGACTTGATATGACGGAAAATAGGATTTTTACCCTGTCGTCTTATAACTTGAGTAGTGTTTCTCAGAATGTTTTGACATTTTATCAGCCACTTACCGGTAAAGAGAGGAGGATCACTTTTATTTTTGGCCATTTTCACTTTTGATGTTCCAGAGTTATTGGACTTGATATGACAGAAAATATGATTTTTACCCTATGTCGTAAGATAACTTGAGTAGTGTTTCTCAGAATGTTTTAAACTTTTATCAGCTGTTTACTGGTGAAGAGAGGAGGATCCCTTTCATTTTTGACCATTTTCACTTTTCTCTTTCCTGAGTTATTGGACTTGATATGACAGAAAATAGGATTTTTACCCTAAGTCGTAAGATAACTTGAGTAGTGTTTCTCAGAATGTTTTAAACTTTTATCAGCTGTTTAATGGTGAAGAGAGGAGGATCCCTTTCATTTTTGACCATTTTCACTTTTCTCGTTCCTGAGTTAATAGACTTGATATGACGGAAAATATGATTTTTACCCTATGTCGTCTTATAACTTGAGTAGTGTTTCTCAGAATGTTTTGACATTTTATCAGCCACTTACCGGTGAAGAGAGGAGGATCACTTTCATTTTTGGCCATTTTCACTTTTGTTTTTCCAGAGTTATTGGACTTGATATGACGGAAAATAGGATTGTTACCCTATGTCGTATGATAACTTGAATAGTGTTTCTCAGAATGTTTTGAAATTTTATCAGCAGCTTACCGGTGAAAAGAGGAGGATCCCTTTCATTTTTGACGATTTTCACTTTTGCCATTCCAGAGTTATTGGACTTGATATGACAGAAAATATGATTTTTACCCTATGTCGTCTTATAACTTGAGTAGTGTTTCTCAGAATGTTTTAAACTTTTATCAGCTGTTTACTGGTGAAGAGAGGAGGATCCCTTTCATTTTTGACCATTTTCACTTTTCTCGTACCTGAGTTAATAGACTTGATATGACGGAAAATAGGATTTTTACCCTATGTCGTCTTATAACTTGAGTAGTGTTTCTCAGAATGTTTTGACATTTTATCAGCCACTTACCGGTGAAGAGAGGAGGATCACTTTCATTTTTGGCCATTTTCACTTTTGCTGTTCCAGAGTTATTGGACTTGATATGACAGAAAATAGGATTTTTACCCTATGTCAAAAGATAACTTGATTAGTGTTTCTCAGAATGTATTAAACTTTTATCAGCTGTTTACTGGTGAAGAGAGGAGGATCCCTTTCATTTTTGACCATTTTCACTTTTCTCGTTCCTGAGTTATTGGACTTGATATGACGGAAAATAAGACTTTTACCCTATGTCGTCTTATAACTTGAGTAGTGTTTCTCAGAATGTTTTGACATTTTATCAGCCACTTACTGGTGAAGAGAGGAGGATCCCTTTCATATTTGATGATTTTCACTTTTGCTGTTCTAGAGTTATTGGACTTGATATGACGGAAAATAGGATTTTTACCCTATGTCGTATGATAACTTGAGTAGTGTTTCTCAGAATGTTTTAAACTTTTATCAGCTGTTTAAAGGTGAAGAGAGGAGGATCACTTTCATTTTTGGCCATTTTCACTTTTGCTTTTCCAGAGTTATTGGACTTGATATGACGGAAAATAGGATTGTTACCCTATGTCGTATGATAACTTGAATAGTGTTTCTCAGAATGTTTTGAAATTTTATCAGCAGCTTACCGGTGAAAAGAGGAGGATCCCTTTCATTTTTGAAGATTTTCACTTTTGCCATTCCAGAGTTATTGGACTTGATATGACAGAAAATAGGATCTTTACCCTATGTCGTCTTATAACTTGAGTAGTGTTTCTCAGAATGTTTTGAAATTTTATCAGCAGCTTACCGGTGAAAAGAGGAGGATCCCTTTCATTTTTGACCATTTTCACTTTTGCCATTCCAGAGTTATTGGACTTGATATGACGGAAAATATGATTTTTACCCTATGTCGTCTTATAACTTGAGTAGTGTTTCTCAGAATGTTTTAAACTTTTATCAGCTGTTTACTGGTGAAGAGAGGAGGATCCCTTTCATTTTTGACCATTTTCACTTTTGTCGTTCCTGAGTTATTGGACTTGATATGACGGAAAATAGGATTTTTACCCTATGTCGTCTTATAACTTGAGTAGTGTTTCTCAGAATGTTTTGACATTTTATCAGCCACTTACTGGTGAAGAGAGGAGGATCACTTTCATTTTTGGCCATTTTCACTTTTGCTGTTCCAGAGTTATTGGACTTGATATGACAGAAAATATGATTTTTACCCTATGTCGTAAGATAACTTGAGTAGTGTTTCTCAGAATGTTTTAAACTTTTATCAGCTGTTTACTGGTGAAGAGAGGAGGATCCCTTTCATTTTTGACCATTTTCACTTTTCTCTTTCCTGAGTTATTGGACTTGATATGACAGAAAATAGGATTTTTACCCTAAGTCGTAAGATAACTTGAGTAGTGTTTCTCAGAATGTTTTAAACTTTTATCAGCTGTTTAATGGTGAAGAGAGGAGGATCCCTTTCATTTTTGACCATTTTCACTTTTCTCGTTCCTGAGTTAATAGACTTGATATGACGGAAAATATGATTTTTACCCTATGTCGTCTTATAACTTGAGTAGTGTTTCTCAGAATGTTTTGACATTTTATCAGCCACTTACCGGTGAAGAGAGGAGGATCACTTTCATTTTTGGCCATTTTCACTTTTGCTGTTCCAGAGTTATTGGACTTGATATGACAGAAAATATGATTTTTACCCTATGTCGTAAGATAACTTGAGTAGTGTTTCTCAGAATGTTTTAAACTTTTATCAGCTGTTTACTGGTGAAGAGAGGAGGATCCCTTTCATTTTTGACCATTTTCACTTTTCTCTTTCCTGAGTTATTGGACTTGATATGACGGAAAATATGATTGTTACCCTATGTCGTATGATAACTTGAATAGTGTTTCTCAGAATGTTTTGAAATTTTATCAGCAGCTTACCGGTGAAAAGAGGAGGATCCCTTTCATTTTTGACGATTTTCACTTTTGCCATTACAGAGTTATTGGACTTGATATGACGGAAAATAGGATTTTTACCCTATGTCGTCTTATAACTTGAGTAGTGTTTCTCAGAATGTTTTGACATTTTATCAGCCACTTACCGGTGAAGAGAGGAGGATCACTTTCATTTTTGGCCATTTTCACTTTTGCTGTTCCAGAGTTATTGGACTTGATATGACAGAAAATAGGATTTTTACCCTATGTCAAAAGATAACTTGATTAGTGTTTCTCAGAATGTTTTAAACTTTTATCAGCTGTTTACTGGTGAAGAGAGGAGGATCCCTTTCATTTTTGACCATTTTCACTTTTCTCGTTCCTGAGTTATTGGACTTGATATGACGGAAAATAAGATTTTTACCCTATGTCGTCTTATAACTTGAGTAGTGTTTCTCAGAATGTTTTGACATTTTATCAGCCACTTACCGGTGAAGAGAGGAGGATCCCTTTCATTTTTGATGATTTTCACTTTTGCTGTTCTAGAGTTATTGGACTTGATATGACGGAAAATAGGATTTTTACCCTATGTCGTATGATAACTTGAGTAGTGTTTCTCAGAATGTTTTAAACTTTTATCAGCTGTTTACTGGTGAAGAGAGGAGGATCACTTTCATTTTTGGCCATTTTCACTTTTGCTTTTCCAGAGTTATTGGACTTGATATGACGGAAAATAGGATTGTTACCCTATGTCGTATGATAACTTGAATAGTGTTTCTCAGAATGTTTTAAACTTTTATCAGCTGTTTAATGGTGAAGAGAGGAGGATCCCTTTCCATTTTGACCATTTTCACTTTTGCCATTCCAGAGTTATTGGACTTGATATGACAGAAAATAGGATTTTTACCCTATGTCGTCTTATAACTTGAGTAGTGTTTCTCAGAATGTTTTGAAATTTTATCAGCAGCTTACCGGTGAAAAGAGGAGGATCCCTTTCATTTTTGACCATTTTCACTTTTGCCATTCCAGAGTTATTGGACTTGATATGACGGAAAATATGATTTTTACCCTATGTCGTCTTATAACTTGAGTAGTGTTTCTCAGAATGTTTTAAACTTTTATCAGCTGTTTACTGGTGAAGAGAGGAGGATCCCTTTCATTTTTGACCATTTTCACTTTTGTCGTTCCTGAGTTATTGGACTTGATATGACGGAAAATAGGATTTTTACCCTATGTCGTCTTATAACTTGAGTAGTGTTTCTCAGAATGTTTTGACATTTTATCAGCCACTTACTGGTGAAGAGAGGAGGATCACTTTCATTTTTGGCCATTTTCACTTTTGCTGTTCCAGAGTTATTGGACTTGATATGACAGAAAATATGATTTTTACCCTATGTCGTAAGATAACTTGAGTAGTGTTTCTCAGAATGTTTTAAACTTTTATCAGCTGTTTACTGGTGAAGAGAGGAGGATCCCTTTCATTTTTGACCATTTTCACTTTTCTCTTTCCTGAGTTATTGGACTTGATATGACAGAAAATAGGATTTTTACCCTAAGTCGTAAGATAACTTGAGTAGTGTTTCTCAGAATGTTTTAAACTTTTATCAGCTGTTTAATGGTGAAGAGAGGAGGATCCCTTTCATTTTTGACCATTTTCACTTTTCTCGTTCCTGAGTTAATAGACTTGATATGACGGAAAATATGATTTTTACCCTATGTCGTCTTATAACTTGAGTAGTGTTTCTCAGAATGTTTTGACATTTTATCAGCCACTTACCGGTGAAGAGAGGAGGATCACTTTCATTTTTGGCCATTTTCACTTTTGTTTTTCCAGAGTTATTGGACTTGATATGACGGAAAATAGGATTGTTACCCTATGTCGTATGATAACTTGAATAGTGTTTCTCAGAATGTTTTGAAATTTTATCAGCAGCTTACCGGTGAAAAGAGGAGGATCCCTTTCATTTTTGACGATTTTCACTTTTGCCATTCCAGAGTTATTGGACTTGATATGACAGAAAATATGATTTTTACCCTATGTCGTCTTATAACTTGAGTAGTGTTTCTCAGAATGTTTTAAACTTTTATCAGCTGTTTACTGGTGAAGAGAGGAGGATCACTTTCATTTTTGACCATTTTCACTTTTCTCGTTCCTGAGTTAATAGACTTGATATGACGGAAAATAGGATTTTTACCCTATGTCGTCTTATAACTTGAGTAGTGTTTCTCAGAATGTTTTGACATTTTATCAGCCACTTACCGGTGAAGAGAGGAGGATCACTTTCATTTTTGGCCATTTTCACTTTTGCTGTTCCAGAGTTATTGGACTTGATATGACAGAAAATAGGATTTTTACCTTATGTCAAAAGATAACTTGATTAGTGTTTCTCAGAATGTTTTAAACTTTTATCAGCTGTTTACTGGTGAAGAGAGGAGGATCCCTTTCATTTTTGACCATTTTCACTTTTCTCGTTCCTGAGTTATTGGACTTGATATGACGGAAAATAAGATTTTTACCCTATGTCGTCTTATAACTTGAGTAGTGTTTCTCAGAATGTTTTGACATTTTATCAGCCACTTACCGGTGAAGAGAGGAGGATCCCTTTCATTTTTGGCCATTTTCACTTTTGCTGTTCCAGAGTTATTGGACTTGATATGACGGAAAATAGGATTTTTACCCTATGTCGTATGATAACTTCAATAGTGTTTCTCAGAATGTTTTGAAATTTTATCAGCAGCTTACCGGTGAAAAGAGGAGGATCCCTTTCATATTTGACGATTTTCACTTTTGCCATTCCAGAGTTATTGGACTTGATATGACAGAAAATAGGATTTTTACCCTATGTCATAAGATAACTTGAGTAGTCTTTCTCAGAATGTTTTGAAATTTTATCAGCAGCTTACCGGTGAAAAGAGGAGGATCCCTTTCATTTTTGACGATTTTCACTTTTGCCATTCCAGAGTTATTGGACTTGATATGACAGAAAATATGATTTTTACCCTATGTCGTAAGATAACTTGAGTAGTGTTTCTCAGAATGTTTTGACATTTTATCAGCTGTTTAATGGTGAAGAGAGGAGGATCCCTTTCATTTTTGACCATTTTCATTTTTCTCGTTCCTGAGTTAATAGACTTGATATGACGGAAAATAGGATTTTTACCCTATGTCGTCTTATAACTTGAGTAGTGTTTCTCAGAATGTTTTGACATTTTATCAGCCACTTACCGGTGAAGAGAGGAGGATCACTTTCATTTTTGGCCATTTTCACTTTTGCTTTTCCAGAGTTATTGGACTTGATATGACGGAAAATAGGATTGTTACCCTATGTCGTATGATAACTTGAATAGTGTTTCTCAGAATGTTTTGAAATTTTATCAGCAGCTTACCGGTGAAAAGAGGAGGATCCCTTTCATTTTTGACCATTTTCACTTTTTCCATTCCAGAGTTATTGGACTTGATATGACAGAAAATATGATTTTTACCCTATGTCGTCTTATAACTTGAGTAGTGTTTCTCAGAATGTTTTAAACTTTTATCAGCTGTTTACTGGTGAAGAGAGGAGGATCCCTTTCATTTTTGACCATTTTCACTTTTGTCGTTCCTGAGTTATTGGACTTGATATGACGGAAAATAGGATTTTTACCCTATGTCGTCTTATAACTTGAGTAGTGTTTCTCAGAATGTTTTGACATTTTATCAGCCACTTATCGGTGAAGAGAGGAGGATCACTTTCATTTTTGGCCATTTTCACTTTTGCTGTTCCAGAGTTATTGGACTTGATATGACAGAAAATAGGATTTTTACCCTATGTCATCTTATAACTTGAGTAGTGTTTCTCAGAATGTTTTAAACTTTTATCAGCTGTTTACTGGTGAAGAGAGGAGGATCCCTTTCATTTTTGACCATTTTCACTTTTCTCGTTCCTGAGTTATTGGACTTGATATGACGGAAAATAAGATTTTTACCCTATGTCGTCTTATAACTTGAGTAGTGTTTCTCAGAATGTTTTGACATTTTATCAGCCACTTACCGCTGAAGAGAGGAGGATCCCTTTCATTTTTGGCCATTTTCACTTTTGCTGTTCCAGAGTTATTGGACTTGATATGACGGAAAATAGGATTTTTACCCTATGTCGTATGATAACTTCAATAGTGTTTCTCAGATAACAATTATTTGCCCATGTGTCTGCGATTGTCTCAATTACAGATAGGATCTTTGTTATATTTGTTATACTTTATTCATTATGCAACTACATAAGTATCAAAGATTCAAGTATGTTTTTTTTTTATCTTGCAGCTATTTGAGTTCAGTTTATATAAACATGTCTAGTGTCACAATTTCATATAGGTATAACCGCCAACACCTATAAATTGAGGCTCTTTCAAGGAAATTCTTTTTTAAATATAATTTATTTCTACAAAAAAATTAAAGGCAAATGTTGCTGTATTAAAAAAAAAATTACACGAGTTTCCGTTTTGAAGATATATGAATACAGCATATTTTAAACTCTAAATGAAAATATAAATACATGTAAAATAATTAAAATAAATTAGAAATAAAGTAGACTTAAAAGAGATTTTTCCCTGCTATTGCTCAGACTCTTGAGCACTTTACACAACTGCCAAAAGACGCATTCACCAGACCAGAAGAAGCTGATGTAACTTCTTTGTTGTATTCCATTTGCAACTTTGATTTTGTTGTAACCATTGTTATTGTTCAAATGTGCCTGGCTTTTAAGAAAGGGCTCAGCAGATCACTATAAGAGAGATCACTTGACATAGGCAGAGCCTTAAAAAGTGTAAATTTAATTCAGAGCTCACTAGACTGCAGAGCAAATGTTGAACAATTCAACCACCAGTGTTTTCAGAGGAGTGCTAAAATATGTGAACCACTAGACATAGAGATTAAAAAACCTAGAATATGCGGGAGTCAAATAATGAGAGATAATGTTGAAGCAGAGAGTCCGGAGTACTACTTTAGGAAATCAATAACTGTACCTTTAAGTATGATCTAAACAAAAGTGTAGTCAACATATGTTAATACATGTCATATGAAATGTATTTTTTTTTTTTATACAAAACAAGTGCTGAAAAATGTGCCTTCCGAACTCTACATATCTGTGGAAAAAATAGAACAGAAAGTAGTGTCCACATTTACATACACACGTTCTATGCTATAGCAAAAATCATATAAACTTTGTGTATTTATATCCCCAGTATAAATGGTAAAAAATACCAAATTGTATACCAAAACAAGAAGGTACTCAAATGACAAATAATTAAACAATTATCCCATGGGGACATGTGAAGGATAGATCTGTGAATCGAGCTCTGTGAATCATCACCAACTAGAAACTGTTTTCTCTTTTCGCGATCACATGGATTTTGGTGAGGCCCATGTTGCTCATCTTTTGTGTTTTCTGTGTTGTGTTGTGCTTTTGTGTTTGTTTATCTTAGGCCTGTGTCATGTGTACCCAACAGTGCCAGTGTCTCTAAGCTGTACATTCCAGATTGCCCCTTCGGTATTCTCCAACGTTATTTTACTATAAGCATTGTTTATGACATACTATGTATTGCTTCAGACAGAACAGAAAGCTACAGACTTAATAAGATATAAACATAACAAATGTGTCTACTATTTATAGACTACAATGACATATCAGTGATAGAGGACAACACTTTCAACAATCTACCACACTTACAATCTCTGTGAATATCACTTAGTATGATCTAAGCAAAAGTGTAGTCATAATATGTCAATACATGTCATGTGAAATGTTTTTTTGTTGCTGAAAAATGTGCCTTCCGAACTCTACATATATTTTTTTATATGGAAATCCAACATAGTGATGACTCAATTTTCTGTTTAGCACATGTTTGTTCGTGCTTGAGTAAATACAATAAGTTAATTCATAAACAAAAACTATCAATGTGTAGCGTTGCTTACCATTTTAAAGTTAATTGCATTGTAAATGAATTCTTTAAGCGTTTTTATACATTTTTCAGAACAAATTGTTTCTAAACTGTATCAATGAAATTTTTGGACAGATACAATTTTCAAGTTAAAAACGAGAATTAAATCTATCCAGAAGATCCTTTCAGTATTTCAGTATCCACATTTGATTGAAGCTACTACGTTAATATACTTTGTCCCAGTATGAATGTATTCCCTCTTTGACAGCAGTCAAAATGTTAGCCATATTTATAAACAATTACTTTGTTGAAAAAGTAGAAGCACCTGTAGTATTCTTTTCTGTATATGGTTTCTTGTGAAGTTTTGTTATTCAATATCAACTAGAAAAGTCATCATTTTCCTTGTTAACCAGAATATTCAATGATGAGATTTATGATTTGTGATCAGCCAAATGTTCCTCTTTGTCATAACTAGTGTTTCAGTAAGTAGGGTTGCATAGCATTGTGCAATGGAAAGTTGTTTCATAAGAGCCCAAATCACCCACTGATTACGATGCCGGTTTTACTATGATGAGATGAATGACTTGTGATCAGCCAAATGATCCTCTTTGCTATAGCTAGTATTTTCAGTAACTAGGATTACCAGAGTATTATGCAATGCAATTGTGCAATGGAAAGTTGTTTCATTAGAGTCCAAATCAGCCACTGTTTACGATGTCAGTTTTATTATGAGAGTGGTGATATTCAAATTTAAGTTTTATTCATAATCAATTTATGATGTTTGATGATAATTATTTTAGACAAATGTGCATGTGTTAGTGCACCCAATTCTAACACAATCAAAATCTAATCAGATTCCATGTACATAGGTATTTGAGGTAACTTTGCACATGTGTCTACTATTTTACCATTAGACATAGCAGCTGTTCTGATGGTGTGGTATATTTAGTTATTCATGTTATCAATCAAATGATGAATGCTTGAAAACTTACTTAAAACGTATTATACTTTATTCAATATGTTACGTTGAAATACAACCACATAGAGTATCAAAGTTTCACGTATTGATGTATATTGTTTTTTTTTATTTTACAGTTACGAAGGTTTATCGGTTGTCAATATTCCTCTTATTTTTTTGTTTACATTTTATGACTTCCAATACATGTATATCTATACTTTATGTTGTTTTAGAACTATTTAGGCAAAATATTCAAATTCCACGACAAAATAAAAGAATTTGTATAATTCTAATCACACATACCAGTACAGTGTAATAGGTCAAGATTGAGGTCATTCATTCATTGAGCCCGCTTTTAAGCAATGTATTTGTAAATAACTACATTAATTAAATAAAATAAGTTAATTCCTGGACAAAAACTATCAATGTGTAACGTTGCTTACCATTTTAAAGTTAATTGCATTGTAAATTAATTCTTTAAACGTGTTTATTCATTTTTCAGAAGAAATGGTTTCTAAACTGTATCAGTCAATTTATTGGACAGATACAATTTTCAAGTTAAAAACGAGAATTAAATCTATCCAGAAGATCCTTGCAGTATTTCAGTATCCACATTTGATTGAAGCTATTACATGAATAGACTTTGTCCCAGTATGATTATATTCCCTCTTTGAAAGTAGTCAAAATGTCAGCCATATGTATAAAAAATTACTTTGTTGAAAATGGAGAAGCACTTATAGTATTCTTTTCTGTATATGGATTCTTCTGAATTTTTGTTATTCAATATAAACTAGAAAAGTCATCGTGTTCTTTGTTAAGCAGAGTATTCAATGATGAGATTAATGACTTGTGATCGGCCAAATATTCCTCTTTTTCATAACTAGTATTTCAGTAAGTTAGGGTTGCGTAACATTGTGCAATGGAAAGTTGCTTCATTAGAGCCCAAATCAGCCACTGTTTATGATGCCGATTTTACTCTAATAACCGTGATACTCAATTTTAAGTTTTAACCATAATCTGATATTGATTAAATGTAATCAGATTCCATGTACATACGTGTTTGATGTAACTTCGCACATATTTCTACTATTTTACCATAAGATATAGCAGCTGTTCTGAGGGTGTGGTATAATAAGTTATTCATGTTATTAATCAAATCATGAATGGTTGAAGACTTTAAGCTTATTATACTTTATTCAATATGCTACGTTGCAGTACAACCACATAGAGTATAAGAATTACAAATATTGATATATATTTTTTATATCAAATCAGACACGTTCAACAACGTTACGAAGGTTTATCAGTTGTCAATATTCCTCTTATTTTGTTTACAATACATGTCATAGGTGTATTTTTATTTAAAAAAAAACAAGTTGCTAAACAATGTGCTTTCCAAACTCTACAATTATTTTATCGATAAGGAACTCCAACATAGTGATGACTCAATTGTCTGTTTACCTCATGTGATTTCGTGCTTGAGTAGAAAAAGTTGATTCATGATCGAAAACTATCAATTTGTAACGTTGCTTACCATTTTAAAGTTAATTGCATTGTAAATAATTCTTTAAACGTGTTTATACATTTTTCAGAAGAAATTGTTTCTAAACTGTAGCAGTCAAATTTTTGGACAGATACAATTTTCAAGTTAAAAACGAGAATTAAATCTATCCAGAAGATCCTTGCAGTATTTCAGTATCCACATTTGATTGAAGCTACTACGTTAATAGACTTTGTCCCAGTATGATTGTATTCCCTCTTTGACAGCAGTCAAAATGTTAGCCATATTTATAAACAATTACTTTGTTGAAAAAGTAGAAGCACCTGTAGTATTCTTTTCTGTATATGGATTCTTGTGAAGTTTTGTTATTCAATATCAACTAGAAAAGTCATCATTTTCCTTGTTAACCAGAATATTCAATGATGAGATGTATTACTTGTGATCAGCCAAATGTTCCTCTTTGTTATGACTAGTATTTTCAGTAAGTAGGATTACCAGAGTATTATGCAATGCAAAGTTGCTTCATTAGGGCCAAATCACCTACTGTTTAGGATGCTGATTTTACTATGATAGCAGTGATACTCAAATTAAAGCTAACGTTATAATCAATGTATGATGTTTGATGACAGTTATTTTAAACAAATGTGTGTATTTGTGCACCCAATTCTAACACAATCAAAATCGAATCAGATTCCATGTACATATGTGTTTGAGGTAACTTTGCACATGTATCTACTTTTTTACGATTAGATATAGCAGGTGTTCTGAGGGTGTGGTATAATTAGTTATTCATGTTATCAATCAAGTCATGAATGCTTGAAAACTTACTAAAAACGTACTATATTTTATTCAATATGTTACATTGAAATACAACCACATAGAGTATCAAAGTTTCATGTATTGATATATATTTTTTTTTTTTATTTTACAGTTATTTGCATTCCAATAAAATCACATCAATCAAATCAGACCCGTTCAACAGCATTACGAAGGTTTATCGGTTGTCAATATTCCTCTTATTTGTTGTTTACATTCTATGACTTACAATACATGTATATCTATACTTGATGGTGTTTAAGAACTATTTAGGCAAAATATTCAAATTCCACAACAAAATAAAAGAATTTGTATAATTCTAATCACACATACCAGTACAGTGTAATAGGTCAAGATTGAGGTCATTCACTCATTGAGCCCACTTTTAAGCAACGTATTTGTAAATAGCTACATTAATTAAATAAAATAAGTTAATTCCTGAACAAAAACTATCAATGTGTAACGTTGCTTACCATTTTAAAGTTAATTGCATTGTAAATGAATTCTTTAAACGTGTTTATTCATTTTTCAGAAGAAATGGTTTCTAAACTGTATCAGTCAATTTATTGGACAGATACAATTTTCAAGTTAAAAACGATATTGATTAAATGTAAATATATACTAGAAAAGTCATCATGTTCCTTGTTAAACAGAATATTCAATAATGAGATAATGACTTGTGATCAGCCAAATGTTCCTCATTGTCATAACTAGTTTTTCAGTTAAAAGTAGGATTACCAGACCATTGTGCAATGGAAAGTTGTTTCATTAAATCCCAAATCACCCACTGATTTTGCGTGTCCATACATTTACCCAAGAATACCCCAGAATACCAAAGAATACCCTTTGAATGCCCAAGAATACCACAAAATACAAATAATATACAGATCTTGAAAGATTTTCATTAAAGAAAAGATATACAACTTCCTTTTTCGAATGGTTGATAAATCTGATAATTATATATAAGCATGTTTGGATCGAAATGTTAAGTAATGTCATTGGTAAATAGTGACTTTCAGAGTGACTAAAATCGGCCTTCAAATTAATTTTTAATTGATAGTGTACAGAAAATAGGCCTAAGCATACATTAATTGTATCCATGCTAGTGTACAGAAAATAGGCCTAAGCATGCATTAATTCTAGACGTACATGTAGCTTAGGAAACTGTATATTTTGTAATTCCTTTTCAAAATTGTCGTGAAGATTTTTCTCTTTTTTTGTAATGAATTATCCTAATTTACCTATTATCAACTAGAAAAGTAGACAAAAAAAAGAAAAAAGAAACACCTTTCTTTATTTTTGAATTATGTCGGGTGAAAACACATTTCTCAGTGCATTTTTATTGAAAAAAGTTTGCCATGAAAATTATAGCATAATTGTAGTTTATAGAAATTATATCTAACCCTTATGTGACCCCATCTAACCTGTGGGTGCCCCTTGTCTTATGACAGTTAGATAACGTCCAGCCTCACTTCAATATTTTCTGTTTACCTCATATCAGTGTATGGTGTTTACATTTTTTCAATTACGAATTTTCAATTTTATTTCTAACCGCTGCCATCCCCACCTACACACATTTGTTGTCAGTGCCTCTGGGGATTAATAAATTGATTGTTGCTTACTGTACATTGTTATGCTTTATTAATAGTACCAATATATTTATTTATGTCTTTAAATTAGTTTAGTCCATTGAAGTTTATATTATTGTAGCTCAGTTTTATGTACTTTGCAACATATGAAATTTCTTGACACATTCAGATCATTTTTTCCATGCTGATGTATATAGTTTTGTTATATGAAATAGTATCAATATTGCTTTCCATGCTGACGTATGGAATTTCTTTCATATGTCTTATTTTGTGTCCATGCTGATGTATGGAATTTCTTTAACATGCCTTATTTTGTGTTCATGCTGACGTATGGAATTTCCTTAACATGCCTTATTTTGTGTCCATGCTGACGTATGGAATTTCTTAAAATGCCTTCTTTTGTGTCCATGCTGAGTTATGGGATTTCTTAAAACATAACTTGTTGCTGTTCATGCTGACGCATGTAATTTCTTACTTCCATGCTGACGTATGGAATTTCTTCACTTTCCATGCTGACGTATGGAATTTCTTACTTTCCATGCTGACATATAGAATTTCTTTTCTTTCCATGCTGACATATGGAATTTCTTACTTTCCATGCTGACATATGGAATTTCTTTACTTTCCATACTGATGTATGGAATTTCTTTACTTTCCATGCTGACATATGGAATTTCTTTACTTTCCATGCTGACGTATGTAATCTCTTTACTGTCCATGCTGACATATGGAATTTTTTTACTTTCCATGCTGACATGGAATTTCTTTACTGTCCATGCTGACATATGGAATTTCTTTACTTTCCATGCTGACATGGAATTTCTTTACTTTCCATGCTAACGTATGGAATTCCATCAACTTTTGGCCGATTCGATATTAATTTTATACATTAGCTTTCGTATCTCAAGTTACAATCTTTTTATTTTCTATGGTAAAAGGGGGGTACCTCTAGAATATTTCAGTTTTCTAAATTGATGTCAAACAGCTGTTAGTCCCCAGGTTTTACAATTTATTATACCCCTTCCAACGAAGTTGTAGGGGGCATACTGGTTTCACCATGTCTGTCCGTCTATGTCGTACGATAACTTGAGTTGTGTTTGTTAGAATCTTTTAAACTTTTATCAGCTGTTTACTGGTGTAGAGAGAAGGATCCCTTTCATTTTTGACCATTTTCACTTTTGCCGTTCCAGAGTTATTGGACTTGATATGACGGAAAATAGGATTTTTACCCTATGTCGTATGATAGCTTGAATAGTGTTTCTCAGAATGTTTTGAAATTTTATCAGCAGCTTACTGGTGAAAAGAGGAGGACCCCTTTCATTTTTGACGATTTTCACTTTTGCCATTCCAGAGTTATTGGACTTGATATGACAGAAAATAGGATGTTTACCCTATGTCGTATGATAACTTGAATAATGTTTTTCAGAATGTTTTGAAATTTTATCAGCAGCTTACCGGTGAAGAGAGGAGGGTCCCTCTCATTTTTGGTCGGAACAATCAGTAATGTTTTGGTTATGGAAATAGGTTGGACAGATGTGGGGAGTAACTAGTATTATAGTGTATATTTATGTATAGTACCATGGTAGTATAATAAATGATTGTTTTTGGTTACATAATCTTTGTGTTTATTTAGTTAGAACATGTACATGTAGACAGATAATAGTTATTCAGCATTACAGAAGTACCATACACACAGTTGTGAAACCTTCTTTGACAGTAGTAATTGCACATTTTATCACTATTTATGGTACAAAAGGTAATCATTTGGCTATAAACAAAAATTTAATAAAATTGATAAATGTCTTTCAGATCCTTTAATTCAAACATAATTCGTATTCTAAAATGTAATGAAAGTCAGTGAATAGAGCAATGTTTTTAGTAGAAAGTTTACATTTTTTTTAATTTTATTACTAGTATAAATGTATATTTATTTTTTTCTACAATGTTGATTACGACTTGGTGAATTTAAATTGAAAAAATAATTCAGATCTATAGAAATTAGATTTTTTTATATTATAAAAATCGAAGAAAAAAATTTCTGACACACAGTATTAACCCTTTAAAAGCTATTAGAACTTCAAAAAAAAAATTAAATCGAAATTATTTATTAAATTATGTTGGTGTTATAAGAAGCTTGCAATTCAAAATTTTAAAATTGAAATGCTTTGTCAACTTAACTAACATACCTTGCTTAGTCTGTTGAGATTTGCTGAATAGTTGAACATTGTCTTGTGTTTCATATAGATCGAAATAAAGAAATATACCCGGTTTGTATTTTTGAAGGTTTTATAGGAAAGGTTTTTTGAGTAAAATGGTTTCACTTTCAATGTTGTCTGAATATCTATGCTTACCAAAATAGAAGCCAATCTTTATGTCGTCGTATTTTCCGTCATTTCTTTGATCGTGAAATTGTTATAATTTTTTTGTTTTCTCTAAAATTTTGAATTACACACTATGATTGCCTAATAATATAATGTAAAAACAATACTTTTGTTGTTTAATATTTTGAGAAATAATTAATTATATTGATCACTGAGATTGGTCTTGATTACTTCCGGGAGCTTCCCTATGCCAAGCCATGCAATAATTATTTGTTGTTTTTGTGCGCAATTTTCTTTTTTGAACATATAACAGCTATTATGTCGGGAAATTGTGCCATTAATTTTCATCGTTATCATTTTAATAAGATTTAGGTAGTTTTTCGTTGTTTCTGGGAAATAGAAAAATTTTATCTGTTTCTCGGTCTTTCAGGAATATTCACAGGTCCTCTGAGGGTATTCTTAGGTGATATGGGGGTATTCTTGGGTAAATGTATGGACCGCGATTTTACCATTATATATAGCAGCTGTACTTTAAAATAGGTTAATGTTCTCAGAAAACTAAAATGTACTATTTGCAAGCAAACTCTATCAAATATATATCTTACTTTCATAAGGACAGCATTAAATTAAACAACGCTATCAATTTGAACATTTCTATGAGATTAAGCGCTTAGAGGGGCATTATCTGCCAAAATCGTAAATTTTTGCTACCCATTAAAACTATCAGATATGATTGATGCCTTAATAAAGCGTGTTTCTGTAACTTATAAATGTTATGAAATGTACCACGCATCAAGGTAAAAAAGGTGCAACTGCTCATGTTTTGAGATCGATCAAGAAATGGACGCCATCTTGGCATTGTTTACGAGTTTGCCGAATCATCATTATATCAGTACTACAATGCACTTATTTCTTATTTTCTGTGAATCTGCTTTTAGTGGGTGTTCATTACGGACAAAGAACCATGCAAGTTTGTAGTTAATAAGCGATAAAATACAAATTATTTGTTTTTACCTGTCACTAGTAAGGTCAGTTGCATACGGAGAAAGCGAGGTCAAATTATTTGCTTGCAAGGAAATAATAAATCGATGGTAATTTTCGTTGTCAAAAGACGAAAAGTGGTATGATAAGCTGTTTAATGTGAAATAATTAACTTTATTTCATCATTTTAAAACTATTTACCAATTTCCAAAACATATAATTGTTTTGGTCTAAATCGTAGCTAATGCCTCTTTAAGCTTCTGTAATTAGTTTATTCTTGATGCATTCTTGTATAAACTCTGCCTCATATGAGTAAAATAAAAGATCAGTAAGGAGAGGGACAGGACACAGCTTGTTTTCATGTGGATGTTGATGATATATTGAAAATGTGCCCCCAACCTCAACAAATATGTCATCGATAATGAACTCCAATTTAGCTCCTTTTGCCTTTTATTCGTGCTTGCAAAATTGAAATAAGTTAATTAAAGGAACTTCCACGAGAAATGGGTTTGCAAAGTGTAGAAAACTCACATGTTTGGACAGGTGAAATTTTCGAAAAAGAACTAGAATTAAAATTATCCAGAAGGTCTTAGCAGTGCTTCAGTAGAAGGACTGGTTATATACCTTTCTCTGTATGGATTCCTGTGAAGTTTTGGTATCCAATATAAAGTAGATAAGTCATCATATTCCTCATTAATCGGAATATTCATTGATGACATGAATGCCATTTGATTAGCCAAAAAACTGTTCTTTCTTATAACCATTATTTTAGTAATAGGATTACCAGAGTTCTTTGAAATTAAAGGTTATTTTTTATTATATCCCTATAACCCACTGTGTATGATGCCGGATTTACCATGATAGCCGTGATGCTCAAATTTAAATTTTATTTATAATCAATTTATGATGCTGGATAACAATTATTTTAGACACATACGTGCATGTTTTTGCCACCAATTCTGACACATTAATATCAAGTTATAGTTCATGTGCATGTTTGTTAGAGGTAACGACTGTGCCCATGTGTCTACGATTGTCTCGATTACAGATAGGATCTTTGTTATATTTGTTATACTTTATTCATTATGCAACTACATAGAGCATCAAAGTTTCAAGTATGTTTTTTTTATCTTGCAGCTATTTGCATTACAATAAAATCACATTGATCAAATCAAACACGTTCAACAACTTTACGAACCTAAAACAGCTGTATTCTTCTTATTTTATTCTCTAACTTTAATACATGTATTTCTATAGTTTATGTTGTTTTAGAACAATTTACACAAAATATTCTAATTCCACAACAAAATTAAAGAACATTCCAGTCAAACATACACATACCATGTAACACCTAAAGACTGATATTAGCCATTGCTCGAAGCCAATTTTTTAAAGCAACTAACCAGATTACATATGGGTTCCTCTGAACAAGAATAAATACATTATACCGAGACAAATTCAACATACAAGTTCAGTATAACAGGTAAATATGTGAGGGTATTCATTATTTGAATCCACTTTGAAGCCCATGTTTGTAAATAGCTACATTAGTTAAAAAGCATTGTGTATATTGTCTTAGCAAGAATATACATACATTTTATTGAAGCAACTCAAAATAGCTACAGATTTTCACTGATTGTATCAAGTATAAACTAAAGACATTTGTTGACTATTTATAGAAAGTTACAGAATAATGACATATCAGTGATGGAGGACAAGGCTTTCAACAATCTACCAAATTTACACACACTGTGAGTAGCATTTAGTATGATTGATACAAAAGTGTAATCCTAATATGTCGATACATGTCATAGGTATATTTTTATATAAAAAAACAAGTTGCTAAACAATGTGATTTCCGAACTCTACAGATATTTTATCGATAAGGAACTCCAACATAGTGATGACCCAATTGTCTGTTTAGCGCATGTGTTTTCGTGCTTGAGTAAATAAATTATGTTAATTCATGAGCAAAAACTATCAATTTGTAACGTTTCTTTCCATTTTAAAGTTAATTGCATTGCAAATAAATTATTTAAACGTGTTTATACATTTTTCAGAAGAAATTGTTTCTAAACTGTAGCAGTCAAATTTTTGGACATATACAATTTTCAAGATAAAAAAACCGAGAATTAAATCTATCCAGAAGATCCTTGCAGTAGTTCAGTATCCACATTTGATTGAAGCTGCTACTTAATAGACTTTGTCCCAGTATAATTGTATTCCCTCTTTGACAGCAGTCAAAATGTTAGCCATATTTATAAACAATTACTTTGTTGAAAAAGTAGAAGCACCTGTAGTATTCTTTTCTGTATATGGATTCTTGTGAAGTTTTGTTATTCAATATCAACTAGAAAAGTCATCATTTTCCTTGTTAACCAGAATATTCAATGATGAGATGTATGACTTGTGATCAGCCAAATGTTCCTCTTTGTTATGACTAGTATTTTCAGTAAGTAGGATTACCAGAGTATTATGCAATGCAAAGTTGCTTCATTAGGGCCAAATCACCTACTGTTTAGGATGCTGATTTTACTATGATAGCAGTGATACTCAAATTAAAGCTAACGTTATAATCAATGTATGATGTTTGATGACAGTTATTTTAAACAAATGTGTGTATTTGTGCACCCAATTCTAACACAATCAAAATCGAATCAGATTCCATGTACATATGTGTTTGAGGTAACTTTGCACATGTGTCTACTTTTTTACGATTAGATATAGCAGGTGTTCTGAGGGTGTGGTATAATTAGTTATTCATGTTATCAATCAAGTCATGAATGCTTGAAAACTTACTAAAAACGTACTATATTTTATTCAATATGTTACATTGAAATACAACCACATAGAGTATCAAAGTTTCATGTATTGATATATATTTTTTTTTTATTTTTTTACAGTTATTTGCATTCCAATAAAATCACATCAATCAAATCAGACCCGTTCAACAGCATTACGAAGGTTTATCGGTTGTCAATATTCCTCTTATTTGTTGTTTACATTCTATGACTTACAATACATGTATATCTATACTTGATGGTGTTTAAGAACTATTTAGGCAAAATATTCAAATTCCACAGCAAAATAAAAGAATTTGTATAATTCTAATCACACATACCAGTACAGTGTAATAGGTCAAGATTGAGGTCATTCACTCATTGAGCCCGCTTTTAAGCAACGTATTTGTAAATAGCTACATTAATTAAATAAAATAAGTTAATTCCTGAACAAAAACTATCAATCTGTAACGTTGCTTACCATTTTAAAGTTAATTGCATTGTAAATGAATTCTTTAAACGTGTTTATTCATTTTTCAGAAGAAATGGTTTCTAAACTGTATCAGTCAATTTATTGGACAGATACAATTTTCAAGTTAAAAACGATATTGATTAAATGTAAATATATACTAGAAAAGTCATCATGTTCCTTGTTAAACAGAATATTCAATAATGAGATAATGACTTGTGATCAGCCAAATGTTCCTCATTGTCATAACTAGTTTTTCAGTTAAAAGTAGGATTACCAGACCATTGTGCAATGGAAAGTTGTTTCATTAAATCCCAAATCACCCACTGATTTTGCGTGTCCATACATTTACCCAAGAATACCCCAGAATACCAAAGAATACCCTTTGAATGCCCAAGAATACCACAAAATACAAATAATATACAGATCTTGAAAGATTTTCATTAAAGAAAAGATATACAACTTCCTTTTTCGAATGGTTGATAAATCTGATAATTATATATAAGCATGTTTGAATCGAAATGTTAAGTAATGTCATTGGTAAATAGTGACTTTCAGAGTGACTAAAATCGGCCTTCAAATTAATTTTTAATTGATAGTGTACAGAAAATAGGCCTAAGCATACATTAATTGTATCCATGCTAGTGTACAGAAAATAGGCCTAAGCATGCATTAATTCTAGACGTACATGTAGCTTAGGAAACTGTATATTTTGTAATTCCTTTTCAAAATTGTCGTGAAGATTTTTCTCTTTTTTTGTAATGAATTATCCTAATTTACCTATTATCAACTAGAAAAGTAGACAAAAAAAAGAAAAAAGAAACACCTTTCTTTATTTTTGAATTATGTCGGGTGAAAACACATTTCTCAGTGCATTTTTATTGAAAAAAGTTTGCCATGAAAATTATAGCATAATTGTAGTTTATAGAAATTATATCTAACCCTTGTGTGACCCCATCTAACCTGTGGGTGCCCCTTGTCTTATGACAGTTAGATAACGTCCAGCCTCACTTCAATATTTTCTGTTTACCTCATATCAGTGTATGGTGTTTACATTTTTTCAATTACGAATTTTCAATTTTATTTCTAACCGCTGCCATCCCCACCTACACACATTTGTTGTCAGTGCCTCTGGGGATTAATAAATTGATTGTTGCTTACTGTACATTGTTATGCTTTATTAATAGTACCAATATATTTATTTATGTCTTTAAATTAGTTTAGTCCATTGAAGTTTATATTATTGTAGCTCAGTTTTATGTACTTTGCAACATATGAAATTTCTTGACACATTCAGATCATTTTTTCCATGCTGATGTATATAGTTTTGTTATATGAAATAGTATCAATATTGCTTTCCATGCTGACGTATGGAATTTCTTTCATATGTCTTATTTTGTGTCCATGCTGATGTATGGAATTTCTTTAACATGCCTTATTTTGTGTTCATGCTGACGTATGGAATTTCCTTAACATGCCTTATTTTGTGTCCATGCTGACGTATGGAATTTCTTAAAATGCCTTCTTTTGTGTCCATGCTGAGTTATGGAATTTCTTAAAACATAACTTGTTGCTGTTCATGCTGACGCATGTAATTTCTTACTTCCATGCTGACGTATGGAATTTCTTCACTTTCCATGCTGACGTATGGAATTTCTTACTTTCCATGCTGACATATAGAATTTCTTTTCTTTCCATGCTGACATATGGAATTTCTTACTTTCCATGCTGACATATGGAATTTCTTTACTTTCCATGCTGACGTATGGAATTTCTTTACTTTCCATGCTGACGTATGTAATCTCTTTACTGTCCATGCTGACATATGGAATTTTTTTACTTTCCATGCTGACATGGAATTTCTTTACTGTCCATGCTGACATATGGAATTTCTTTACTTTCCATGCTGACATGGAATTTCTTTACTTTCCATGCTGACATGGAATTTCTTTACTTTCCATGCTAACGTATGGAATTCCATCAACTTTTGGCCGATTCGATATTAATTTTATACATTAGCTTTCGTATCTCAAGTTACAATCTTTTTATTTTCTATGGTAAAAGGGGGGTACCTCTAGAATATTTCAGTTTTCTAAATTGATGTCAAACAGCTGTTAGTCCCCAGGTTTTACAATTTATTATACCCCTTCCAACGAAGTTGTAGGGGGCATACTGGTTTCACCATGTCTGTCCGTCTATGTCGTACGATAACTTGAGTTGTGTTTGTTAGAATCTTTTAAACTTTTATCAGCTGTTTACTGGTGTAGAGAGAAGGATCCCTTTCATTTTTGACCATTTTCACTTTTGCCGTTCCAGAGTTATTGGACTTGATATGACGGAAAATAGGATTTTTACCCTATGTCGTATGATAGCTTGAATAGTGTTTCTCAGAATGTTTTGAAATTTTATCAGCAGCTTACTGGTGAAAAGAGGAGGACCCCTTTCATTTTTGACGATTTTCACTTTTGCCATTCCAGAGTTATTGGACTTGATATGACAGAAAATAGGATGTTTACCCTATGTTGTATGATAACTTGAGTAATGTTTTTCAGAATGTTTTGAAATTTTATCGGCAGCTTACCGGTGAAGAGAGGAGGGTCCCTCTCATTTTTGGTCGGAACAATCAGTAATGTTTTGGTTATGGAAATAGGTTGGACAGATGTGGGGAGTAACTAGTATTATAGTGTATATTTATGTATAGTACCATGGTAGTATAATAAATGATTGTTTTTGGTTACATAATCTTTGTGTTTATTTAGTTAGAACATGTACATGTAGACAGATAATAGTTATTCAGCATTACAGAAGTACCATACACACAGTTGTGAAACCTTCTTTGACAGTAGTAATTGCACATTTTATCACTATTTATGGTACAAAAGGTAATCATTTGGCTATAAACAAAAATTTAATAAAATTGATAAATGTCTTTCAGATCCTTTAATTCAAACATAATTCGTATTCTAAAATGTAATGAAAGTCAGTGAATAGAGCAATGTTTTTAGTAGAAAGTTTACATTTTTTTTAATTTTATTACTAGTATAAATGTATATTTATTTTTTTCTACAATGTTGATTACGACTTGGTGAATTTAAATTGAAAAAATAATTCAGATCTATAGAAATTAGATTTTTTTATATTATAAAAATCGAAGAAAAAAATTTCTGACACACAGTATTAACCCTTTAAAAGCTATTAGAACTTCAAAAAAAAAATTAAATCGAAATTATTTATTAAATTATGTTGGTGTTATAAGAAGCTTGCAATTCAAAATTTTAAAATTGAAATGCTTTGTCAACTTAACTAACATACCTTGCTTAGTCTGTTGAGATTTGCTGAATAGTTGAACATTGTCTTGTGTTTCATATAGATCGAAATAAAGAAATATACCCGGTTTGTATTTTTGAAGGTTTTAAAGGAAAGGTTTTTTGAGTAAAATGGTTTCACTTTCAATGTTGTCTGAATATCTATGCTTACCAAAATAGAAGCCAATCTTTATGTCGTCGTATTTTCCGTCATTTCTTTGATCGTGAAATTGTTATAATTTTTTTGTTTTCTCTAAAATTTTGAATTACACACTATGATTGCCTAATAATATAATGTAAAAACAATACTTTTGTTGTTTAATATTTTGAGAAATAATTAATTATATTGATCACTGAGATTGGTCTTGATTACTTCCGGGAGCTTCCCTATGCCAAGCCATGCAATAATTATTTGTTGTTTTTGTGCGCAATTTTCTTTTTTGAACATATAACAACTATTATGTCGGGAAATTGTGCCATTAATTTTCATCGTTATCATTTTAATAAGATTTAGGTAGTTTTTCGTTGTTTCTGGGAAATAGAAAAATTCTATTTGTTTCTCGGTCTTTCAGGAATATTCACAGGTCCTCTGAGGGTATTCTTAGGTGATATGGGGGTATTCTTGGGTAAATGTATGGACCGTGATTTTACCATTATATATAGCAGCTGTACTTTAAAACAGGTTAATGTTCTAAGAAAACTAAAATGTGCTATTTGCAAGCAAACTCTATCAAATATATATCTTACTTTCATAAGGACAACATTAAATTAAACAACGCTATCAATTTGAACATTTCTATGAGATTAAGCGCTTAGAGGGGCATTATCTGCCAGAATCGTAAATTTTTGCTACCCATAAAAACTATCAGATATGATTGATGCCTTAATAAAACGTGTTTCTGTAACTTATAAATGTTATGAAATGTACACGCATCGGGGTAAAAAAGGTGCAACTGCTCATGTTTTGAGATCGATCAAGAAATGGACACCATCTTATTAATTATCGACATTGCTTACGGTGTTTGCCGAATCATCATTAAATCAATGCTACAATGCACTTATTTCTTATTTTCTGTGAATCTGCTTTTAGTCAGCGTTTATTACGGACAAAGAACCATGCAAGTTTGCAGTTAATAAGCAATAAAATACAAATTATTCGTTTTTACCTGTCACTAGTAAGGTCAGTTGCATACGTAGAAAGCGAGGTCAAATTATTTGCTTGCAAGGAAATAATAAATCAATGGTAATTTTCGTTCTCAATAGTCGAAAAGTGGTACGATAAGCTGTTTAATGTGAAATATTTACCTTTATTTCATCATTTTAAAGCTATTTACCAATTTCCAAAACATATTATTTTTGGTCAAAATCGTAGCTAATGCCTCTTTAAGCTACTGTAATTATTTTATTCTTGATACGTTCTTGTATAAACTCTACCTCATATGAGTAAAATAAAAGATCAGTAAGGAGAGGGACACAGCTTGTTCTCTTGTGGATGTTGATGATTTATTGAAAATATGCCCCCAACCAATATGTCATCGATAATGAACTCCAATTTAGCTCCTTTTGCCTTTTATTCGTGCTTGCAAAATTGAAATAAGTTAATTCAAGGAATTTCCACGAGAAATGGGTTTGTAAAGTGTAGAAAACTCACATGTTTGGACAGGTGAAATTTTCGAAAAAGAACTAGAATTAAAATTATCCAGAAGGTCTTAGCAATGCTTCAGTAGAAGGACTGGTTATATACCTTTCTCTGTATGGATTCCTGTGAAGTTTTGGTATCCAATATTTGATTTTCCTCCACCAAAATATTTTCAGCAACATTGGGAATCGGAATATTTTTTTAGAAAGGAACCATAACCCCCCCCCCCCCCCCCCCTTAAGTTTAATGGTTGTTCCCTTAGTTTGGAAATAAAAGGTGCTTTAAATGAAAATAAAGAGTATAAATATTAGATAATACACAAATCCATCATAAGACACAACAGAGGATTAAAACTTGACCAACCTGACGTCGTCTCCTTTGTCATCGAGTCTGGTACATAGTTGACCATTGGTATTAAATTTAAGGTAAATTACATACATACACATGTGATTATTCTAACGATATTCCATTCATATACATGTAGGGGGACGATGTAAATAAACAAAATTAATACAGTAGAATTTTTCAGGTACAGCTACCCTTCCAGGTCTTTTTTTGTGGGTTTGCGTTCCCCAATATTTAGATTTCTTTGTAATCGACCATGGCTTGTAAAAATATTCCATATGATTGTGGTTAATATACAAGAATATTTTCCTGAGATACCTTGAATTGTAATTAGTCAAAACTAAGTAAAAATTATTAATACATTTTTTTTTTGCTTCAGTGACGTGACATCTTATTTGATCATGTGGCAAATTTTCTCCCCTGTTGTAGTTTATATGTCAACAGAATAACCCCAGACTAGAACTTGGCAATTAACAATGTTTAAGTTTAATTTAAAGTTGATTACAGTGGCGGATTCAAAGGGGGCTTTGGGGGCTTCAACCCCCCACCGCCATCGAATAAGTCAAGCACATATATGTTAACATACACATTTCAAGGCTATTTAACGTCACAATATGGCTTTTAATCGAATGGTTTCGATCTGTGTGATGAAAGTAAAAGAAAATACAAATTAATTTCTTTGTATTTAATTAATCTTCAAAGAGGTAATTATAAGTAATTATGCTAAATCAAATTTTCAAGTTTATTTTAAGTTTTTATTAATGTATTGTCAAAATACCAATTAAAGGGAAACTTCGCAAAAAAAAATTTTTATATGTTTTTCCTGATGTATAAATATGGATGTTTATATGTATAATAGCGTTTTATTATGTTGGATAAGGGAATGAAATCGATTTTAAAATTCTGTCAACGATACATGGAAGTCACCATTTTGATAGCATCTCAATACCAAGTATCACGTGACATCTAAATATCACCACGCCCCAAAACAAGTGTGACAAACCAGGGTCCTCATTCAGTGTCGATATGGCTTGTCAGGCGTACGGTTGTTTAACTTGATGGTAATTCTTTTTATTTTTCTTATTATTCTAATTATATGAATTTATTACACAATCACTTTTTGCAGATTTACGTTTTGCTTCTATAGATTATGACAAAACAAATGAATCGGGGGGAAAGGTTCGTCTTTAATGAGACACATTTACAAAAGATTTTTTTCCAAAATTGAAGAACTACGAAATTAAGTTAAAAAAAGAACGGACATCGGAACAATGCCCTGAATTCGTTAAAAAAAAATCCAAAAAGGCCTATACTACGGGGCAAAATTGTTTTAATGACATTATTCAGTAAGATCGCACTTTGTAATCGATCGTGCATACACTACAATAAAGATACACATAAGCTAAAAGCACAGAAAGTTACAGGGTAGGAAGTCATACAATTGAGAGGATTATGTAAACATATAATTTGTAATAGATTTCATTTCACAATTACAGACGATGAGTATTATAAATACTTTTAAAGTTTATTATACAAAGACAAAGCGTAACCTATAATATGTCTCTGCGTAACATATTTTGTTTATTTTAATCACGTCTTTCGAACTGGCGGATAAAAAAAATTGTTCATCACAATTATTGATATTTCACAGCAAATATTTAGTTTGATGTATTGTTGTTGTGTATCAATCATAATTGTTATTTGTATATGCCCTCCCGGGGCCCTGATTTGGTTAATAAACTTATTTTAATTTCTATTTCTATTAGGAAAAATTGCATACGAATGGTTTTTTGTCTATTTTGCAAAAAGAATTTCTATCCTGCCCTGTTCACCCTGCTTTATTTCATAATTTTGGTTGTTGCTACATCATTCTGATGGGGCACAAAAAAATCAAGATAAAAATGAACAATTCAATATAGCTTACGATCAATGGTAATCTTAAGATTTTTTGTGAAAATAGCCCATGAATCATTGCTACATTAGGTGCGGATCCAGCAGTTTTGAAAACAGGGTGCCAGGCTCTTGTTTGCCAATTTGTACCCAATTTATACACGAATTTTACTAAATTGTCGAACACCCCCTTGATCCGGCAGTGTGCATTAATATGCACCCATTCCTAATGTATTCTTCAACGTGATCAGAGTCGTGTATTTTGATCACCTATTAGAACCTTTAAAATGTGTATTGCATCTGCTATTCTAGTCACGAGTAGCGTAATTTGTTTTCATTTTATTTTCTGTTCTTATTATGTTTTTGTCTATTTGACTTGTGTACGTTGTTTGTATATATTCCTTGTACATGCCTTCAACCCTAACTTAGGGGTAAAGTTGAGCATTAATAAAGTTAGTTAGTTAATGGGTCACAAAATGTGCATTGCGTTTCTGATTATTGCCAAATATTGTGACACATGTATTCAGGTATTCGGTCAGAGGCCCATCGACCGGATGTAAAATGAAACTTGTATATTCTGTCTGGCGATTTCCTGTGTGGACCTAAACTCATTACGCAATATTAGGTACCCTGCTGAGTGAATGTACATGTCGTTTTCAGAATGAAGATAAAAATAAGTAAATCCCGCATTTCACTTCTTACTTCAGGAATTATTTGCCTTAATTTATTGAAGAATAAAATATTTAAAATTAAAATATGGTCTCTCGCTTCTGAAAATACATGACAAATATAATTTTCGCATAATATTTTATGTTTCGCTCATCAAAAATGACAAGCAAAAAAAGGAAAAGAAATTAACATTTTTAAATCACTTGCTCGCTCTGGACAACGTTTTTAGCACAAAATCCGAAGAACAAGAAGTAAATCTGGTGTGGCCTAATCTCTTTTTCATTTTTGACTGCCCTTCATCTGTTTATACCGTTCATGATCATGATCTCTTCCGAACTTTGTCTAAATGAATATCAGTGAATATCAAAATTATAGGTTAAGATTGCTTACGAGCTGAAAAAATCATATATTTAGGTTTTGTGCCTTTTGGGGGTTACTGAGCAAAGAGTTTTTTTTGTAAACTACAATAAACCGAATATGCTTAAACATATTTGATTAAATAAATAAATAAATAATATATTGTATATAATTGAAATCTTCATATTAGTTACAGTTTAATTATGTCCATTTTATTTTAAACTAGTCAGAATCTTATATATCACTTTCACATGCACACTCTTTAAAACCTTTATAATTTCCATCTGGTGACGGAAACTCTTCCCTTATAGTTTTGACAACGCAGGCTGGTATGGTCACTCTGTATTTCTTGCCAAGTGGTTGACCTTTTCTGACCCAACAAACAAACTGACGATAAGCCATGAGTCTACTCTGTCGGTTAGTTAACACATCTGGAGTCCTCTGTGATGTTTGTACCTCAAAAAGCTAATATAGCTTGTTTCAAGCACAACAGGGTTGAGACAAACTGTTCTAATGTTGGTGTCATCGGTAATGCAGTCACTGGGCTCCAATTGACTAACCAAGCTCTCCATAGTCGTCGAAATCTACATCACTAGAGTCACTTTCTGTACCTGAGCTCGACATATTTAAGCTATAACTAAAACGTTAATTTCTGTGCTTTATATAGAAATGTTCCCAAACAAACAACATGCGTTGAACAAAAGAAAAGTAAAGAAATATTGATTGAGTAAAATCATAATCCTTTGATTAAGATTAAATTAATTAAAACATCTTTTATGAACACCGACTGTTAAAATAATAATTGAGTAAAATCATAATCCTTTGATTAAAATTAAATTAATTAAAACATCTTTTATGAACATCGATCGCTAAATTATTATGATGAGAGAGCTATATATAGTTAGACCAATTTGGCGCCTCTCATAATGAAAACTTATAATTTCAAGGATGGTGTATACTTTTTTATCATCTAAAACATAAATTGTTCCTGTTATTTCAACATTATATTTATTCTAATGTTTTAAGAATATTTTATCTTTAATAGATAATAAACGATACCAACTCGTCTTGGAAAGCAAATAGTGTGTATTCAAATTCCCATTTAATTAATCCGGTCACCTTGAATTTTACACCTGTATAATTTTACCCTCCGGCTAGAAAACACCCAAGCGGACATCTACATGCGGAGATCAAAATACCAGTAAACAGCACGCCGAATAATGATTATGAAAAAAGGTATTAAAACAGAATCTAGAAATCAATACACAAGTTACGCGTTGTCAAAATTATCCATTATATTTTTCAGCACATTAGCAGTAAAACAAAATGAACATAATTGTAAAAGGGATCCGATATATAGCGAATATAGGTGACTGTTGTAAAACACTCTTTCCGTTGTAAATATAAAGGAAATGAAACATTTTGTTCATTTAAAATAGTTGTTTGTCAAAAAGGTACGTAGCTGTTCACTTCAGTATTTAATTTTCCAAAGGTTATTAGATTTAAATTACAGTCCTCTGAGCGCTTTAAATGAAGTGAATTTAACATCAGCGACCCAGACTTTAAATTTCAATCCCACAATGCATTATTAGTTTAAAACGTCACAGCCTGGTTGAAAAATTAGAAATTAAGATTACAAATTTGCGATTTGCTTCGTTATTTGTGGAAATATGTCGATAACACTTTGTGAATATATATTTTATAAAAAAAAAAATTACACGAGTTTCCGTTTTGAAGATATATGAATACAGCATATTTTAAACTCTAAATGAAAATATAAATACATGTAAAATAATTAAAATAAATTAGAAATAAAATAGACTTAAATTAGATTTTTCCCTGCTATTGCTCAGAAAGAGTTGAAGCCATCAAACTACATGACGGTGGGAAAAGTTCTTGAGATGTTGCACATATAATGGGCGTTGGAGGAATGCAAATCCAACAGATTATTAAAAGGAAAAGTGAAGTTCTTGACAAATATGAAAGCAACGTCAGCAACGATCGGAAGAGAGAAGTTTTAATTTCAAGTAATCTAACAGTCTGATAATAAACATGAACAGTACATATACAAATGTAGATTAATTTGCAGTCTAAGCCAGAAATAATTACCGTGCAATATAACTCACACGCAGGAGTTTCAAACGTGAAAAAAAAACCTGCACAAGGTTATATTTCCTGGTGGGCGTGGCAAGTGAAGCTAGAGTAGAAAAATAGCGAACAATATGAAATATTGAATTTGCAATATTAAACGAAATCTAGTCCTAAAACATATTGTAGCATAAATACGTATTTTTCCATTGATGTTATTATGCAGTAATCATCTTAAGAATAGTGAACTTTTACAAACCATGGCCTAACATGAAGATCTTGATGTTATTCCAAGATTTTGACATCACATGAGAATAATAGTTAAGTTTCTATGGAAGTGGGAGGAGCTTAAATCATGGTTTAATATAAAGATATGCATGTTATTCCGTGGTTTTTCGCGTGCTTTTCTGATTTGCAAGAGGCAATCATGTAATGTCTGCAACAAACCATATATATCATGGATCTTACTCATCAACTTATTTAAACCAACTCATCCTTCAGATTCGTTGGTTTATATAAGTTAATTCGTACGATCCATGGTATATATAATACATATACCTCAATATTATTGCTTTCTAATACGGTCAGTATTTGGTAGAAGAACAAGCTGACAAAAATCTTCAAATTGTTGAAGGCGGTCAGTATTTGGTAGAAGTGATACTAATGCCAAAGAGTATGACACAAGAGAAACATGTGGGATTATTTAGTTGTGATTAATTTTTTTTCGCATTGTAGACATTGGATTAATATTCAAAGGAACTGATCAAACATGAGAGCTTTGTTTGAATTACTAATTTCTTTGTGAAACCTGTGGACAAAAATAGAACAGAAAGTGAAGTGTCCACATTTAAATACATACGTTCTATGCTATAGCAAAATTAATATAAAATTTGTGTATATACATCCCCGGTATAACTGGTAAAAATACCAAAAGGTATATCAAGACAATAATGTACTCAAATGACAAATAATTAAACAATTATCCCTTTATGTTTTGGAGTTTGTAGTCCACATAAAATTGTTTCGAGTATCAAATTCATATCCACAATCTAATAGTATGACATTTGCTTATCAACATGATAATTTTATATTTCAACGAATCAAATGTCGGTATAAATAGAGGAATTGTGCATGAAAACTACATTCCTGATGCATACAAGTATCAGACTCAAAATAGATGGCAGCCATTAGTTGCCTCTATGCACCACATGGGGACATGCGAAGGGTAGATCTGTGGATCGAGCTCTGTGAATCTTCACCAACCAGAAACTGTTTTCTCTTCGCGAGTACATGAATTTTGGTGAGGCCCATGTTGCTCATCTTTTTACTTTTCTGTGTTGTGTTGTGATTTTGTGTTTGTTTGTCTTCATCCTGTGTCATGTGTACCCAACAGTGCCAGTGTCTCTAAGCTGTACATTCCAGATTACCCCTTCGGTATTCTCTAACGTTAACTTACTATAAGCATTGTTTATGACATACTATGTATTGCTTCAGACAGAACAGAAAGCTACAAAATTAATAAAATATAAACATAACACATGTGTCTACTATTTATAGGTGGTTAGACTACAATGACATATCAGTGATAGAGGACAACACTTTCAACAATCAACCACACTTACAATCTCTGTGAATATCACTTATTATGATCTAAGCAAAAGTGTAGTCATAATATGTCAATACATGTCATAGGAAATGGTTTTTTGGTTTTTTTTTATATAAAACATGTTGGTGAAAAATGTGCCTTCCGAACTCTACATATATTTTTTTGATACGGAACTCCAACGTAGTGACGACTCAATTGTCTGTTTAGCACATGCTTGTTCATGCTTGAGTAAATACAATAAGTTAATTCATCAACAAAAACTATCAATGAATTCTTTAAACGTTTGTATACATTTTTCAGAAGAAATTGTTTCTAAACTGTATCAGAGAAATTTTTGGACAGATACAATTTTCAAGTTAAAAACGAGAATTAAATCTATCCAGAATATCCTTTCAGTACCTTCTTCCATTTAATGGCCACCGTCAACTGGTGGACTATTCTGCCACTTTTTTGGGTGTGCGCATTAAACCTTGAACATACTTAGACGCAATAAAGTGAATTTATATAGTGCAAATAAAAACAGTGTCATTTAAGTTTAATGACGAAGCTGAGCCTTGAAGGATTCAGGACTTGGGGCAGAGACAGTACAGTTAGGCAAGGTGTTCCATTTCTTGATCGTTCTAGGATAGAACGAATCCTTACGAGCTGTGGTCTTGCATGATGGAATGCGCAATGCCTGCTCGTTGTTGTTTCTGGAGGGTCGTTCATTTGGATAAGCTTGCTTGATGCATCAACTCGTACGATGTTGTTTGTCAGCTTATACATCATCAGTAATCGACTATGTTATCTTCGTTCCTGTAAGGTAGTCCATTCTAGTTGTTGAATCATGCTACTAACCGATGAGGTGTTGTGGTATTGGTTAGTAACATATCATGCAGCCCTTCTTTGAACCATCTCCAATTGATGGATGTCATTTTGTTGGTATGGGTCCCATACAGAGCTGGCATACTTCAGGGTAGGTCTTACGAGGGACACGTACGCTTTTTCTTTGATCGATTTGTTGGAGATGTTTATGTTCCTTTTAAGAAAACTGATGGTGTTGTTGGCTATAGAGCAGATGGTGCTTATATGATTACCCCATTTGAGGTCTGATGAAATGGTACATCCCAGGTATTTTGCTGATGTATCATGTTCAAGGATATGTCCATGTAGAGTGTAATTGTACTTAGATGAACTTTGCTTTTTGGAGATGGTGAGTACATTACATTTCTCTGGATGGAATTTCATGAGCCATTTTTATTCCCATTCAGCCAGTTTGTCAAGGTCCTGTTGAAGGTTTGCTGCATCTGCATCTGATGATATTGTGACATATGCAATGGTATCGTCAGCAAACAGTCGTACTGTTGATTGAATCCCATCTGGCATGTCATTTATATAAAATAAAAACAAGCTAGGCCCTAGGACGGATCCTTGAGGTACTCCGGACTCTACGGGTATGGAAGTCGATGTTTCACCCTCCACTACTACTGACTGTGTCCTGTCACTGAGGAAGTTCTTAATCCACTCATTTGTTTTTCCTGTGATCCCATAATGTTTCAGCCTATGAATGATAAGGCTATGGCTGACCTTATCAAAAGCTTTGGAAAAATCCATTATGAGACAGTCTGTCTGTTTTCCTTGGTCTAGTATTTCAGTATCCACATTTGATTGAAGCTACTACGTTAATAGACTTTGTCCCAGTATGATTGTATTCCCTCTTTGACAGCAGTCAAAATGTTAGCCATATTTATAAATAATTACTTTGTAAAAACGTTTGTTGAAAAAGTAGAAGCACCTGTAGTATTCTTTTCTGTATATGGATTCTTGTGAAGTTTTGTTATTCAATATCAACTAGAAAAGTCATCATTTTCCTTGTTAGCCAGAATATTCAATGATGAGATGTATGACTTGTGATCAGCCAAATGTTCCTCTTTGTCATAACTAGTATTTCAGTAAGTAGGGTTGCATAGCATTCATTGTGCAATGGAAAGTTGTTTCATAAGAGCCCAAATCACCCACTGATTACGATGCCGGTTTTACTATAATGAGATGAATCACTTGTGATCAGTCAAATGTTCCTCTTTGTTATAACTAGTATTTTCAGTAAGTAGGATTACCAGAGTATTATGAAATGCAAAGTTGCTTCATTAGAGCCCAAATCACCTATTGTTTAGGATGCTGATTTTACTCTGATAACTATAATACTCAAATTAAAGTTAACGTTATGATCAATTTATGATGTTTGATGACAATTATTTTAGACAAATGTGTGTGTTTGTGCACCCAATTCTAACACAATCAAAATGTAATCAGATTCCATGTACATATGTGTTAGAGGTAGCGACTTTGCATCTGTGTCTAATATTTTACCATTAGATATGGCAGCTGTTCTGAGGGTGTGGTATATTTAGTTATTCATGTTATCAATCAAATCATGAATGTTTAAAAATTTACTAAGAACGTATTATACTTTATTCAATATGTTAGGTTGAAATACAACCACATAGAGTATCAAAGTTTCACATATTGATGTATATTGGTTTTTTTATTTTACAGTTATTTGCATTCCAATAAAATCACATCGATCAAATCAGACCCGTTCAACAACATTACAAAGGTTTATCCGTTGTCAATATTCCTCTTATTTTTTCTCTCGATTCTATGAGTTACAATACATGTATATCTATACTTTATGTTGTTTAAGAGCTATTTAGGCAAAATATTCAAATTCCACGACAAAATAAAAGAATTTGTATAATTCTAATCACACATGCTAGTACAGTGTAATAGGTCAAGATTGAGGTCATTCATTCATTGAGCCTGATTTTAAACAACGTATTTATAAATAGCTAAATTAATTAAATAAAATAAGTTAATTCCTGAACAAAAACTATCAATGTGTAACGTTGCTTACCATTTTAAAGTTAATTGCATTGTAAATGAATTCTTTAAACATGTTTATACATTTTTCAGAAGAAATGGTCTCTAGACTGTATCAGTCAATTTATTGGACAGATACAATTTTCAAGTTAAAAACGAGAATTAAATCTATCCAGAAGATCCTTGCAGTATTCAGTATCCACGTTTGATTGAAACTATTACATGAACAGACTTTCTCCCAGTATGATTGTATTCCCTCTTTGAGAGCAGTCAAAATGTTAGCGATATCCATAACAAATTATTTTGTTGAAAAAGGAGAAGCATTTGTAGTATTCTTTTCTGAATATGGATTCTTGTGAAGTTTTGTTATTCAATATAAACTAGAAAAGTCATCGTGTTCCTTGTTAAGCAGAGTATTCAATGATGAGATTAATGACTTGTGATCAACCAAATATTCCTCTTTGTCATAACTAGTAATTCAGTAAGTTAGGGTTGCATAGCATTGTGCAATGGAAAGTTGCTTCATTAGAGCCCAAATTCAGCCACTGTTTACGATGCCGGTTTTACTCTGATAGCCGTGATACTCAATTTTAGGTTTTATCCATAATCTGATACTGATTAAATGTAATCAGATTCCATGTACATACGTGTTTAATTTAACTTTGCACATATGTCTACTATTTTATCATTAGATATAGCAGTGTTCTGAGGGTGTGGTATAATTAGTTATTCATGTTATCAATCAAATCATGAATGGTTGAAGACTTTCAGCTTATTATACTTTATTCAATATGCTACATTACAGTACAACCACATAGAGTATCAAAGTTACAAATATTGATATATATTTTTTATATCAAATCAGACATGTTCAATAACATTACGAAGGTTTATCGGTTGTCAATATTCCTATTATTTTGTCTACAATACATGTATATGTATAATTTCTGTTGCTTTAGAACAATTTATGCAAAATATTCAAATTCCTCAACAAATTAAAATAACTTTTATAATTCTAATCAAACATACAAGTACAGTGTAATAGGTAAAGATTGGGAGCATTCATTCATTGAACCCACTTCCAAACAACAAAATTGTACATAGCTACATTAATTAGAATGCGTTGTGTATTTTTTTTAACAGGAATATGAATACAGTATATTGAAACAACTCTAAATTACACAATATGTTGTTTATATGTATATTGCTTAAGACAGACCAGAAAGCTACATATTTAATAAAGTATAAACATAAAGCATATGTTGATTATTTATAGGTGGTTAGACAACAATGATATATCAGTGATAAAGGACAACGCTTTCAACAATCTACCAAAGTTATACACACTGTGAGTATCATTTAGTATGAATTATACAAAAGTACAATCCTAATATGTCGATACATGTCATAGGTATATTTTTATATAAAAAAAAACAAGTTGCTAAACAATGTGCTTTACGAACTCTACAAATATGTTATCGATAAGGAACTCCAACATAGGGATGACCCAATTGTCTGTTTAGCTCATGTGATTTCATGCTTGAGTGAAAAAAGTTGATTCATGATCTAAAACAATCAATTTGTAACGTTGTTTACCATTTTAAAGTTAATTACATTGTAAATAATTCCTTACACGTGTTTATACATTTCTCAGAAGAAATTGTTTCTAAACTGTAGCAGTCAAAATTTTGGACAGATACAATTTTCAAGATAAAAAAAAACGAGAATTAAATCTATCCAGAAGATCCTTTCAGTATTTCAGTATCCACGTTTGATTGAAGCTACTACGTTAATAGACTTTGTCCCAGTATAATTGTATCCCCTCTTTGACAGCAGTCAAAATGTTAGCCATATTTATAAACAATTACTTTGTTGTAAAAGTGAAAGCACTTGTAGTATTCTTTTCTGTGTATGTGGTTTCTTGTGAAGTTTTGTTATTCAATATCAACTAGAAAAGTCATTGTGTTCCTTGTTAAACAGAATATTCAATGATGAGATGAATGTCTTGTGATCAGCCAAATATTTCTCTTTGTCATAACTCGTATTTCAGTAAGTAGGATTACCAGAGCATTGTGCAATGGAAAGTTGTTTCATTAGAGTCCAAATCAGCCACTGTTTACGATGTCAGTTTTACTATGAGAGTGGTGATACTCAAATTTAAGATTTATTCATAATCAATTTATGATATTTGATGATAATTATTTTAGACAATTGTGCGTGTGTTAGTGCACACAATTCTAACACAATCAAAATATAATCAGATTCCATGTACATATGTGTTTGAGGTAACTTTGCACATGTATCTACTATTTGACCATTAGATATAGCAGCTGTTCTGATGGTGTAACGTTGCTTACCATTTTATTATTTAAAGTTAATTGCATTGTAAATTAATTCTTTAAATGTGTTTATACATTTTTCAGAAGAAATTGTTTCTAAACTGTATCAGTCAATTTATTGGACAGATACAATTTTCAAGTTAAAAACGAGAATTAAATCTATACAGAAGATCCTTGCAGTATTTCAGTATCCACATTTGATTGAAGCTAATACATGAATAGACTTTGTCCCAGTATGATTGTATTCCCTCATTGAAAGTAGTCAAAATGTCATCCATATGCATAAAAAATTATTTTGTTGAAAAAGGAGGAGCACTTATAGTATTCTTTTCTGTATATGGATTCTTCTGAAGTTTTGTTATTCAATATAAACTAGAAAAGTCATCGTGTTCTTTGTTAAGCAGAGTATTCAATGATGAGATTAATGACTTGTGATCAGCCAAATATTCCTCTTTTTCATTGCTAGTATTTCAGTAAGCTAGGGTTGCGTAGCACTGTGCAATGGAAAGTTGCTTCATTAGAGCCCAAATCAGCCATTGTTTACGATGCCGGTTTTACTCTGATAACCGTGATACTCAATTTTAAGTTTTAACCATAATCTGATATTGATTAAATGTAATCAGATTCCATGTACATACGTGTTTGATGTAACTTTGCACATATGTCTACTATTTTACCATTATATATAGCAGCTGTTCTGAGGGTGTGGTATAATTGGCTATTCATGTTATCAATCAAATCATGAACGGTTGAAGACTTTAAGCTTATTATACTTTATTCAATATGCTACGTTGCAGTACAACCACATAGAGTATAAAAATTACAAATATTGATATATATTTTTTATATCAAATCGGACACGTTCAACAACGTTACGAAGGTTTATCAGTTGTCAATATTCCTCTTATTTTGTTTACAATACATGTCATAGGTGTATTTTTATTTAAAAAAAAACAAGTTGCTAAATAATGTCCTTTCCAAACTCGACAATTATTTTATCGATAAGGAACTCCAACATAGTGATGACTCAATTGTCTGTTTAGCTCATGTGATTTCGTTCTTGAGTAGAAAAAGTTGATTCATGATTGAAAACTATCAATTTGTAACGTTGCTTACCATTTTAAAGTTAATTGCATTGTAAATAATTCTTTAAACGTGTTTATTCATTTTTCAAAAGAAATTGTTTCTAAACTGTAGCAATCAAATTTTTGGACAGATACAATTTTCAAGTTTAAAACGAGAATTAAATCAATCCAGAAGATCCTTTCAGTATTTCAGTATTCATACTACGTTAATAGACTTTGTCCCAGTATGATTGTATTCCCTCTTTGACAGCAGTCAAAATGTTAGCCATATTTATAAACAATTACTTTGTTGAAAAAGTAGTATTCTTTTCTGTATATGGATTCTTGTGAAGTTTTGTTATTCAATATTAACTAGAAAAGTCATCATTTTCCTTGTTAACCAGAATATTCAATGATGAGATGTATGACTTGTGATCAGCCAAATGTTCCTCTTTGTTATAACTAGTATTTTCAGTAAGTAGGATTACCAGAGTATTATGCAATGCAAATCACCTATTGTTTAGGATGCTGATTTTACTCTGATAACTATAATACTCAAATTAAAGCTAACGTTATGATCAATTTATGATGTTTGATGACAATTATTTTAGACAAATGTGTGTGTTTGTGCACCCAATTCTAACACAATCAACATGTAATCAGATTCCATGTACATATGTGTTTGAGGTAACTTTGCACATGTGTCTACTATTTACGATTAGAAATAGCAGCTGTTCTCAGGGTGTGGTATAATTAGTTATTCATGTTATCAATCCAATCATGAATGCTTGAAAACTTACTAAAAACGTATTATATTTTATTCAATATGTTACATTGAAATACAACCTCATAGAGTATCAAAGTTTCACGTATTGATATATATATATTTTTTTATTTTACAGTTATTTGCATTCCAATAAAATCACATCAATCAAATCAGACCCGTTCAACAACATTACGAAGGTTTATCGGTTGTCCATTTTCCTCTTATTTGTTGTTTACATTCTATGACTTACAATACATGTATATCTATACTTGATGGTGTTTAAGAACTATTTAAGCAAAATATTCAAATTCCACGACAAAATAAAAGAATTTGTATAATTCTAATCACACATACCAGTACATTGTAATAGGTCAAGATTGAGGTCATTCATTCATTGAGACCGCTTTTAAGCAACGTATTTATAAATAGCTACATTAATTAAAGAAAATAAGTTAATTCCTGAACAAAAACTATCAATGTGTAACGTTGCTTTCCATTTTTAAGTTAATTGCATTGTAAATGAATTCTTTAAATGTGTTTATTCATTTTTTAGAAGAAATGGTTTCTAAAATGTATCAGTCAATTTATTGGACAAATACAATTTTCAAGTTAAAAACGATATTGATTAAATGTAAATATATACTAGAAAAGTCATCATGTTCCTTGTTAAACGGAATATTCAATGATGTGATAATGACTTGTGATCAGACAAATGTTCTTCATTGTCATAACTAGTTTTTCAGTTAAAAGTAGGATTACCAGAGCATTGTGCAATGGAAAGTTGTTTCATTGGATCCTAAATCACCCACTGTTTAAGATGTCTGATTTACTATGATAGTCGTGATACCCAAATTTTAGTTTATGTTATAATCAATTGATGATGTTTGATTACAATTATCTTACACAAATGTGTGTGTCTTTGTGCACCCAATTCTATCACAATCATAAATTAAATTAGAGTTTATGTACATATGTATTAGAAGTAACTCCTATGCACCTCTGTCTATGATTTTATGGGTCCATACATTTACCCAAGAATACCAAAGAATACCCAAGAATACCCTTTGAATCCCCAAGAATACCACAAAATACAATAATATACAGATCTTGAAAGATTTTCATTAAAGAAAATAAATACAACTTTCTTTTTCGAATGGTTGATAAATCTGATAATTATATATAAGCATGTTTGAATCGAAATGTTAAGTAATGTCAATGGTAAATAGTGACTTTCAGAGCGACTAAAATCGGCCTTGAAATTAATTTTTAATTGATAGTGTACAGAAAATAGGCCTAAGCATACATTAATTGTATCCATGCTAGACGTACATGTAGCTTAGGAAACTGTATATTTTGTAATTCCTTTTCAAAATTGTCATGAAGATTTTTTTCTTTTTTTGTAATGAATTATCCTAATTTACCTATTATCAACTAGAAAAGTAGACAAAGAAAAGAAAAAAGAAACACCTTTCGTTATTTTTGAAATATGTCGGGTGAAAACACATTTCTCTGTGCATTTTTATTGAAAAAAAGTTTGCCCTGAAAATTATAACATAATTGTAGTATATGGTAAAAGGGGGTACCTCTAGAATATTTCAGTTTTCTAAATTTATGTCAAACAGCTGTTAGTCCCCAGGTTTTCCAATTTATATTCAAGTGTATATTTATGTATAGTACCATGTTAGTATTATAAATGATTGTTTTTGGTTACATAATGTTTGTGTTTATTTAGTTAGAACAGGTACATGTAGACAGATAATAGTTATTCAGCATTACAGAAGTACAATACACACAGTATTGAATACACATGTACAGTTGTGAAACCTTCTTTGACAGTAGTAATTGCACATTTTATCGCTATTTATTTTAGTCACAGTTCTTCATACAGAAAGTAATAATTTGGCTATAAACAAAAATTTAACAAAATTGAGGAATTTCTTTCGGATCCTTTTAATTCAAACATAATTCGTATTCTAAAATGTAATGAAAGTCAGTGAATAGAGCAATTTTTTTAGTAGAAAGTTTACATTTTTTTTTATTTTATTACTAGCATAAATGTATAATTATTTTTTTCTATACAATTTTGATTACAACTTTGTAAAATTAAATTGAAAAAATAATTCAGATCTATAGAAATTAGATTTTTTATATTAGAAAAATCGAAGAAATTTTTTTCTAACACACGGTATTAACCCTTTAAAAACTATTAGAACTTCAAATTTTTTTTAAATCGAAATTATTTATTAAATTATGTTGGTGTTATAAGAAGCTTGCAGTTCAAAATTTTAAAATTAAAATGTTTTGTCAACTTAACTAACATACCTTACTTAGTCTGTTGAGATTTGCTGAATAGTTGAACATTGTCTTGTGTTTCATATAGATTGAAATAAAGAAATATACCCGGTTTGTATTTTTGAGGGTTTTATAGGAAAGGATGTTTTTTGAGTAAAATGGTTTCACTTTCAATGTTGTCTGAATATCTATGTTTACCAAAATAGAAGCCAATCTTTATGTCGTCGTATTTTCCGTCATTTCTTTGATCGTGAAATCATTATAATTTGTTTTTGTTTTCTTTAAAATTTTGAATTACACACTGTTTGCCTAATAATATAATGTAAAAACAATACTTTTGTTGTTTAATATTTTGAGAAATAATTAATTATATTGATCACCGAGATTGGTCTTGATTACTTCCGTGAGTTTCCCTATACCAAACCATGCAATAATTATTTCTTGTTTTTGTGCACAATATTCTTTTTTGAACATGTAACAGCTATTATGTCGGGAAATTGTGCCATTAATTTTCATCGTTATCATTTTAATAAGTTTTTGGTAGTTTTTCGTTGTTTCTGGGAAATAGAAAAATTCTATCTGTTTCTCGGTCTTTCAGGGATATTGACAGGTCCTCTGAAGGTATTCTTGGGTATTCTGTGGTATTCTTAGGTAAATGTATGGACCACGATTTTACCATTATATATAGCAGCTGTACTTTAAAACAGGTTAATGTTCTCAGAAAACTAAAATGTACTATTTGCAAGCAAACTCTATCAAATATATATCTTACTTTCATCAGGACAATTTTAAATTAAACAACGCTATAAATTTGAACATTTCTATGAGATTAAATGCTTAAGCTTCTGTAATTATTTTATTCTTGATACGTTCTTGTATAAACTCTGCCTCATATGAGTAAAATAAAAGATCATTAAGGAGAGGGACACAGCTTGTTCTCTTTTGGATGTTGATGATTTATTGAAAATATGCCCCCAACCTCAACAAATATGTCATCGATAATGAACTCCAATTTAGCTCCTTTTGCCTTTTATTTGTGCTTGCAAAATTGAAATAAGTTATTCAAGGAATTTCCATGAGAAATGGGTTTGTAAAGTGTAGAAAACTCATGTTTGAACAGGTGAAATTTTCGAAAAAGAACTGGAATTAAAATTATCCAGAATGTCTTAGCAGTGCTTTAGTAGAAGGACTGGTTATATACCTTTCTCTGTATGGATTCCTGTGAAGTTTTGGTATCCAATATAAAGTAGATAAGTCATCATATTCCTCATTAATCGGAATATTCATTGATGACATGAATGCCATTTGATTAGCCAAAAAAACTGTTCTTTCTTATAACCATTATTTTAGTAATAGTTCTTTGAAATTAAAGGTTGTTTTTATTATATCCCTATAACCCACTGTGTATGATGCCGGATTTATCATGATACCCGTGATGCTCAAATTTAAGTTTGATTTATAATCAATATATGATGCTGGATAACAATTATTTTAGACACATACGTGCGTGTTTTTACCACCAATTCTGACACATTAATATCAAATTAGATTTCATGTGCATGTTTGTTAGAGGTAACGACAATGCCATGTGTCTATGATTGTCTCGATTACAGATAGGATCTTTGTTATATTTATTATACTTTATTCATTATGCAACTACATATAGCATCGAAGTTTCAAGTATGTTTTTTTTTATCTTGCCGCTATTTGTATTCCAATAAAATCACATCAATCAAATCAAGCACGTTCAACAACCTTATGAACCTTGAAAAGCTGTAAGTATTCTTCTTATTTTAATCTGTAACTTTAATACATGTATTTCTATAGTTTATATTGTTTTAGAACAATTTACACCAAATATTCTAATTCCAAAACAAAATCAAAGAACATTCCAGTCAAACATACACGTACCATGTAACACCTAAAGACTGGTATTAGCCATTGCTTGAAGCCAATTTTGTTAAGCAGCTAACCAGATTACATATGGATTCCTCTGAACAAGAATAAATACATTATGCTGAGACAAATTCAGCATACAAGTTCAGTATAACAGGTAAATATGTGAGGGTATTCATTATTTGAATCCACTTTGAAGCCCATGTTTGTAAATAGCTACATTAGTTGGAATGCATTGTGTATATTGTCTTAACAAGAATATACATACATTTTATTGAAGCAACTCAAAATAGCTACAAATTTTCACTGATTGTATAAAGTATAAACTAAAGACATGTGTTGACTATTTATAGACAGTTACAGAATAATAGCATATCAGTGATAGAGGACAACACTTTCAACAATCTACCAAGTTTACGCACACTGTGAGTATCATTTAGTATCATTTGTACAAATGTAAAACCACATCTTGTCAATATGTGTTATACTTAATGTTTTAGAATAAATATATAGTCGTGCATTTGTTTGGAAATAAAAGCTGCTGTACTTTGCTATGATATAGATATTAGGAATCAGAATGTTTTATTAGAAAAAAACCATAACCCCTGCCCCCCCTTCAAGTTAAATGGTTGTTCCCTTAGTTTGGAAATAAAAGGTGCTTTAAACGAATATAAAGAGTATAAATATTAGATAATACACAAATCCATCATAAGACACAACAGAGGATTAAAACTCAACCAACCTGACGTCGTCTCCTTTGTCATAGAGTCTGGTACATAGTTGACCGTTAAATTTAAGGTAAATTACATACATACACATGTGATTATTCTAACGATATTTCATTCATATACATGTGGGGGGGGGACGATGTAAATAAGCAAAATTAATACAGTAGAATTTTTTAGGTACTGCTACCCTTCCAGGTCTTTTTTGTGGGTTTGCGTTCCCCAATCTTTAGATTTATTTGTAGTCGATCATGGCTTATGCAAATATTCCATATGATTGTTGTTAATATACAAAAATATTTTCCTGAGGTACCTTGAATTGTAATTAGTCAAAACTAAGTAAAAATTATTAATAAATGTAAGTTGACATACTAAATGAGACAAACAGCAAGAAATTTCAAGTAATATAACAGTTCTGATGATAAACATTAACAGTACATATAGATTAATTTGTGGTTTAAACTGGTAATAATTACCGGGCAATATAACTTACGCAGGAATTTCAAACGTGAAAAAAAACCTGCACAAGGTTAATTTCCTGGTGGGCGTGGCAAGTGAAGCTAGAGTAGAAAAATAGCGAACGATATAAAATATTGAATTTCTAATATTAAGCGAAATCTAATCCTAAAATATAATATACCTCAATATTATTGCTTTCTAATGTGAAGCTATATTTCAGACTGATGAAAAACAACCCTATATCATTTGTTAGTGGGAAAGCGTTCGATAATGTACCAAAGCTGACATCACTGTAAGTTGTATTGTAGTAATATGTATCAACACGAAATCTGATGTATAAATTTAACTTTATGATGACACTGGTTATGTGACCTCACAGAAATAGCATGTGCTTTGTCAGTTCTCATTGATGATACCTACATCAGCTTTACCCTGGTTTTCTCTAATTTAATTATGTTTTATTTCCATTATAAATATTTCCTATTGCTTCACATGAGTAATTGTCATTCCTTTTCAACTCACCATTTTTTTCTGAAGTTCACATACCAAGTCTGGATAGTGAGCTGTCATGTATATGTTTCTTATAGGTATCGATAGTACCTTTACTTTTATATATGTGTAATCTTTACTACAAACCTGCCACACGGATCGCTCATACGAACATATTTAATATCAATTAGTCATAAACAGAGATATTTTTATTTCTAGCTCTTTCGATATGTATTGTGGTAGGTGTGATATCATCCCATTTTGGAGATGGCTGAAGCTAAGCCAGAGGTTTTCAACCTCTATTGGTTGTTATGACTATAATGGTGAACAACTGTTTAGCCTACAACCAGATAAGGTTACTCGTTGCTTTAGTGAGTATTTAAGCACTTTTGGTTATCAAATTTATCGCATATACATTAAAAATATCGACACGTTTTGTATGAAGTAACGTTTGATGATACCAAAGGTGTAATTAGAAGCTGTAAATCTAAGATACCAAAGTTGTAATCAGAAGCTGTAAATCTAAGATACCAAAGGTGTAATCAGAAGCTGTAAATCTAAGATACCAAAGGTGTAATCAGAAGCTGTAAATCTAAGATACCAAAGGTAATCAGAAGCTGTAAATCTAAGATACCAAAAAGTTGTAATCAGAAGCTGTAAATCTAAGATACCAAAGGTGTAATCAGAAGCTGTAAATCTAAGATACCAAAGGTGTAATCAGAAGCTGTAAATCTAAGATACCAAAGGTGTAATCAGAAGCTGTAAATCGAAGGACAGACAACACAATAGCAAAAAGAAAAAAAGACAAACTGACAAACAACGATCTATAAAACATTACACAGAAAACTAAAGATCGAGTAACACTCGAGTAACACGAACACAACTAAAAACCGAGGGTGAACTCAGTTTCTGCGGCAGGGTAAGCTGGTCCTGCTCCACATGTGGCACCCATCGTGTTACTCTTGATACAAGCCAAGTGATAAGTGATGTATGAGGAACTATAAATGAAATTTATCTATCTCCCATTCATGAAGCAACATGTATTTTCATAAATATTCTACCCTTTCATATGTTGGCATACATACATAGAAAAACATTGGGCAGGGTACATAGGTCGGAAATTGTTACTATGATTCAGACCACGAATTTTCAAATGCATAAAGGCTCCAAATTATATCGGAAATATGTGAGGTACATGTATATAAGGATATATAGGGAATATTGTTAACAATCTGATTAAAGTCAGAGGATATATTATGCTACACCCCCCTTAATATTTGACATAACTCTATTAGATGTCATGTCCAGATGAACTCATGGTCAACCAATGAAAACGGCGCTGGTTAAATAGTAACAGCACCTTTCATGCCTTTATATTATTGTACCACAAACGTATAGATGTTTGTTTTGTTAAATGTATTCTTGATATGACCTTTAATCAGGGTCTGTCAGATGTGAAGGGGGTAGAGCAAAAATGAGTTCAGGAAGGTTTTCGTAAACACGTGGTTCTCCATGAAATATATAGGAGATAATTGAAAGTGGTGAACAATTCTGTTTTTTTTTACTTTAAACTAATCATTTTTGTTACAAACATTTAGTAAGCTGCATGATAACACATTCACATTACTAATAAAGGATAAGTAAACTTCTGTTTTATTTAGTCCTGGGCCTAAATAAATTTCCTCTGGTACCCGCAGTGAAAAATCGGAAGTACTGCATCTGGGACCTTTTTGTCACTTGCTGTCACGAACTAGAGCATAATGAAACGCCAAAAAAAGATGTCTTGATAATAAATGAAAAATATGTTTAAATGTCGCTTATTAACATCAGAGCCAAGGAGGTTTTATTCAGAATATCTCAAATTGTGCAATTGTATTATCCTTGCTAGCTAAGACAATGGCCAATTATTTTTACACGAATATACCTAGAGCTTTTTTGTGGTCTATTTAGCATAAAAACAAATGAGTAACATGTTAAGTAATTCATTTTTACAGCTAGCGGCAATTGTAACCCAATTTGATATCGAGTGGTGCGTTTCTTTACTTTAAAAATAATATTTTTAAAGTAAAGATAAAAAACATGTTTGACAGAGCTAAAATGGGAGTATATCTCCGCTTTGAAGTTGAACAGCTACCTCTTTGTTGGTATACATTGATAATATTTACGGTCTACATTTGAAAGGACAGATACAAATTTAAAGTCAGAATTGAAAAGTGTTTATAAAATGTTCACACGGTTTTATACCAAGATGTGTCATGGCACAGCAATAACTGTTTGATGTTTCACATTTGTTAAGAAGACTGATGATGAACCAACGGGATAATATACTAGAACCAGCGCTGTCTTAACGCATGGGCAGTATACTTAACCTTTTAACGTTAGCTTAGAAACAGTAAGTTTACCAATGCCTACCAACACGCGAAACCGTTATGCAAACAAAGAAGAGATATTGTTTGATTAGCTTTGTTCCCATAAAAAAAAAATCAATAACATACAGAAAGGACACAAATAACGTCACAACGGGACATTTTTAAAGGGAAGTAAGCATGATCGATATTTCCCACTGTTTAAAACATAAGTGACTGTTATGCTAATCAAGGACTACAATAATTACATTTCATTAATAGGGGGTGTCCAAAGTGATATTTGAGACCACAGAACAGTGTTGGCATATTCATTTGTACTTGTCACCATTTACGAAATTTGTATTTGATGTTTTATAAATGATTTGTTTGTAGCTTGTGTGGTTGGGATGTATGGACAGAACTGTGCACAGAATTGTTCCAACAATTGTTACAATAAAACCTGTCATGTTGTGTCTGGTTTATGTGTATATGGTTGTAGAAAAGGTTGGATCGGCCCATACTGTCAACGACGTAAGTTTACTGGGTTTATCATGTAAAAAGATTTCCATTCTGTAAACAGCTCAAGTTTGATGTGTCCATACTGTAAGCAATTTGAGCTTGATCGGTCCATTCCATAAACAACATAAGTTTAATGAGTCCATATTGTAAGCAATGTAATGTTGATCGGTCTAGAGTGTAAACCACATAAGTTTAATGAATCCATATTGTAAGCAATGTAATGTTGATCGGTCTATAGTGTAAACAACATATATTTAATGAGTCCATGCTGTAAACATTCATTAGGTATACTTATATTTACCAATATGAACACCAAGAACAGTAACATTGATATGTTTTTAAAGTTCTCAATTGAAGTAGTGCCATGATGACTGTAGGAACACATTTGAAGATATCAAAGGAGATAGCAGAAGCCATATATCGAATAAGCACTGACATTGTAATGACCAAAAAAGAAGAAGACAATCAATGATCAACAAAATATTAAACAGAAAACTAAAGATTGAGTATTTGGGTTCAATATGGGGGTAAACATGAATTTCTATTACATACTTTAAGTTTTATATCAAAGTGGAAGGTGAGAAATAAAGTTAAATATGACAAAATTCATATCAATCAAACTTTACTTTATAACATATGGAAACCGACTTTAAAATCTGAACTAAATATTTTGCTAAAGGCCAATTGTAATGAAACAATAGATAAAACCAAAGTCTTGACAATTCTATCCTTAGTAATTAGTTATAATATATAAGTACAATACATCTATGTAAATGGAAGATGTTAAAGCTATCATAAAATATCTTTATAGAATGACCTATATGTTGGGTTTTTTAAATTGATAAATTTAGTTGTATTTTTGAAATGAGAACATATTGGTTTTAAAATTGATATATTTAGTTGTGTTTTTGAAATGTGTATATATGGACTCTAATTAATCTCTTATCAACCCTGGGTAAGATATATATTGTAAAACCTTAGATTATTTTGCTTACCTGGGCATCTAAGGTGTTTTGTTAACAGGCGAGTCAAACAATAAAGTATTATGTTATTGAAAAAAAAGATTGAGCATTACTAACACCTGGTGTGAATTTTGGAAGGGTAAGCAGTTCCTGCTTCAGCAGTGGCATCAGTCATGTTGCTCTTGTTGGGAGATTGATATGCATTCATTTGAGTCACTGGAAATCTGTATTCATCAATCAATTCCTAATGACAATCATGGAATATTGCATTGCTGAAAGTGTCATCAGATATGTTTTATTAACGGTTTCTGATTATCTCTTTGGTATTTTCAAATTGTAAAAAAGCAATTATGTATACAAATAAATGTTACAGAATATTGAAGAGGCAAACAAAACGGTAATGATAATGCAATTGATAATATATGATACAATTTGAATGATGATTTCGTCAATGCGAATGCGAAAGAGTGTTGTTCTGTCGATCGATAAAATCGAGTGTTGATAAGACCAACAACGTATTTGTATATGGACATTAACAGCGTGTATCTATAAATGACTTTTGGTCGCTTGCACCCACACACACTATAACGATTCACTTTTAATGCATATCGTTCGTTAATTGTATTGTATTTGTTCGAAGATATTGTTCGTAAGTGACTGTTATGCTAATCAAGGACTACAATAATTTACGAAATTTGTATTTGATGTTGTGTCTGGTTTATGTGTATATGGTTGTAGAAAAGGTTGGATGGGCCCAAACTGTCAACAGCGTAAGTTTACTGGGTTTATCATATAAAGAGATTTTCATTCTGTAAACAGCTTAAGTTCGATATGTCCATACTGTAAGCAATTTAAGCTTGATGGGTCCATTCCATTAACAACATAAGTTTAATGGGTCCATATTGTAAACAGCGTAAGATTGATGTGTCCATACTGTAAGCAATTTAAGTTTGATGGGTCCATTCCGTAAACAACAAGTTTGATGGGTCCATATTGTAAACAGCGTAAGATTGATGTGTCCATACTGTAAGCAATTTAAGTGTGATGGGTCCATTCCGTAAACAACAAGTTTGATGGGTCCATACTGTAAACAGCGTAAGTTTGATGTGTCCATGCTGTAAGCAATTTAAGTTTGATGGGTCCATTCCATAAACAACATAAGTTTAATGGGTCCATGTTGTAAACTGTGTAAGTTTAATGTATCCATGCTGTAAACTACATAAGATCGATGGGTCCATACTGTAAGCAACGAAAGTTTGATGTGTCAATACTGTAAACAATGGAGGTTTGATTTTCAATACTGTTTGATCGCCACGTGCTAATTGCAGAAAAGACACCACATTTGTCACATTCACATCACTAACTCAAAGTCATTTAAATTGTCAGATTTATATGGTGTAGTTTACGAAGTTATAAATATAAAGTTTAAGCAATTCCACTCATATCAATACAACTTACAACCATTTGAAAAACATAGATGACTACTTAGTGCCTTTTCCATGTTAAAATATTTAGTGGTCATGTATTTGTGTGCTACAGATATTTATTTTGCCTCTTTCTACAATTTTAAAGGCAGTGTCTATTCTTACAACAATTTTCAACAAATTGTTGTAAAAATAGCAGTGAATCTTATTCTGACAACAAATAATATTACGGATTAGATAATGAGAAACGAATAATTATTACCTGTAGATTAAATATGTTGTAGGAATAACCTCTAGAGCCTATTATTGCTATTTGTTTATTTTCCCTTTAATGTTTAAAACCGATATATTTCATATCACGTAAGCGCATGAGATGATTCCAATTATCGCTAATCTCTAAGCGTTGTCAAGGACGCACGTAGTAATATCTTGTTTTCTAATATGACGTTATAATGACGTCACATTACCAAATTCTTGATAATCAAGTGATTCTAACGATATAAAATATTAATTGTGTTTAAAAAAATGTCAGTATCTCAACAAAAATTATTTAATTATGAATACAAATAGCCATAAAATAATTAAAGATGTTTTTTAAAACTTGAGGATGTTTTTCAGTCATCTCTCATGTCAGGGCTTTACCCTTCGATGAGAGATGACTGAGAAAAGTCATCTCGTTTTAAAAAACATTGTTAATCACTTATTCCTACAACAAAAAAGATAATGTTGTAATTAATCATATATATTTATTGTATTATATAGATCTATGTACATTTATTCATATGCACAACATATAATTTATCATCATAGAATAAAATATTACATAAAAACAATAAAATACAATTTTGATAATCGTAAAAAGCATGATAAAAGTTTTTTTTAAAGCTTCTAAAAATCATTTAAAATGCTAGAAGATTTTAAAAGTATGAAGTTTAAATTTTGATAAAATATCTGAAATATAAAGACAACGCAATGTAAAAAAACTGTTAAAGCAAAAGTCCACAAATGATCACAAATGAATTTTACATTTTAATGCATTGCTTACATCACCAATAGGTTGATTTTGGCTGTTTTTTAAAGTTGGTACATATATGTTTTACCCTTTCTCTTTATTATTGAAATTAAGATCCAACTAACTTATTTAATTATTTTATTCATAAATCATATAAAAATACGTCTATTATAAGGCTGTAATCATAAAATAATAATTCATATGAAAAAAGTTACAAATCGTAACGAAACCCAATGCAACTATATATGATCATTATTTTAAATAAAAAATTGTTTCCTCATTGAATGGATTCCATAATATCATTTGTTGTAAGAATAAGATTCGTGGCTATTCTTACAACAATTTGAATAGTAAGAATAGACTGCCATTTTTTTATTTGATATTGGATCTGTTCCAACAATGTAGTCTTCCTTCTTTGATCTGTTCCAACAATGTAGTCTTCCTTCTTTGATCTGTTCCAACAATATAGTCTTCCTTCTTTGATCTGTTCCAACAATGTGGTCTTCCTTCTGTGATCTGTTCCAACAATGTGGTCTTCCTTCTTTGATCTGTTCCAACAATGTAGTCTTCCTTCTTTGATCTGTTCCAACAATGTGGCCTTCCTTCTTTGATCTGTTCCAACAATGTAGTCTTCCTTCTTTGATCTGTTCCAACAATGTGGTCTTCCTTCTGTGATCTGTTCCAACAATGTAGTCTTCCTTCTTTGATCTGTTCCAACAATGTGGTCTTCCTTCTTTGATCTGTTCCAACAATGTAGTCTTCCTTCTTTGATCTGTTCCAACAATGTGGTCTTCCTTCTTTGATCTGTTCCAACAATGTAATCTACCTTCTTTGATCTGTTCCAACAATGTAGTCTTCCTTCTTTGATCTGTTCCAACAATGTGGTCTTCCTTCTTTGATCTGTTCCAACAATGTAATCTTTCTTCTTTGATCTGTTCCAACAATGTAGTCTTCCTTCTTTGATCTGTTCCAACAATGTGGTCTTCCTTCTTTGATCTGTTCCAACAATGTGGTCTTCCTTCTTTGATCTGTTCAAACAATGTGGTCTTCCTTCTTTGATCTGTTCCAACAATGTGGTCTTCCTTCTTTGATCTGTTCCAACAATGTAATCTTCCTTCTTTGATCTGTTCCAACAATGTGGTCTTCCTTCTTTGATCTGTTCCAACAATGTAGTCTTCCTTCTTTGATCTGTTCCAACAATGTAGTCTTCTTTCTTTGATCTCTTCCAACAATGTAGTCTTCCTTCTTTGATCTGTTTCAATAATGTGGTCTTCCTTCTTTTATCTGTTCCAATAATGTAGTCTTCCTTCTTTGATCTGTTCCAACAATGTAGTCTTCCTTCTTTGTTCTGTTCCAACAATGTGGTCTTCCTTCTTTGATCTGTTCCAACAATGTGGTCTTCCTTCTTTGATCTGTTCCAACAATGTAGTCTTCCTTCTGTGATCTGTTCCAACAATGTAGCCTTCCTTCTTTGATCTGTTCCAACAATGTGGTCTTCCTTCTTTGATCTGTTCCAACAATGTAGTCTTCCTTCTTTGATCTGTTCCAACAATGTGGCCTTCCTTCTTTGATCTGTTCCAACAATGTAGTCTTCCTTCTTTGATCTGTTCCAACAATGTGGTCTTCCTTCTTTGATCTGTTCCAACAATGTAATCTACCTTCTTTGATCTGTTCCAACAATGTAGTCTTCCTTCTTTGATCTGTTCCAACAATGTGGTCTTCCTTCTTTGATCTGTTCCAACAATGTAATCTTTCTTCTTTGATCTGTTCCAACAATGTAGTCTTCCTTCTTTGATCTGTTCCAACAATGTGGTCTTCCTTCTTTGATCTGTTCCAACAATGTGGTCTTCCTTCTTTGATCTGTTCAAACAATGTGGTCTTCCTTCTTTGATCTGTTCCAACAATGTGGTCTTCCTTCTTTGATCTGTTCCAACAATGTAATCTTCCTTCTTTGATCTGTTCCAACAATGTGGTCTTCCTTCTTTGATCTGTTCCAACAATGTAGTCTTCCTTCTTTGATCTGTTCCAACAATGTAGTCTTCTTTCTTTGATCTCTTCCAACAATGTAGTCTTCCTTCTTTGATCTGTTTCAATAATGTGGTCTTCCTTCTTTTATCTGTTCCAATAATGTAGTCTTCCTTCTTTGATCTGTTCCAACAATGTAGTCTTCCTTCTTTGTTCTGTTCCAACAATGTGGTCTTCCTTCTTTGATCTGTTCCAACAATGTGGTCTTCCTTCTTTGATCTGTTCCAACAATGTAGTCTTCCTTCTGTGATCTGTTCCAACAATGTAGCCTTCCTTCTTTGATCTGTTCCAACAATGTGGTCTTCCTTCTTTGATCTGTTCCAACAATGTAGTCTTCCTTCTTTGATCTGTTCCAACAATGTGGCCTTCCTTCTTTGATCTGTTCCAACAATGTAGTCTTCCTTCTTTGATCTGTTCCAACAATGTGGTCTTCCTTCTTTGATCTGTTCCAACAATGTAATCTACCTTCTTTGATCTGTTCCAACAATGTAGTCTTCCTTCTTTGATCTGTTCCAACAATGTGGTCTTCCTTCTTTGATCTGTTCCAACAATGTAATCTTTCTTCTTTGATCTGTTCCAACAATGTAGTCTTCCTTCTTTGATCTGTTCCAACAATGTGGTCTTCCTTCTTTGATCTGTTCCAACAATGTGGTCTTCCTTCTTTGATCTGTTCAAACAATGTGGTCTTCCTTCTTTGATCTGTTCCAACAATGTGGTCTTCCTTCTTTGATCTGTTCCAACAATGTAATCTTCCTTCTTTGATCTGTTCCAACAATGTGGTCTTCCTTCTTTGATCTGTTCCAACAATGTAGTCTTCCTTCTTTGATCTGTTCCAACAATGTAGTCTTCTTTCTTTGATCTCTTCCAACAATGTAGTCTTCCTTCTTTGATCTGTTTCAATAATGTGGTCTTCCTTCTTTTATCTGTTCCAATAATGTAGTCTTCCTTCTTTGATCTGTTCCAACAATGTAGTCTTCCTTCTTTGTTCTGTTCCAACAATGTGGTCTTCCTTCTTTGATCTGTTCCAACAATGTGGTCTTCCTTCTTTGATCTGTTCCAACAATGTAGTCTTCCTTCTGTGATCTGTTCCAACAATGTAGCCTTCCTTCTTTGATCTGTTCCAACAATGTGGTCTTCCTTCTTTGATCTGTTCCAACAATGTAGTCTTCCTTCTTTGATCTGTTCCAACAATGTGGCCTTCCTTCTTTGATCTGTTCCAACAATGTAGTCTTCCTTCTTTGATCTGTTCCAACAATGTGGTCTTCCTTCTTTGATCTGTTCCAACAATGTGGTCTTCCTTCTTTGATCTGTTCCAACAATGTAGTCTTCCTTCTTTGATATGTTCCAACAATGTGGTCTTCCTTCTTTGATCTGTTCCAACAATGTAGTCTTCCTTCTTTGATCTGTTCCAACAATGTAGTCTTCCTTCTTTGATCTGTTCCACAGTGTAGTCTTCCTTCTTTGATCTGTTCCAACAATATAGTCTTCCTTCTTTGATCTGTTCCAACAATGTGGTCTTCCTTCTTTGATCTGTTCCAACAATATAGTCTTCCTTCTTTGATCTGGTCCAACAATGTAGTCTTCCTTCTTTGATCTGTTCCAACAATATTGTCTTTCTTCTTTGATCTGTTCCAACAATGTGGTCTTCCTTCTTTGATCTGTTCCAACAATGTGGTCTTCCTTCTTTGATCTGTTCCAACAATGTGGTCTTCCTTCTTTGATCTGTTCCAACAATGTAGTCTTCATTCTTTGATCTGTTCCAACAATGTAGTCTTCCTTCTTTGATCTGTTCCAACAATGTAGACTTCCTTCTTTGATCTGTTCCAACAAAGTAGTCTTCTTTCTTGGATCTGTTCCAACAATGTGGTCTTCCTTCTTTGATCTGTTCCAACAATGTGGTCTTCCTTCTTTGATCTGTTCCAACAATGTAGTCTTCCTTCTTTGATCTGTTCCAACAATGTGGTCTTCTTCTTTGATCTGTTCCAACAATGTAGTCTTCCTTCTTTGATCTGTTCCAACAATGTAGTCTTCCTTCTTTGATCTGTTCCAACAATGTAGTCTTCCTTCTTTGATCTGTTCCAACAATGTGGTCTTCCTTCTTTGATCTGTTCCAACAATGTGGTCTTCCTTTTTTGATATGTTCCAACAATGTGGTCTTCCTTCTTTGATCTGTTCCAACAATGTAGTCTTCCTTCTTTGATCTGTTCCAACAATGTTGTCTTCCTTCTTTGATCTGTTCCAACAATGTGGTCTTCCTTCTTTGGTCTGTTCCAACAATGTAGTCTTCCTTCTTTGATCTGTTCCAACAATGTAGTCTTCCTTCTTTGATCTGTTCCAACAATGTAGTCTTCCTTCTTTGATCTGTTCCAACAATGTGGTCTTCCTTCTTTGATCTGTTCCAACAAAGTAGTCTTCCTTCTTTGATCTGTTCCAACAATGTGGTCTTCCTTCTTTGATCTGTTCCAACAATGTGGTCTTCCTTCTTTGGTCTGTTCCAACAATGTAGTCTTCCTTCTTTGATCTGTTCCAACAATGTAGTCTTCCTTCTTTGATCTGTTCCAACAATGTAGTCTTCCGTCTTTGATCTGTTCCAACAATGTGGTCTTCCTTCTTTGATCTGTTCCAACAAAGTAGTCTTCCTTCTTTGATCTGTTCCAACAATGTAATCTTCCTTCTTTGATCTGTTCCAACAATGTGGTCTTCCTTCTTTGATCTGTTCCAACAATGTAGTCTTCCTTCTTTGATCTGTTCCACAATGTAGTCTTCCTTCTTTGATCTGTTCCAACAATATAGTCTTCCTTCTTTGATCTGTTCCAACAATGTGGTCTTCCTTCTTTGATCTGTTCCAACAATATAGTCTTCCTTCTTTGATCTGTTCCAACAATATAGTCTTCCTTCTTTGATCTGTTCCAACAATATAGTCTTCCTTCTTTGATCTGTTCCAACAATATAGTCTTCCTTCTTTGATCTGTTCCAACAATATAGTCTTCCTTCTTTGATCTGGTCCAACAATGTAGTCTTCCTTCTTTGATCTGTTCCAACAATATTGTCTTCCTTCTTTGATCTGTTCCAACAATGTAGTCTTCCTTCTTTGATCTGTTCCAACAATGTGGTCTTCCTTCTTTGATCTGTTCCAACAATGTGGTCTTCCTTTGATCTGTTCCAACAATGTAGTCTTCATTCTTTGATCTGTTCCAACAATGTAGTCTTCCTTCTTTGATCTGTTCCAACAATGTAGTCTTCCTTCTTTGATCTGTTCCAACAAAGTAGTCTTCCTTCGTGGATCTGTTCCAACAATGTGGTCTTCCTTCTTTGATCTGTTCCAACAATGTGGTCTTCCTTCTTTGATCTGTTCCAACAATGTAGTCTTCCTTCTTTGATCTGTTCCAACAATGTGGTCTTCTTCTTTGATCTGTTCCAACAATGTAGTCTTCCTTCTTTGATCTGTTCCAACAATGTAGTCTTCCTTCTTTGATCTGTTCCAACAATGTAATCTTCCTTCTTTGATCTGTTCCAACAATATGGTCTTCCTTCTTTGATCTGTTCCAACAATGTAGTCTTCCTTCTTTGATCTGTTCCAACAATGTAGTCTTCCTTCTTTGATCTGTTCCAACAATGTGGTCTTTCTTCTTTGATCTGTTCCAACAATGTGGTCTTCCTTCTTTGATATGTTCCAACGATGTGGTCTTCCTTCTTTGATCGGTTCCAACAATGTAGCCTTCCTTCTTTGATCTGTTCCAACAATGTGGTCTTCCTTCTTTGGTCTGTTCCAACAATATGGTCTTCCTTCTTTGATCTGTTCACACAATGTGGTCTTCCTTCTTTGATCTGTTCCAACAATGTGGTCTTCCTTCTTTGATCTGTTCCAACAATGTGGTCTTCCTTCTTTGATCTGTTCCAACAATGTAGTCTTCCATCTTTGATCTGATCCAACAATGTGGTCTTCCTTCTTTGATCGATTCCAACAATGTAGTCTTCCTTCTTTGATCTGTTCCAACAATGTGGTCTTCCTTCTTTGGTCTGTTCCAACAATATGGTCTTCCTTCTTTGATCTGTTCCAACAATGTGGTCTTCCTTCTTTGATCTGTTCCAACAATGTAGTCTTCCTTCTTTGATCTGTTCCGACAATGTAGTTTTCCTTCTTTTGTTTTCAATGTTATTTTTCTTACTAAATGTGGTACTTGATTTCACTAACTATAATACACATACATGTATTTCTTCTTCAGTCACCCCAAAGTCAGCTGATAATTACATAGCAGTATATATAGGGGTTGGAGCCTTCGTTGTTACCTTTTTAGTGGCTGTTATTGTTGTTGCTACACTGAGGTAATTTGACAGCTTCGTTATCATTTTAATATTCTGCATATGTTCAACATCTAATAAGAAGACGATATATTTCCCTTGACAATGTTAATGTATATAACAACAAACAAATGTATTTGATTAAATTCAACATTTTTTATAATGTATTATAATTATTGTGAAGATTCACGACAAATTATATTCCAGTTATATCCTAGGAATTTGTTGGGTAAATCGGTGAACACCATCAAATTTAATTATATATCTCAGATTACCATAACTTGGTATTTCAAGTTTATGATTTGCTAAGCAAATAACATGATCGAACATATCAATGACTACCACACAAAACGCTTGAAAATAGCAGAAGGTTAATCAGAAGATAACAAAGAGTTTATCAGAAGATACCAAAGAGGTAATCAGAAGATACCAGAGGGGTGATCAAATGATACCAAAGGGGTAATCAGACAATACCAAAAGTGTAATCAGAAGATACCAAAGGAGTAATCAGAAGATACCAAAAGGGTAATCAGAAGATACCAAAGGTGTAATCAGAAGATACTAAAGGAGTAATCAGAAGATACCAAAAGGTGTAATCAGAAGATACCAAAGGTGTAATCAGAAGATACCAAAGGTGTAATCAGAAGACACCAAAGGAGTAATCAGAAGATACCAATGGAGTGATCTGAAGATACTAACAGAGTGTCCAATGGGACCAATGATGTAATCAGAAGATACCAAAGGGGTAATCAGAAGATACCAAAGGGGTAATCAGAAGATACTAAAGGGGTAATCAGAAGATACCAAAGGGGTAATCAGAAGATACCAAAGGGGTAATCGGAAGATACTAAAGGGGTAATCAGAAGATACCAAAGGGGTAATCAGAAGATACCAAAGGGGTAATCAGAAGATACTAAAGGGGTAATCAGAAGATACCAAAGGGGTAATCAGAAGATACCAAAGGGGTAATCAGAAGATACCAATGGAGTGATCAAATGATACCAAAGGGATAATCAGAAGATACAAACGGAGTGATCTGAAGATACTAACAGTGTCCAATGACATAATCATAAGATACCAAAGGTGTAATCAGAAGATACCAATGGAGTAATCAGAAGATACCAAAGGTGTAATCAGAAGATACCAAGGGGGTAATCAGAAGATACCAAAGGAGTAATTAGAAGACATCAAAGAGTTATCAGATGGTACAAAACGGGAAGTTAGAAAATATCGAAGGGGTAATCATGAGATACCAAAGTGAAACGCAAGCCGTCAATCGATGGACAGTGAATGCAATATCCAAAACTTTGGAGATCTCAAAGCGGAAATCTATAATCGTAAAACAAATCGAGTACAATCGATTCAATGGCTTAAAGAAAAGAAACAAACAATGATGTGCAAAGCACTACCAAAAAATATAATTATTGAGGAATAGATAAATCGTGGCGAACTCAATCAATCCTATGTCACATGTTAAACTGTAAAACAAAGCAAAAGTACAATGACAAAAGCTTACTGTGATATAAAATTTGACTTGTTACAGACAGAAACATTATTGTGGAGATAATAAAACAAACATTAGAGCTTATTTCTACTTTAGATATAGAAAAAAGAAAAGACAACAAAGGAGGCAGATTGTGAGAGAATTTGACAGTGTTACATATATTGGTAAGCTTATTTTTTACCTAGTGCTGATTACAGGTGTTTTTTGCTTGCGATTTTCCTCTTTTGCAACATGTCTCTGAGGTCTTTAAAGTTAGTTTATTGTGTGATATTTAGTAACGTGGTATTCTGATAAATTCAACAATTTAATTCAAATATAAAGTTTATAACTGTGTAATTAAGCAACTTAAACAGACTCCCCTAAAAGAACAACTAAACTTGTTAATCCAATGATCATTAATGTTGTACAGACTACATTTCCATACTTGATCATTTAAGAATGATTGATTGGTAATTAACACCAACTTTACCCGTACGCCAGGTATGTCGGGTCGCATATATATATAAGCTACAGCGGGTTTGTAACTAAAGTAACACGACTGGTGTCACTAGTGTAGAAAGAACTGCTCACACTTCCGAAGCACATGAGTACCCCCTCGAGTTTTAATTATTCATTTTTTTACTGGCCATTGTGCTTGCTGTCCTTCGATTTACAGAATCTGATTACCACTTTGGTATCTTTGAGCCATTCTTACAAATATACATGGTATATGTTAACAATTATACCACAGTAAATGCTAATATATATAACACAATTATTGTTGTAGGAGATCGGAACACAGAACAACATTATCCAGAAGCACATATTGTAGACAGCAGTATGGAAGATTTAGAACAGTACAATGCTGAATCTGTTATTGTAGACAGCAGTACTGTTGAACTAGAGCAATTTGATGAAGATGATATAGAACATAACATTGGTAAATAGAAAAGGCGAAAATGCCCTTTTTGTGAATATAACAGGTAAAAGGCTAATAATTAACCTTTACCAGTTAAATTAGATAATTATTGTTTATATTTGTCATGGTGTGTTATATTTGCGGTGGTTGTTTTATATTAGCCATTTTTTTAATATATTTTTGAATATGATGATGTATAATATTATATTATCATGTATCTGTATTAGTCCAGTTAATCTATTGCTAAAATGACAAAACGTCAAGAAAATTGCAACAGAAAGTGTTGCACTGTTTTAACACCAGAAAACCACACATTATTTAAAAACTACGAAAATAGAATATTTGAAGCTTTTTCACATGTTTCTGTTGTAAATGACAATTATATGTTTTTATTCATACGAATACTAAAAAAAATAAGGATGCCAGAATTCTTAGAATCTTTAATTAAGTTTAAGATCAACATAATTAAAAATGGTTATACCTCTTGAAGTCTGCCCAATGATCTTCAAGATGGAAATTATAAATTAATGTTAGTAAATATAACGTTAAGATATTTTCTAACGAATAAAAGATATCAAAGTTAGTGTGCACGACGTGTTTTTAGAATAATCTTCATCAGGTACGTTCAGAATAACCTTCATCAGGTACGTTCAGAATAACCTTCATCAGGTACGTTCAAAATCAAAAGATAGGAAAGCCAAATAATTTAAAGTTTTAAAGGATTAAAGAATTGAATTTTTTTTCATTAATGATAAAGAAATTAATATTATAGCAAATATATTCATATTGATGAATTAGTGTTGGTGCTCATGATTACATGTATTGAAGGAACATTATATGTTATTCAGCTATCAGACAGGGTATATAATGTGACATTCCCGGCTTAGGTTCTATATTCCCTGAGGCTTAGCCGAAGGGAATATATATCATAAGCCGGGAATGTCACATTATATACCCTGTCTGACAGCTGAATAACAGATATATTACGGATTTAACCATTGGTTTTTTTCTGAATGCAACATCCAGCTGTATTAAATAAATTTGTGTCTTTTCATTTTCCGTATCTCTAGACGTCATTCTTCAATGACGTCAAAATATGTGTCACATCATATTTCATGTATGGGGTATCTCGTGAAGGAAAATACTGTACTAAGTTGCTAAATCAATACAGTTTCATGTGTAGTAAATTTTTTAAACTCTATAAATATAACATTAATATATCACATAACAAAACAACGGGCTTGCGAAACAGTTTCAATAATTTAAATGTTAACAACATGTAAATAAAACCTTGGTGTGGCCCCATGATGTCGAAAGTTTTCAAGGCTCAACGTTTTGTTTATTTGTTATGATACAGCTGTGGAACATAGGAGTTTGCTGAATCGATCAGGTATTTGTGACGGAATTAACCGTTGTAATATTTTTTTTGTTCATGCAGCCATTTTGAGTATGAAAACAGCATTTAATTTGGTAAAAATACATTTATTATTCCGTATTATACCATTGATTCAGTGAAGTGTAATGTTTTAATCGTTTTTGGGGACTGAAATATATACCCTATCTGTTTTCCGAATATATGCTGACATTCAGGGTTAAAGAACCAATGAAAATATGTGTAACAAACTAAATCCGAAATATAATTAATTATCTTATATTATTGTTATAATTTGTACATACTCAGACACCTATTACTGAATGTATTCCTTGTACATGAAAAAGGAGAGAGCTTGTATAGCCATAGCATGTTGCTCAATCCCATTCATATCTTGTATTAATAGATGTAATGTATCATGTCCTTGGGGCTAGATTTATTGAACAATCTCTACAGGTGGCCAAAAATCAAATACTTATGTCATCTTCTGATGCTCATATGCTTATTGATAATGTACAGGAATGTAATTATGATGAATTCTCAAATGAAGCTAAACAAAATTTCTACAATAACATGTTAAAAGAATCCAAAGACCCCAAAATAATATGGAAATGTATACACAGCCTAAACCCATCAAACCATATCAGACCCCACAGGCTTGTTACAGAAAATGATCTAAAAGTTGATAACTCAATAGATATAGCAAATACCTTTAACAAGTTTTTTACTTCTTGGGTTGAAAATCTTAGAAGTGAAAATATGTCAACTTTCACTAATCTTAGTAAACTACTTAACTTTGTTAATAATAAAATATCTCAAAATACACAATTTGCTATACCCCCAGTGAAGATGAATGAATTACTACAGGATCTTTTACATCTCGACATAAACAAATCAACTGGAACTGATAACATTGTACCTATGATTCTGAAAGTCAGTGCCCCATTTATTGTGTCTCCCTTAACTTATATATTTAACAGAATAATAGACAGCGGTATTTATCCAAGCATATTAAAAAATGCAAAAGTGTCTCCAATTTTTAAGTCAGGGGAAAAATGTCTCCCTACAAATTACAGACCTATATCCGTACTACCTGTTATATCAAAACTAATGGAAAAACATATCTCAAGACATATGTATCAGTACTTGGCAAAATACAATCTTCTACATGATGCCCAATCTGGTTTTAGATCAAATCATTCCTGTCAAACTGCTTTAATCAACATCATAGATAAATGGATAGAGGAAATGAATAATGGAAATGTCAATGTAGTTATACTCTTAGATCTAAAAAAGGCTTTTGATGTTGTTGACCATGATATCATGGCTAAAAAGCTTGAAATATATGGTTTCAATAAAAAAAGCTTTAGCTCTTTTTAATTCTTATATGACAAATAGAACACAACAAGTACAAATCGGAAATGCTCTTTCTGATAAATGTCCTGTAAAATATGGAGTACCTCAAGGCTCAATACTCGGTCCATTATTGTTTATTTTATATATAAATGATCTGCCTTTAAGTATTTCAAATTGCAACACTGATATGTATGCTGATGATTCTACAATACACATTTCTGGGGAAAATATTTCAGATATACAAACCAAAGTCCAGGAAGACTTGAATAGAATTGAATTATGGTGCAAGGATAATAATATGTTTATCAATTGTAATAAAACTAAATGTATTACTGTTGGAACAAAGCAAAAACTCGCATTTCAAAATGAAGAACTATACTTGACTATTAATTCTGAACAATTTCAACATTCTGCTTGTGAAAAATTACTTGGCATCAAAATTGACTCAAATCTAAATTGGAAAAACCAAATTGATCAAGTCTGTTCTAAAATATCATCAAAAATCTACCTTCTTTCAAAAATTAAGAAATATTTAAACCTTGAACCAAGGTAACTTTTTTATTCAGGTTACATTTTGCCTTTAATTGATTATTGCTGTGTTGTTTGGGGAAATTGTTCAAATGAGGAACTTAATCGCATTCTTAAATTGCAAAAAAGAACAGCAAGATTGATATTAGATCAAGATCCCATAGCACCATCTGAACCTCTATTTAAACAACTAGGATGGATGAGTATTGAACAAAGAATCAAATATCATAAATATCTTCTTGTTTCAAAATGTCTAAAGAATGAAGCACCTATATATTTAAAAAATAAAATCCAGTACTTGTCTGATAGAAATCCGTACTCTCTCCGAAATGTTGTAAGTGAAAAATTACATATCCCAAAGGCAAAAACTGAACTTTTTAAAAAAAAATTTACATACTCTGGACCAAAGCTATGGAATGAACTTCCATTTTCGATACGGCAAGCTTCTTCTCATAATGCATATAAGACAAAAGTTAAAAGTCTCATTTTAAATGATAATGTACCTTAATTTACCATTAAATGTTTACTAAATCTTTTGTGTATACTTATTACAATGTATTGTGTAACTTTATATTGTGTACTTTACAATGCATGTTTAAATATGTCAATGAGGGCCTCAGGGAAGATTAGTTGTTAACTAACTGTGTAACCCTCTATAAATAAAGAATTTATTATTATTATTATTATTATTATTATTATTATTATTCATATGCAGTTGTAAATAAAATATGTTTAAAACTAAATATATTGATGTTATATTTTCAAAAAGAAAATATTGCCTTGTCAACAGATAACATTTAAGTGATCATGCAATAAGGACATGTGTATATTTTGTTGCAAAATACAAATGTAGGCATAAGAAGAGTTTGAAGATACCAAAGGGGCAATCAATCTAGCGATACAATTATAACTAGACATGCTTGATAGGGTTATATTGTTCCCATTTTTTTCTGAAATAGCAGGGTACAAAAACTTAGATATTTTAAAAACGATTGATTTGAGACTTTGTAAGTAGATGTTATATTTCAAATATTCTGCACCATATGTAATGGTGTACGAGAAACCAGGCAGATGTTCTATTTATGTAAGCGTAATTATCTGCTTTACAAGGTTTTCTTCTTTTTCTTTTGTCTACGTTCTGTATGTTGTCCCAATGGTTCCCACTTCTTCTTCGGTGTCATATGGTATTTTGACCCCCATGGTAAATTAACCCCGGGGTCAATTTTCATTCATGGTATATTGAACCCCCTTATTGAAAACTAACCCCCCTGTATGGTAAATTGCACCCCCATGGTATTTTAACCCCCCTCATTTCTAATCAAGAGATAGGCGGGGGGGTCAAAATACCATGCATATTGAGTCGATATACTGTGGGTAGGGAGTTCGATATACCATGGGTAGGGGGGTCAAAATACCATGGATAGGGGGTCGATATACCATGGGTAGGGGGTTCGATATACCACGGGTAAGGGGGTCAAAATACCATGTATAGACGGGTCGATATAATATGCATAGGGGGTCAAAATACCATGGATAGGGGTCAAAATACCATGGATATGGGGTCAAAATACCATGTATACGGGGTCAAAATACCATGGATACGGGGTTCGATATACCATGGGTAAAGGGGTCAAAATACCATGGATAGGGAGGGGGTCGATATACTATGGGTAGGGGGTCAAAATATGGATGGGGGGTCAAAGTCCCATGGGTTGGTGGGTCAAAATCCCATGGTTAGGGGGGTCAAAATACCATGGGTAGGAGGTTCAAAATACCATGGATAGTGGATACGATATAACATGGGTAGGGGGGTCAAAATACCATGGATAAGGGGTCACAATACCATGGGAAGGGGTCGATATAACATAGGGGGTCAAAATACCATGGGTAGGGGGATCAACACACCATCGATAGGGGGTCAAAATACCATGGATATGGGGTCAATATGCCATGGGTAGGAGGTCAAAATACCATGGATACGGGGGTCAAAATACCATGGATAGGGGGTAAACATCCAATGGGTAGGGGGATCAAAATACCATGGATAGGGAGTCTATATACTTATGGGTAGGTGGGTCAAAATCCCATGGGTAGAAGGTCAAAATACCATGGATAGTGGGTACAATATAACATGGGTAGGTGGTCAAAATACCATGGGTAAGGGGTCGATATAACGTAGGTATGGGGGGTCAAAATACCATGGGTAGGGGGGTCAACACACCATGGATAGGGGTCAAAATACCATGAATATGGGGTCAATATGCCATGGGTAGGGGTCAAAATACCACGGATATGGGGTCAATATACCATCGATAGGGGGTACAAATCCCATGGGTAAGGGAGTCAAAATACCATGGGTAGGGGGATCAAAATACCATAGTTAGGGGGGTCAAAATACAATGGGTAGTGGAGTCAAAGTAGCATGGATAGGGGGGTCAAAATACCATGGGTAGGTCGGCAATATATCATGGGTAGGGTGGTCAAAATACCATGGGCAGGGGGGTCAAAATACCATGGGTAGGAGGTCGATATACCATGGGTAGGGGGTCAAAATCCAATAGGTAGAGGGGTCAAAATACCATGGGTTGGCGGTCGATATACCATGGGTAGGGGGTCAAAATACCATGAGTTGGGGGTTTGATGTACCATAGATAGAGGGTTAAATATACCATGGGTAGGTGTGTCAAAATCCCATGGGTAGAGGGTCAAAATACAATGGGTAGGGGTTCAAAATACCATGGATAGTAGGTACAATATAACATGGGTAGAGGATCAATATGCCATGGGTAGGGGGTCAAAATACCATGCATAGGGGATCAATATACCATCGATAGGGGTAAAAATCCCATGGGTAAGGGAATCAAAATACCATAGATAGGGGGATCAAAATACCATAGATAGTGAATACGATATACCATAGTTAGGGGGGTCAAAATACAATGGGAAGGGGGGTCAAAATACCATGGATAGGGGGGGTCAAAATACCATGTGTAGGGGGGTCAAAATACCATTGGTAAGGGGTCAAAATACCATGGGTAGGAGGTCGATATACCATGGGTAGGGGGTCGATATACAATGGGAAGGGGGGTCAAAATCCAATAGGTAGAGGGGTCAAAATACCGTGGGTTGGTGGTCGATATACCATGGGTTGGGGGTTTGATGTACCATAGATAGGGGGTTAAATATACCATGGATAGGTGGGTCAAATTCCCATGGGTAGAGGGTCAAAATACAATGGGTAGGGGTTCAAAATACCATGGATAGTGGGTACAATATAACATGGGTAGGGTTCAAAATACCATGGGCAGGGGGTCGATATAACATAGGTATGGGGGTCATAAAAAAATGGGTAGGTCGGCAATATATCATGGGTAGGGTGGTCAAAATACCATGGGCAGGGGGGTCAAAATACCATGGGTTGGGTGTTTGATGTACCATAGATAGGGGGTTAAATATACCATGGGTAGGTTGGTCAAAATCCCGTGAGTAGTGGGTCAAAATACAATGGGTAGGGGGTTCAAAATACCATGGATAGTGGGTACAATATAACATGGGTAGGGGTCAATATGCCATGGGTAGGGGGTCAAAATACCATGCATAGGGGGGTCAATAAACCATCGATAGGGCGTTAAAAATCCCATGGGTAAGGGAGTCAAAATACCATGGGTAGGGGGATCAAAATACCATAGATAGTGAATACGATATACCATAGTTAGGGGGGTCAAAATACCATGGGTAGGGGCGTCAAAATACCATGGATAGGGGGGTCAAAATACCATGGATAGGGGGGTCAAAATACCATGGGTAAGGGGTCAAAATACCATGGGCAGGGGGGTCAAATTACCATGGGTAGGAGGTCGATATACCATGGGTAGGGGGTTGATATACCATGGGAAGGGGGTCATCATCCAATAGGTAGAGGGGTCAAAATACCATGGGTTGGCGGTCGATATACCATGGGGAGGGGGTCAAAATACCATGGGTTGGGGGTTTGATGTACCATAGATAGGGGGTTAAATATACCATGGTTAGGTGGGTCAAAATCCCATGGGTAGAGGGTCAAAATACAATGGGTAGGGGGTTCAAAATACCATGGATAGTGGGTACAATATAACATGGGTAGGGGGTCAAAATACCATGGGTAGGGGGTCGATATAACATATGTATGGGGGGTCAAAATACCATGGGTAGGTCGGCAATATATCATGGGTAGGGTGGTCAAAATACTATGGGCAGGGAGGGTCAAAATATCATGGGTAGGAGGTCGATATACCATGGGTAGGGGGTCGATATACCATGGGAAGGGGGGTCAAAATCCAATAGGTAGAGGGGTCAAAATACCATGGGTTGGCGGTCGATATAGCATGGGTAGGGGGTCAAAATACAATGGGTAGGAGGTTCAAAATACCATGGATAGTGGGTACAATATAACATTGGTAGGGGGCCAATATGCCATGGGTAGGGGGTTCAATATACCATCGATAGGGGGTAAAAATCCCATGGGTAAGGGTGTCAAAATACCATGGGTAGGGGGATCAAAATACCATAGATAGTGAATACGATATACCATAGTTAGGGAGATCAAAATACAATGGGCAGGGGGGTCAAAATACCATGGATAGGGGGGTCACAATACCATGGGTAGGGGGTCAAAATACCATGGGTAAGGGATCAAAATACCATGGGCAGGGGGGTCAAAATACCATGAGTTGGAGGTTTGATGTACCATAGATGGGGGGTTAAATATACCATGGGTAGGTGGGTCCAAATCCCATGGGTAGAGGGTCAAAATACCATTGGTTGGGGGTTTGATGTACCATAGATATGGGTGTAAATATACCATGGGTAGGTGGGTCAAAATCCCATGGGTAGAGGTTCAAAATACAATGGGTAGGGGGTTCAACATACCATGGATAGTGGGTACAATATAACATGGGTAGGGGGTCGATATAACATAGGTATGGGGGGTCAAAATACCATGGATATGGGGTCAATATGCGTTGGGTAGGGGGTCAAAATACCATGGATAGGGGGATCAATATACCAACGATAGGGAGTAAAAATCCCATGGGCAAGGGAGTCAAAATACCATGGGTAGAGAGATAAAAATACCATAGATAGTGAATACGATATACCATAGTTAGGGGGGTCAAAATACAATGGGTAGGGGGTCAAAATACCATGGATAGGGGTGTCAAAATACCATGGGTAGGTCGGCAATATACCATGGGTAGGGGGGTCAAAACACCATGGGCAGGGGGGGTCAAAATACCATGGGTAGGGGGTCGATATACGATGGGAAGGGAGGTCAAAATACCATGGGTTGGTGGTCGATATACCATGGATAGGAGGTCAAAATACCATGGGTTGGAGGTTTGATGTACCATAGATAAGGGGTTAAATATACTATGGGTAGGGGGGTCAAAATACCATGTGTAGGGGGTTCGATATACCATGGGTATGGGTGATCAAAATACCATGGGTAAGGGGATCAAAATACCATGGGTAGAATTCCAATTCAGTATTTACTGTTATATTGCAATGCAAAATTGCAATTAGACCTTCCTTCTAATATTCATTCAGTCTTACATATGTAGTAAACATTATTACATGTATTAACACATCTTAAAAATGTATCAAATAATCTCAAACATCCTGTCAAAAGTTGATTGTGGATAATAATAAACTAGTTCAGTTAACATGTGCCATAGGTCTTATTGTGACACCAATAATTGCCAGTTCTACTTTCACACCTTTTCAATGGATTAATCTGTTATTAGTGAAGAGTATCATTCTTTTTTGACAAATACAATGTGTAATTAAAGCAAAAAGGATATCCATTAATTTAATCTTGCAATGTCTTTCTTCTTTAATATTAAGCAAAAAATTATGTGGAAAGGACATACCATAAATAAGATTTTGAAATTTGTCTCATTATAAGACAATGTATGATTTTGAAAGAATGTTGTTTTAGTGTCTTAAAACTGTTTTCACTGAACTTTTGAACACTCGAATATTTAAATGAGATATTATTTGTGTTTACAAATGTATATCTAGTCATTATGTTTTACAACAGTGTTAATTTAAATTAAAATTAGAAAACTGTAGAATAATTTCTTAAGATTATTTTGTGATTGAAATGAAGAGTAATTAATCAAAAATTAATTTTACTTTTTTTAACAATTGAATAGTTAACGTATCATTATTTTTTATTTATATTTATATACCTTTCTACATTATTTTTTAATAAAAAAAATTAAAAACATTTTTTACATAAAATATACAATAAGGGTAATAACAAAATTACCGAGCTCCGAACAATCTTCCAGAGGGAAAGTCAAACCTCATAGGTATATAAACAGACAAAATTAGTCAACAACCGGAAAACTGGGAAAACCATAATGACCCTGACTTGGTACAGGCATTTCTAAAGAAATGGTGGGTTGAATAAGATTTTACGTCGCCAAATCTCCCGCTTTCATTACGGTTCAAAGGTTCATATATATATATATATATATATATATAAGGGAGTGGATGTAGTCGAGTGGTCTAGGGCGCTGGACGTAAGGCTAAGCGAATGGTGCTGCAGTGTATCAATGGTGTGGGTTCAAATCCCGTCGAGGGAAGAACAAAAATTTGACTGCTCTAAAATCTAATTCTAACACTGTTTGGTTTAATTTTCAGACGTATATATATATATATATATATATATATATAAACAGACATATATATATATATATATATATATATATATATATATATATATATATATATATATATATATATATATATATATATATATATATATGGAAATATATCAATCAGTTAAGAAAACTATCTCAAAATAGTAAAAAGATATTCAAAATGTAATTATGAATTAAGGGTCAAAATCAATGTAATTGATAAAATACTATTACTTGTATTCTAAAACTAAAGGCTCATTTGAGCCTGTATCGCTGACTTGATCTTTTATAATGTTCAATAAAATCTAGATTCCCATAGAAAATATTTTGTTCAATTACCCAATGGTTTTATGTTAACATTTAATCCATTAAGATAGGACTGTTGGTCCTTTTATATCACCGCAACTGTAAAAGCTGCAATAAATATGTTGCCATAATCCAAACAGGACTGTTGGTCCTTTCATATCACTGCAACTGTAAAAGCTGCAATAAATATGTTGCCATACTCCAAACAGGACTGTTGGTCCTTTCATATCACAGCAACTGTAAAAGCTGCAATAAATCTGTTGCCATACTCCAAACAGGGACTGTTGGTTCTTTCATATCACAGCAACTGTAAAAGCTGCAATAAATATGTTGCCATACTCCAAACAGGACTGTTGGTCCTTTCATATCACCGCAGCTGTAAAAGCTGCAATAAATCTGTTGCCATACTCCAAACAGGACTGTTGGTCCTTTCATATCACCGCAACTGTAAATGCTGCAATACATCTGTTGTCATACGCCAAACAGGACTGTTGGTCCTTTCGTATCACTGCAACTGTAAAAGCTGCAATAAATATGTTGCCATACTCCAAACAGGACTGTTAGTCATTTCATATTACCGCAACTGTAAAAGCTGCAATAAATCTGTTGCCATACTCCAAACAGGACTGTTGGTCCTTTTATATCACCGCAACTGTGAAAGCTGCAATAAATATGTTGCCATACTCCAAACAGGACTGTTGGTCCTTTCATATCACAGCAACTGTAAAAGCTGCAATAAATATGTTGCCATACTCCAAACAGGACTGTTGGTCCTTTCATATCACCGCAACTGTAAATGCTGCAATACATCTGTTGTCATACTCCAAACAGGACTGTTGGTCCTTTCGTATCACCCCAACTGTAAAAGCTGCAATAAATATGTTGACATATTCCAAACAGGACTGTTGGTCATTTCATATTACCGCAACTGTAAAAGCTGCAATAAATGTGTTGCCATACTCCAAACAGGACTGTTGGTCCTTTTATATCATCGCAACTGTAAAAGCTGCAATAAATCTGTTGCCATATTCCAAACAGGACTGTTGGTCCTTTTATATCACAGCAACAGTAAAAGCTGCAATAAATCTGTTGCCATAATCCAAACAGGACTGTTGGTCCTTTTATATCACCGCAACTGTAAAAGCTGCAATAAATCTGGTGCCATACTCCAAACAGGACTGTTGGTCCTTTCATATCACAGCAACTGTAAAAGCTGCAATAAATATGTTGTCATACTCCAAACAGGACTGTTGGTCCTTTCGTATCACCCCAACTGTAAAAGCTGCAATAAATATGTTGCCATATTCCAAACAGGACTGTTGGTCATTTCATATTACCGCAACTGTAAAAGCTGCAATAAATGTGTTGCCATACTCCAAACAGGACTGTTGGTCCTTTTATATCATCGCAACTGTAAAAGCTGCAATAAATCTGTTGCCATACTCTAAACAGGACTGTTGGTCCTTTTATATCACAGCAACAGTAAAAGCTGCAATAAATCTGTTGCCATAATCCAAACAGGACTGTTGGTCCTTTTATATCACCGCAACTGTAAAAGCTGCAATAAATCTGGTGCCATACTCCAAACAGGACTGTTGGTCCTTTCATATCACCGCAACTGTAAAAGCTGCAATAAATCTGTTGCCATACTCCAAACAGCACTGTTGGTCCTTTCATATCACTGCAACTGTAAAAGCTGCAATAAATCTGTTGCCATACTCCAAACAGGACTGTTGGTCCTTTCATATCACTGCAACTGTAAAAGCTGCAATAAATCTGTTGCCATACTCCAAACAGGACTGTTGGTCCTTTCATATCACTGCAACTGTAAAAGCTGCAATAAATCTGTTGCCATACTCCAAACAGGACTGTTGGTCCTTTCATATCACTGCAACTGTAAATGCTGCAATAAATCTGTTGCCATACTCCAAACAGGACTGTTGGTCCATTCATATCACCGCAACTGTAAATGCTGCAATAAATCTGTTGCCATACTCCAAACAGGACTGTTGGTCCTTTCATATCACTGCAACTGTGAAAGCTGCAATAAATATGTTGCCATACTCCAAACAGGACTGTTGGTTCTTTTATATCACCGCAACTGTAAATGCTGCAATAAATCTGTTGCCATACTCCAAACAGGAATATCTCAAAGGAATTCAATGAAAAAACATCACACCAAGCAAACTTAAATTTAGAAAGTTATCATTTTGGGTGTTGGTGCCTCTTGGCCCCCTTTGACCACTTTTATCTCAGAAACAATGAGTTAGGTCAACTCTTGTTGACAAATGCTGGCAGGGAATTTCATAAGGAATCAAAGTAAAAAAACATTAAAATCAGACTTGAAATAAAATCTCAAAATTATGGATGTTGGTCGATTTTGGCCGTGTCAAATCTTGGAAACGGTAAAAGCTACAATTCTGTTGCAATATTCCAGAAATGAATTTTAGTTGTTGGCTCCATCTTGGAAGCAATAAGAGTCATAAAAAAACCTGTTAGAATATTAAATAAAGAGAATGTTATAGGAACATAGAAAAACTTCTTCCAGATTGGTTGAAAAATAAACACTCCACAAATAAAAACAGACAACACACTTTTTGCTGACACCTTTGGGTCTTTTGTTTCTTTTGTGTACTTCCGATCAAAAAGAAGCATCAACTTTTTAAGGAACCACCAAATGAACATTTCTACCAAGTTTGGTTCCAAATGGCCTAATGGTTTCAGAGGAGATTATTAAAAAACAGACAACCCCATTTTGATACCCTTGTGCCTCTTGCTTTTTGTGTGTGAAATTCCGATCGACGAAAAAACATTCCTAATAAATTTAGTTCTGAATGCCCCTGTGTTTTCAGAGAAGAACAGATCCCCCCCCCCCCCATTTTGACATCTTTGGGGCTCAAGTTTCTTTTCTGCTATATCGAACCCCCTTCATGGTATTTTGACCCCCCTTACCCGTGTTATATCAAACCCCTTATCCATGGTATAGCGAACCCCCTACCTATGGTATATTGAACCCCCTATCCATGGTATATCAAACCCCTTATCCATGGTATATAGAACCCCCTACCCATGTTATTTTGAACCACCTATCCATGGTATATGCAACCCCCAACCCATGGTATTTAGACCCCCTTCCCATAGTATTTTGACTCCCTACACATGGTATTTTGATCCCCCTACCGATGGTATATCGACCCCCCTACCCATGGTATTTTGACCCCCAAATCCATGGTATATCGACCCCTATCCGTGGTATATTGACACTCCTACCAATGCTATATTGACCCCCCTATCCATGGTGTTTTAACCCCATACCCATGCTATTTTGACCCCCGATCCATGGTATTTTGACCTCCCCTACCCACGGTATATCAACCCTCCTATCCATAGTATTTGACCCATGGTATATCGATCCCCCTATCCACGGTATTTTGACACTCCTATCCATGGTATTTTGACCCCCTAACCATGGTATATTGAACCCCATACCCATGGTATTTTGATCTCCTACCCATGATATATCGAGCCCCATACCCATGGTATTTTGACTCTCCTATTCATGGTATGTTCTTCTTCGATTAGCGGTTTCTCACTACCCCTTTGGTATCTTCAAATTTCAAACTTGTTTTCCTAAGTGGCACCCGCCGTGATATTGTTGAACGACAGGATCCTCAACTGATATAACCATGTTTGAGATCAGGAGACGTAAATAAATACAAAGAAAACAAACATAAAGCAAGATCCTCTTATAAAACAAACGCCATTAAAGACGAATCGTGTATCGCTTTACGTAGAAATCAAACGGATACCATAACACACGAAACCAAAACGCCATCAATATTTAAACTTTCATATTCATTGATGGACGGTGTCGTCAAGATTACGTATTAAAGTACGGCCTTTCTCTTATTCCCACAACTAGACCAACTTCCCCATTTTCCTCAGAATGAAGGTCAAGTACACGCAAGTCATGTATAACAGAAGTATAGCTGTGAAAAATCCCCACCATACATACAAATGTAATGCACAAAATGCCAGAAATTAACACACGTGAAAATCATTGATCTGGAGTAAAATATTATTGAGGCATACATAGGGGTAGTATGTAAATACTATTGAGGCATACATAGGGATAGTATGTAAATATTATTGAGGCATACATAGGGATAGTATGAAAATATTATTGAGGCATACATAGGAATAGTATGTAAATATTATTGAGGCATATATAGGGATAGTATGTAAATATTATTGAGGCATACATAGGTATAGTATGTAAATATTATTGAGGCATGCATAGGAATAGTATGTAAATATTATTGAGGCATATATAGGGATAGTATGTAAATATTATTGAGGCATACATAGGGATAGTATGTAAATATTATTGAAACATACATAGGGATAGTATGTAAATATTATTGAGGCATACATAGGGATAGTATGTAAGTATTATTGAGGCATACATAGGAATAGTATGTAAATATTATTGAGGCATACATAGGGATAGTATGTAAATATTATTGATGCATACATAGGGATAGTATGTAAATATTATTGCGGTATATATAGGGATAGTATGTAAATATTATTGAGGCATACATAGGGATAGTATGTAAATATTATTGCGGCATACATAGGAATTGTATGTAAATATTATTGAGGCATACATAGGAATAGTATGTAAATATTATTGAGGCATACATAGGGATAGTATGTAAATATTATTGAGGCATACATAGGGATAGTATGTAAATATTATTGAGGCATACATAGGAATAGTATGTAAATTTTATTGAAGCATACTTGGGATAGTGTGTAAATATTATTGAGGCATACATAGGGATAGTATGCAAATATTATTGAGGCATACATAGGGATAGTATGTAAATACTATTGAGGCATACATAGGAATAGTACGTAAATATTATTGATGCATATATAGGGATAGTATGTAAATGTTATTGCGGCATACATAGGAATAGTATGTAAATATTATTGAGACATGCATAGGGATAGTATGTAAATATTATTGAGGCATACATAGGGATAGTATGTAAATATTATTGAGGCATACATAGGGATAGTATGTAACTATTATTGAGGCATACATAGGGATAGTATGTAAATATTATTGAGGCATACATAGGAATAGTATATAAATATTATTGGGGCATACATAGGGATAGTGTGTAAATATTATTGAGGCATACATAGGGATAGTATGTAAATATTATTGAGGCATACATAGGAATAGTATGTAAATATTATTGAGGTATACATAGGAATAGTATGTAAATATTAGTGAGACATGTATAGGGATAGTATGTAAATATTATTGATGCATATATAGGGATAGTGTGTAAATATTATTGATGCATACATAGGGATAGTATGTAAATATTATTGCGGCATACATAGGAATAGTATGTAAATATGATTGAGGCATACATAGGAATAGTATGTAAATATTATTGAGGCATATATAGGGATAGTATGTAAATATTATTGAGGCATATATAGGGATAGTATGTAAATATTATTGATGCATATATAGGGATAGTATGTAAATATTATTGATGCATACATAGGGATAGTATGTAAATATTATTGAGGCATATATAGGGATAGTATGTAAATATTATTGATGCATACATAGGAATAGTATGTAAATATTATTGATGCATACATAGGAATAGTATGTAAATATTATTGAGGCATATATAGGGATAGTGTGTAAATACTATTGATGCATATATAGGGATAGTATGTAAATATTATTGAGGCATATATAGGAATAGTGTGTAAATGACAAAAACCGTATGATGATGTAGTAGTGTTTCCTTCCTCAGTTTGTGCAAATAAAACACTACAATTTATCTGTATAATGGATTCTTTATTTCCTCATTATTCACAATTATTCTATTATAAGTTCGATGAATGAATTTGAATTTGAATTTTGGTGTTTAACGCCACTTTCAGCAATATTTCATCTATATCATGGCGACCAGTTTTGGTGGGTGGTTCATGAACATTTCTTTTAATGTATATATCTAAGAGAATTTAATCGATATCAGCAAGACGACGTCTTTGAAATGTTGGTGGAACTATTTGTTTTGCCGTTGAATGGGCACCTTGAGGAGAACCTGGCTTAGGATCACCTGCAGGTGGATGCCTGGCGCGAAGAGGAGGAAGTGGTTTTTATCCAGTCCGTCGATGCGGTGACCAATGAGGTCAACAGATTCACTACGCAACACAAGACAATGTAGAGTCAACAGACTCATCACACAACACAAAACAATTTAGCGTCAGCAGACTCACTACACAAAACAAGACAATGTAGTGTCAGCAGATTCACTACACAACACAAGAAAATTTAGCGTCAGCAGACTCACTACACAATACAAGACAATGTAGTGTCAGCAGATTCACTACACGACACAAGACAATTTAGCGTCAACAGACTCACTACACAACACAAGACAATGTAGTGTCAGCAGATTCACTACACGACACAAGACAATGTAGTGTCAGCAAACTCACTACACAACACAGCAAAAGACAACCTAACGTCAGCATACTCACGAAAACAACATAAGACAATTTAACGTCGAGAGACTCACTACATAATACAAGACATTTTAGCGTCAGCAGACTCACTACACAACACAAGACAATGTAGTGTCAGCAGAATTCACTACACATCACAAGACTAAGTAGTGTCAGCAGATTCACTACACGACACAAGACAATGTAGTGTCAGCAAACTCACTACACAACACAACACAAGACAATTTATCGTCTGCAGACTCACTACACAACACAAGACAATTTAGCGTCGACAGACTCACCACATAACACAATACATAGTAGTGTCACCAGACTCACTACACAACACAACACAATGTAGCGTCAACAGACTCACTACAAAACAGAAGACAATTTAGCGTCATCAGACTCACTACACAACACAAGACAATTTAGCGTCAGCAGCCTCACTACGTTACACAAGACATCGTAGATTCAGCAGACTCACTACCTAACACAAGACAATGTAGCGTCAACAGACTCACTACACAACACAAGATCATTTAGCGTCAACAGACACACTACACAACACAAGACAATCTAGCGTCAGCAGACTCACTACACAACATAAAACAATGTAGCTACAACAGACTCACTACACAACACAAGACATCGTAGCATCAGCAGCCTCACTACGTAACACAAAACATCGTAGCCTCAGCAGGCTCACTACATAATAGAACACAATGTAGCGTCGATAGACTCGCAACACAACACAAGACATCGTATCGTCAGCAGACTCACTATACAACACAATGTAGCGACAACAGACACACTACACAACACAGGATATCATAGCGTCAACAGACTCACTACATAACACAACACAATGTAGCGTCAACAGATTCCCTACAAAACACAAGACATCGTAGCGTCAGCAAACTCACTACATAACACAAGACATCGTAGCGTCAGCAGACTCACTACATTACACAAGACAATGTAGCGTCATCAGACTCACTACATAACACAAGACATCGCAGCGTCAGCAGACTCACTACATAGCACAACACAATGTAGCGTCAACAGACTCACTACACAACAGAAGACAATGTAGCGTCATCAGACTCACTACATAACACAAGACATCGCAGCGTCAGCAGACTCACTACATAGCACAACACAATGTAGCGTCAACAGACTCACTACACAACACAAGACAATGTAGCGTCAACAGGCTCACTACACAACACAAGAAATCGTAGCGTCAACAGACTCACTATACAACACAATGTAGCGTCAACAGACTCACTACATAACACAACACAATGTAGCGTCAACAGACTCACTACATAACAGAAGACATTGTAGTGTCAACAGATTCACTACATAACACAACACAATGTAGCGTCAACAGATTCCTTACACAACACATGACATCGTAGTGTCAACAGACTCACTACACAACACAAGACATCGTAGCGTCAACAGACTCACTACAAAACAAGACATCGTAGCGTCAGCAGACTCACTACCCAACACAAGACATTGTAGCGTCAGCAGACTCACTACATAACACAAGACGATGTAGCGTCAGCAGACTCACTGCACAATGATAGCAATAACATAATTACCGAACACCGTGCAATCTTCCAAAGGGAAAAGCAAAACTCATAAATCAACAAACAGACAAAATCAGGCAACAACGGAAAACTAGGGAAACCGCAATGGCCCTGACTTGGTACAGGCATTTCCAAAGAAATGGTGGTTTGAATCAGATTTTACGGCGCCAAACCTCCCGCTTCCATTACGGTTAAAAGATTCCGGTTGTCACTATAACAGCATTTTTAACAATACGGGAACAAATTAGGTATAATAGTAGTACTTTATGAAAATCCATCGTTTATTAACGTCTCTGCAGAACGGTGTAACTAAACGGTCATCTTCTTACACAGTTTGATTTCAAATGAGATGTTGAATGATGTCATGTCTAAACCACGATTGCTTAATCCTTATCTTGATACATTTTCCATATTTACTTTATAAAAATCCACCGTTTATTATCGTCTCTGCAGAGACAGAATATTTTTCGACAAGATCTTGGTATCGGAATATAAACGTTTTAAGAGATCGAATAAGGCGAATCTTTTTATAGCCCTGGTCCAGTAGCCTGTTTCTCAGATAAAGATGACGTTTCAAGAAATCAGAATACTTGCTACTGGCCCTTGCATAATGAATCAATTGCGAGATGTAAACACCATATGCAGGAGAAGGTGATATATTGCTGCACATATTTAGAACATTTATGATTTTAAAATTGAAGTCATCCCGTTTATCATCAATTTTATTACTGAGTTGACCACTGTCGTAAAATTCGAGGTATAAGTCCAAAAATGAGGCGGACGAAGCTGTATCTGTGGTCTCTTTAATTTCCAGCTCTGGAGGATATATCAATGGAAGAAATTCTGCAAATCTAGGATTATTGATAGATAAAACATCATCAATATACCTGTATGTGAAATTAAAGGCTCTAGCTTCATGAATCTTCTTATCTTTTAAAAGATTTTGAAGAAACTCCGACTCATATGAGTATAAAAATAAATCAGCTAGACGAGAGACACAATTTGTACCCATTGGTTTGCCGACGACCTGTTGAAACAGTGCCCCTCCAAAGGAGACAAATATGTTATCGATGAAGTACTCCAACATACTGATCACTTGTTCCTCGGAGTAGCATGTTTTACCTTTTTGAATTTTGTTCGAAAAATAGGTGGAATTGTAGCCTAATACAACAAATTTTGAGCCGTCGTTTCTATGACTGAAAGCTTAGTGAATGGTTTCTTTTAAGCGGGTTTTTAATTTGTCATGCGGTAGGGTGGTATACAGAGTTGAAAAATCAAAAGTTTTGATAGAGGATACCTGAGAGAAAGACCTTGATTTAAGGTTATCCAAAAGATCTTTAGAGTTTTTCAAAATCCACATGTGATTTATGCCACTACGCGAGTAAACAGTTTCAAAATATTTCTGTTGTCCCTCTTTTACTGCAGACAGAATCTTTGTCAGGTGAATAGACAATTCTTTCGTCGAACAAGTTGATGATCCCGCTATGTACCTTTCTTTGCATGGTGTCTTATGGAGCTTAGGTATCGAATACAAATAGGGTAGATCCTCAGACTCTTTACCAGAGGGAATGTTTAAAGAGGTCATGAAGAATCTGCTTAGCTAGGATTTCATCTTTGTCGAACGAAGTTGGTTTGTATGTGGTATTACCAGAGGTGTTGTTATCTAAGCCTAACTCCTTGATTAGGCATTCGTAGTAATATGATTTACATACAAACACGATGTTGTTGGAAGCCTTGTCAGCAGACTCACTACACAACACAAGACAATGTGGCTTCAGCAGACTCATTACACAACACACAACAATGTAGTGTCAGCAGACTCACTACACAACAGAAGACAATGTAGCTTCAGCAGACTCATTACACAACACAAGAAAATGTAGCTTCAGCAGACTCATTACACAACACAACACAATGTAGTGTCAGCAGACTCACTACACATCACAAGACAATGTAGCTTCAGCTGACTCATTACACAACACAAGACAATGTAGCTTCAGCTGACTTTCTACACAGCACAAGACAATGTAGTGTCAGCTGACTCACTACACAGCACAAGGCAATGTAGCTTCAGCTGACTTTCTACACAGCACAAGACAATGTAGCTTCAGCAGACTCACTACACAACAGAAGACAATGTAGCTTCAGCTGACTCACTACACAACACAAGACAATGTAGTGTCAGCAGACTCACTACACATCACAAGACAATGTAGCTTCAGCTGAATCACTACACAACAGGACAATGCAGCTTCAGCTGACTCACTACACAACACAAGACAATGTAGTGTCAGCAGACTCACTACACGTCACAAGACAATGTAGCTTCAGCTGACTCATTACACAACACAAGACAATGTAGCTTCAGCTGACTCACTACACAACATAAGACAATGTAGCTTCAGCTGACTCACTACACAGCACAAGACAATGTAGCTTCAGCAGACTCACTACACAACAGAAGACAATGTAGCTTCAGCAGACTCACTACACATCACAAGACAATGTAGCTTCAGCTGACTCACTACACAACACAAGACAATGTAGCTTCAGCTGACTTTCTACACAGCACAAGACAATGTAGTGTCAGCTGACTCACTACACAGCACAAGACAATGTAACTTCAGCAAACTCACTACACAACACAAGACAATGTAGTGTCAGCAGACTCATTACACGACAATGTAGCGTCAACAGACTCACTACACAACACAAGACAATGTAGCTTCAGCAGACTCACTACACAACAGAAGACAATGTAGCTTCAGCAGACTCATTACACAACACAAGACAATGTAGCTTCAGCAGACTCACTACACAACAGAAGACAATGTAGCTTCAGCAGACTCACTACACAACACAGGACAATGTAGTGTCAGCAGACTCATTACACAACACAAGACAATGTAGCTTCAGCAGACTCACTACACAACACAAGACAATGTAGCGTCAGCAGACTCACTACACAACAAAAGACATCGTAGTTTCAGTTTATAAGTTTATATAACGAGCTTGAAAATAAATTCACCTTATTGGTTATACATTTTCATATGTATACACCACCATTTACAAAAACATAAAAATCAGTTCAGTTTACCCTTAGAACCCATAAATAGTGGCAATCGAACGTATTTCGTAATACACCTGTTATCCTATTTCATGACAGAGTTATATTCCTTTGTTTGCAGATCAACCGAGTTTATATAGAATAATGTAAAACTTAATGTACTAAAAATAATTATGAATTCATGAATATATCGACATTTAAATGGTTCATGTTACCTGTCATGACAAATTCTAAATCACGTGACCATTTAGCTTCCTGGTAGTGGAGATATTTTGAATTGATGATATTTCGTCAGAAGACATTTTTATCAGGTAATGTTAGTTATTTTTCCGATCCAAAAAATTATAATTAATTATAAGTAAATGTTGTGTTAAAAAAGAACAACACTTCTTTTCTGTTCAAAATTTATAGTGTCAGTTGTACAGAAATCTATTTCAGCTGTACAAGTGCCTCGAAGCTTCAGTACATATTCTTACCACACAACACAATATACATTTGTATATATTCTCATAAACCCCGACCGGGTCAAACCAAAGACTATGAAATTGGCATTTGTTGCTTCTTCGCTAAGCATACAGAATTAAGGGGCCCGGGTGGCTGGATCTAATTCATACAAGCCTATCACCAATACGGCGTGGGTTCGCGCCCGGCTTTGCAAATTACAAAAAAGTGTGTACTCGACTCTCAGCCGCAAGTGATAAAGTTTACCAGTTGATTGCCCATGGTCGGTGGTCCTCTCCGGGTATTCCGGCTTCCTCCACCACTAAAACTGGTCACCATGATATAGCTGAAATATTGTTGAAAGTGGCGTTAAAACACCAAAAATCAAATCATCAAATCATACAGCATTAATGAGAATGATCAAAGACTGGTTGCTCGGAATCGGGCTAATGTGTCAGAGTGGGGCAACGTGTCTATCCACGGACTGCTGTTTCCGTGAGATAACACTACCGGTATATATATCCAACGAAGCGTGTTTGTCTAGTACAAAGCGAATCTCATCATCATCTCATTGAAAATATAGCTCACAAATTGTTGATTTGGTGTTAAACCACCTATCACTCACTCATTGCAAGTTTCAATAAGATATAGCTTTAGTGCACCTTCTTAATATACAGGGGTCATTGTGGTCATGATCGTATGGTAGTTGGATTTACAATTACATGTGCAACCAGTTCCTAGCGCCACTAAAGCTGCGAGTTTGAACCTCCTTCATGGCGAGTTATACTCGATACAACATTATGTGATAAAGTTTGGCAATGACTTGTGACAGGCCGTTGGTTTTCTTCGGTTTCGCCACCAATAAAATTGACTGCCGTGAAATAGATGACATATTGTTGAAAGTGGCGTTAAACACAATAACCCGCTTCTGAGTACACAGGGGTCGTCGTTGTCGTAATCGTTTTGTAGTTAGATTTACAACTAACTGTGCAATCAGTGCCTATCACCACTAATGTTGTGATACAACATCGATAACGTTTGTCCACAATATTTCAGCTATGTCTTGGTGGTCAGTTTTATTTTTGGGGGAAATCGGAGTACTCGGTGAAAACCATATAACTGCCGCAAGTCACTGACAAACTTTATCACATAATGTTGTATCAAGTACTCCTCGCTGTGAGAATAACATGACATGATAAATAATGCTTTTCGGCCAAAATTTGATATTCTTAGATTTTAACAAATATGGTATCATTAGTTTTCATTGTCAATAACTCAACCTATATTTGATATTCTAATTAGGCAGTCACATGGTCAGATTTGTATTACTGACATGTTAACGGAAGTGGTTAATACCAGGCAACTCTCTCTTTATTGTTTATATTTTGTACAACAAACAATACTTTATTATGAAATAGTTCTTTTTTATGATGAAATTAGATTTAAAAAATGCATAACATTTATATCTACAAATTAACATAAACAATATATTACAGGATAGCAACATCGTGACCGTTTCTTCACCTGTCAAACCTAACTCTCGTGTAAGATCGACACGCAGTTGAATGATATAGCCACAGATATTGAGACGTTTGTAGAAGTAGTTGTTGAAACAAACCCTTGTGATTTGACCTTTGTTAGAAAAAAAGATAAACAAGCCCAAATGATGGCTGCTGACCTTGACTTTAATTCAGTTGACAATATACAGGTAAATCTTAAACGAAAGATACACACTCAGAGGAGAGAAAGTACAGGATGTTGTTTTCTTCCAGCAGGTAGAATGGTATTTACCTGTTACGGTGAACATTATCTAAGCTTTATCAATAGTAAAGGAGTGGAACCATTCCAGATAGGCAGTGATAAAGCAGAATCCTGTACTTTTGATACAGTTTATATTGAGGAGGACAATAACATAGCTGTATCCTCTGTAAGATGAGTTTGAATATACCAAAGGGGCAATCAGAATCCGTATATCGAAGAAGAACAGACAACACAATGGTCAAAAGAAAAAATACAAAAGGACAAACAACGTATTTAGTAATAGACGTATTAAACTATAATAGATATAGAAAGTCAGCAAGTCATCACAACAATCTCCATGGATACGGACATGTATGCCAAGGCTGTTAGAGGTAGAACAATATATTACTGTGCAGAGGATAATGGACTAAAGATGTTGAACTTTAGTGATAAATCTATAAGTAATATCATCAACAGTAAAATGTCTGTATTTTATTACATAGCGACATCTGGTAACAAATTTTACTACACAAACAATAAAACAAACACCGTGACATGTTGTGATTTACATGGTACAACAAAATGGGAATTCAATGATGAACGTGTTCTACGGGCTCCACATGGTATCTCAGTAGACAATGATGGGAACGTGTATGTCGTCGGTTATGTTTCTGACAACGTTGTGGTTATCTTCCCTAATGTACAACGTCATAGGCAACTATTGTGTGACAAGGATGGACTATTCAAACCAACTATACTTGATTATGACAGATCTACCAATAGGTTATTAGTTGTTAATCAGAAACGTGGTGCCTTTTTGTTTTATGTTACAAGAAGGCAGTAGATGTGGTTATCTCCCCTGATGGACAACATCATAGACAACTATTGTCTGACAAGGATGGACTATTCAAACCAACTATACTTGATTATGACAGATCTACCTAGGTTATTAGTTCTTAATCAAAAACGTGGTGCCTTTTTGTTTTATGTTACAAGAAGGCAGTAGACAAAGAGGACCTATACACTATTTTTGGGTGGGGTCGATGTTGCTCATCTTTTTAGTTTTTTTGTCCTATCAAATGTCTTTACGTTCAGAGTTCCGTGTTGTGATGTTCGTTGCGATTTCCGCCTAAAAACGATGTTCGGTGCATAGTTACCTCCAGTTGTTTGTAGGAGGGTTCATGTCTTATTCACTTATTTGTATGTGTTTGTGTACAATGGTGTCCAACACATATTGTGTTGTATGTTTTGTTTTGTTTGTCTTCGTTTTGTGTACACACTGTCGCCAGTTTCTTTCGTTGATTTGATTTTGATTTTTGGTGTTTAACGCCACTTTCAACAATATTTCAGCTATATCATGGCGACCAGTTTTAGTGGTGGAGGAAGCCGGAGTACCCGGAGAGAACCACCGACTATGGGCAAGCAACTGATAAACTTTATCACTTGCGGCTGCGAGTCGAGTACACCCTTTTTTGTAATTTACAAAGTCGGACGCGAACCCACGCCGTATTGGTGATAGGCTTGTATGAGTTGTTAGATCCAACGACTTAACTCATTGAGCCACCCGGGCCCTACAACGACCTAACTCATTATGCCACCCGGGCCCTACAACGACCTAACTCATTAAGCCACCCTGGCCCTACAACGACCTAACTCATTGAGCCACCCGGGCCCTACAGCGACCTAATTCATTGAGACACCCGGGCCCTTCAACGACCTAACTCATTGAGCCCCCCGGGCCCAGTTTCTTTGGATTGCCCATTCTTTATTGCCCCTTCGGTTTTCTCTAATACTTATTAATAGAATGGTTTCTTTGTTTGTAAATTTGAGGGAATTTAACGCCACTTTCAACAATATTTCAGTTATATTGTGGCAGTCAGTTTTATTGGTGGAGGAAACCGGAGAACACGGAAAAAACCACCGATCTATCGCAAGTCACTGACAAATTTTTATCGCATAATGTTGAACACCTCGCCATGGTCGAGATTCGAACTCACAACATCAGCGGTGATAGGAACTGATTGCATAGGTAAATGCAACTACCAGATGATCACCACCAACCGCATCGGTGGTATAATGGTTAACGTACTCTCCTCAAGTGCAGTAGATCGTGGGCTCGAGCCCCGGTAGGGTCAAACCAAAAACTATAAAATTGGTATTTGTTGCTTCTCCGCTAAACACGCAGAATAGGTCTAGTACAAAGCCGACCTTATCAACATCTCGATGAAAATTAACTTCTTCTCCCCTTGATATAGCTAATAAATTGATTTCTTCTAGCTGATAAAGGGCGTTAACTCACTCACGATCACCACAACGGCGGCTCCTATTATTCTTTTCAGTATGTATTATTTATAAATATGTATTATAAGTATGTACTATAAGTATGTATTATAAATATGTATTATAAGTATGTATTATAAGTATGTATTATAAGTATGTATTATCATCATTACAATAACTTCCTGTTGGGAAAATATTAACATTAAGAAGAGTTTGCAGATACCAAAGGGTGTATTCAGAATCCGTAAATCGCTTTGATTTGATTTATTGTGCTTAACGCCACTTTCAGCAATATTCAGCTATATTATGGCGACCAGTTTTAGTGGTGGAGGAAGCCGGAGTACCCAGAGAGAACCACCGACCATGGGCAAGCAACTGGTAAACTTTATCACTTGCGGATGCGAGTCGGGTGCACTCTATTTGTAATTTACAAAGCCGGGTGCGAACCCACGCCGTATTGGTGATAGGCTTGCATAATTTGTAATCCATCTACCTAACTCATTGAGAACCCCCCCTCCCCCGTAAATCGAAGAAGGACAGATAACACAAAACACAATGGCCAAATAGACTCTTTAGTCTTTTAATAGCAAAATAAGTTTTTCTTTCATTTATGGATGTCTAGCTTTATTGGTATTGATCCAGTCAATGAAAGATGACACTCTAGTGTATACCCCGGGGGAATTCCTCTCGGCACACCCATAGCCCCAGGACACTACTCCGGTAATCTTGTATACGTTGTCCTTCTGACAAACAAGAGGTCCACCTGAATCACCCTGTAAAATAAAGAACCCATCTTTTTATGAAAGTGTACATATCATTACAGCTGTTAGCCGATTTTGGCTATCCTGTTTAGGCACTTTGGTTTGATTGCTCCTTAAACCTTAAATCATTTAGCTATCCAATCTTTCGATTTTGAGCGTACCAGGTGAATAATTAAGGACGATGTCCTTATAACTGTAGGCTGTTCGATTTTTCCTTCTATATTGATAGCCAAATATCTGTTCACCGGAAGTTTAGAAAATAGATCAATTGATAATTTAGAAACGCAAAAGAAATATATTTCAATGAAAAATTCCCAATTCTTTAATTATTTACTCTATGTAAAATCGAAATAAACTGGAAATAAAATTCTAATAAAAAAATTTCTTTCTACGAAACTCCCGACGGAAGAGCGGTAAAATGAACGGAACAGCCATAACAAATCGGCTACAAAATTCAATCAATATAAAAGATAATAACTTGTACGGATCATCGTATTATTGAAATTTTAGGACTTCGTCCTTCAAACAGGTTGCCTGTCTCATATTAGGTTCTTACATACGTTCTTGGGAAAGACCGGGTGATCTTCCACGAGTGAAGTAAATATCAACCCAAAGAAATCCATCCAAAAACCAAGGAACATACCATTATACAGGAGAGCAAATTGGGAAAATATGAAAGATGATCTAAATAAACTACATGAAGATATCATCAAAATGAAAGATCAGAAATCAAACGTAAATGCAATATGGACACACTTCCACACTAAACTGGAGAAAAACATTGACGTAAATGTACCCAAAAAAAAATGCAAGGAAAAAGGATGGTAGTCCATGGATAACACCAGACATCAAGCGTCTTATACGAAAGAGGGATAGATGATATAAAAGGAAGAAAAAATCTAGAAATAGTAGAGATGAAGCCAAATTTAAAGAACTTAAACGACATACACAGAGAGAAATCAGGAAAGCGTACTGGAAATACATCGACAGTATAGTTTCACCACCAGACAATGACCAAACGAATGAAAGACCAAACTGTATGAAAAGATTCTGGACTTTTATAAAACACAGAAGATCAGATGGAAGACAAATACCACCTCTTAAATCAGATGGAACTTTGCACTTTAACAGAAAAGGCTGATATACTAAACGGGCAATTCCAGAAAGCTTTTTCAGAAAAAACCAACATATCAAATGAAGAATTTCAAATACAGTGCAAGATGACAGGAACGTTTAATACCATCAAAGACATCAACATTACAGAAAATGGTGTACAAGCTCCTGAAAAACCTAAATCCAAACAAGGCAGCAGGACCAGATAATATAACACCACGAGTCCTTAAGGAACTTGCAACGCATGTAGCACCAATCTTAACCATCATATTCCGTTGCTCATATCAAACAAGTGAAGTACCAGATATATGGAAATCGGCTAACATGTGCCCAGTGTACAAGAAAGGAAAGACATATGATCCGATAAATTACAGGCCAGTATCTCTTACCTGTGTCTCATGTAAACTCATGGAGCATATCATAACTAGCCATATGATGTCTCATGCAAACATACAGAACATCATGTACCCACTTCAGCATGGATTTCAAAGAGGATTATCTTGCGAATCGCAACTGATTGAATTTATAGATGATGTAACCAAAAACCTAGACCAAGGAAAACAGACAGACTGTCTCATAATGGATTTTTCCAAAGCTTTTGATAAGGTCAGCCATAGTCTTATCATTCATAAGCTGAAACATTATGGGATCACAGGAAAAAGAAATGAGTGGATTAAGAACTTCCTCATTGACAGGACACAGTCAGTAGTAGTGGAGGGTGAAACATCGACTTCCAAACCCGTAGAGTCCGGAGTACCTCAAGGATCCGTCCTAGGGCCTAGCTTGTTTTTATTTTATATAAATGACATGCCAGAGGGGATTCAATCAATAGTACGACTGTTTGCTGACGATAACATTGAATATGTCACAATATCATCAGAAGCAGATGCAGCAAACCTTCAACAGGACCTTGACAAACTGGCTGAATGAGAATCAAAATGGCTCGTGAAATTCCATCCAGAGAAATGTAATGTACTCACCATCTCCAAAAAGCGAAGTCCATCTAAGTACAATTACACACTACATGGACATATCCTCGAACATGATACATCAGCGAAATACCTGGGATGTACCATTTCATCAGACCTCAAATGGGGTAAACATATAAGCACCATCTGCTCTAAAGCCAACAACACCATCAGTTTTCTTAAAAGGAACATAAACATCTCCAACAAATCGATCAAAGAAAAAGCGTACGTGTCCCTCGTAAGACCTACCCTGGAATATGCCAGCTCTGTATGGGACCCATACCAACAAAATGACATCCATCGATTGGAGATGGTTCAAAGAAGGGCTGGACGATATGCTACTAACCGATACCACAATACCTCATCGGTTAGTAGCATGATTGAACAACTAGAATGGACTACCTTACAGGAACGAAGAAAACATAGTCGATTACTGATGATGTATAAGCTGAAGAACAACATCGTACGATTTAATGCATCAAGCAAACTTATACCAAATGAACGACCCTCCAGAAACAACAACGAGCAGGCATTGCTCATTCCATCATGCAAGACCACAGCTCGTAAGGATTCGTTCTATCCTAGAACGATCAAGGAATGGAACACCTTGCCTAACTGTACTGTCTCTGCCCCGAGTCCTGAATCCTTCAAGGCTCAGCTCCGTCATTAAGCTTAAATGACACTGTTTTTATTTGCACTGTATATAAATTTCACTTTATTGCGTCTAAGTATGTTCAAGTTTTAATGCGCACACCCAAAAAGTGGCAGAATAGTCAACCAGTTGACGGTGGCCATTAAATGGAAGAAAAAGAAGAAGTGATAGAAATTGTATGTCTTTTCGCGAGTGGAGCGCAGCGAAACGAGCGAAAAGAAACAAAAATTTCTATCGCGAGTGGAAGATCACCCGGGCTTTCCCAACAACGCATGTAAGTACCTATTTCTTCCGTAAGCCAACAACTTTCACTATCGCGAACTCCTAGATACCCCCGCCATTGATCAGTAGCTAATTTGCATAAATTATCAGATCAATATCATTGAGCGTTATGAAATACACATCACATAAAATTGACCTTTATGACACCGATTGATAAACTATGTAGCTTTCTACTGATATTTGAGCTTTTCTCACTAATATTTTATTGAAAGTACAGTATTTTCCTTCATGAGACACCCCATATATGAAATATGACGTGACACATATTTTGACGTCATTGAAGAATGACGTCAAAGGTACGGAAAAGGATATCTAGAAATACGAAAAAATAAAAATAAAAGACACAAATATATTTAATACGGTGGGAGTCTGTTTGAAAAAAAAACAATGGTTAAATCCGTAATATATCTGTTATTCAGCTATTAGACAGGGTATATAATGTGACATTCCCGGCTTAGGATATATATTTAAACGATTTTTTTCTTGTTAGCTCGGCGTTCTGATTTGATGTCACAACGAGTAGAAACACGTGTACTCGTCTTAACTCGGTCGTCTCAACCCGAAAACGGCCATTTACGAAGAATGTTATTTCGTTTATCGATGATTTGCACATGTATTTTACCCTTTGATCTTTACACGCGATAATATATATAATCCAGCAACTAGCTGTTTTCTCATATGACGTTATAATGAAGCCACTGACGTCACATTACTAAAACCTCGCTCACTATCATTGATATGCGAGCGTTAGCGAGCTCTTTATGGTATTAAATGTGTACTTAGGATTTTTTGACAAACACGGCTGCACATACTGTTGAATAAAAAAAATCGACGCTTTGTAAACACGTTCCGGGTAGCACACTAACACATTCCACTAATGAAGATCTTCTTAACATAAAGCGCAAATGTAATCCTGAAGTCTCGTACCCTCTCTCGTACGTACGATACCACTGAAACCCAGAACCCGTGTGTAATAAAAGTCATTTTGTTAGCTTGTTTTACGTATATTGATATTTTTTAATTTATTAAATCTCTTCTGACATACTGACAAGAATTTTTGTTTCTATGCGGAAGTTAACTTTTGAGATTTCGTAAGGAACGACAGTTCGATTAAATGAGACTAGGTTCGGCCCTAAATAAAAGTCGTCACCGATATATCTCGGCCCAATAAGTCTCGACACTTTTTGAAGCACTGGATGAGCGTGAAATTGCCAGATAATTTTCGGATTCGCGAGCATTCATAGCCGTGCCTGTTTCATATTATGTTTCGCTCGAAATGGAGTTCTCGCGAACAAATCAACATTTGCTCTTTTATCTTACTCAATGATATTGTCAATAATATGAGACAGGCACAACCTGTTTGAAGGATGAAGTCCAATAATTTTAAGAGGGAGGCGTGAGAAGGGAATGTATTTTTTTTCTTCAAGTACTTTTTAAAGTTTTTTTTTATTATTTGGCTGGAATTATCTCTCATTGACTTATGGCTGTTCCGTTCATTTTACCTACGCCGCTCTTCCGCCGAGAATCTCGTAGAAAGAGATTTTTTAATTAGAATTTTATTTCAAGTTTATTTAGATTTTGCATAGAGTAAATAATTAAAGAAATGGGAATTTTTCATTGAAATATATATTGTTTGCGTTTCTAAATATCAATTGATATATTTTCAAAACTTCGGGTGAAAAGATATTTGGCTATGAATCATAGGCACTTGTTTCATTCAAAAAATATATGCCCCCTCCTCTTCCTTACTTCAAGGTAAACATCTGCCCTTTTCCTCTTCCCCACTTCGGCTCAATATTTTCCGCTTATTTGGGATCCTTTCGCTGACTAAATTATATCGTTACACTCCCGAGATATTTCTTCTTTCGACTGCCACATTTAAATATACCTACCGGGCCCCCCTCAGACGAATTGGACAAGAATATTCAGCGAACGTCGCATTTGAAACGGATACAGTCACTTCCGGCTTGCGCTGGATTTTTCATATGCATTCGGAATTCTCTAAACCGGCCATGTGTAACAATGCCATCATGATCATCTCCACTCAAATGTAAAGTAAGCCTTTATAATACAGATAATTGTTCCAATGCAGATTATAAAAATATGTTCAACCCCAAATTACTGACATTTGATTTTTAAAGCACCTTTTTTTTTATTTTCTAAATCAATTTAGACCGGACCGGAAGTGGCTGTGTCCGTTTCAATAACTTAAAATTAGAAAATGCGACGTTCGCTGAATATTCTTGTCCAATTCGTCTGAGGGGGGCCGGTAGGTATATTTAAATGTGGCAGTCGAAAGGAGAAATATCTCGGGAGTGTAACGATATAATTGGGTCAGCGAAAGGATCACAAATAAGCGAAAAATATTGAGCCGAAGTGGGGAAGGGGAAAAGGGCAGATGTTTACCTTGAAGTAAGGAAGAGGAGGGGGCATATATTTTTTGAATGAAACAAGTGCATGTGCTATGAATAGATACATAGGAAAAATCATACAGCCTACAGTTAAAAGGACTTCGTCCTTTATCATTGAACTGACTCAGATACTGAAAATTATCGGTCAGTGTGACGTCAAGCATAATATGAGACAGGCACAACCTGTTTAAGGGCGAAGTCTATATCCAACATTTGGCTGTCTTAAAAGAGAGACATGAGAGGCGAATGGCATGCCTCCTAAAATTGAATAACTAGAAGAAATGTTTCCATAGTACACGTATGCCCTCGCCTAACAGGAAGTTGATGTCTAAAGGGGGAAAACAACTATGTGGGAGGAAAGGTTTCTGAAGGGGCCTAGGGGGTTATTGAATGTATGTTGTAATGTCTGAAAATCGTTTTCTGAGGTTTTTGCCATTTAGACTTTTTCGAGTTTCTCATAGCATGAAGTGTAAAAACATGATGGGAAAACCATTTGTTTTTGAGAGGGGGGCTGGAAATATTTTGACCCAGAATTAGTTGCCTCTTTTGTCGAAATAAAAATTCTGATATCAAAGTCATTTGCTCAGATTTACATATTTTTGTCACAATGTGAGTGTGCAAGATAAAGGGTAAGAACAGGTCCAGCAGATATCAAGTAGGTCCACTGAATGTATTTTTGCAGGACCTAGAATCGACCTAATATCAACAAAAATGTTATTCTATATAGCTAAGGGTCTTGGGCTTATCAAAAGGGGAATGAGGGTCAAATGTAAATGCAATCATTTTAAATGCAATCAAGGTTTTTCAAGCAAAGCTGTTTTATAATTCCCTGCTGTCATGCTTGTCTTGTCAGAATCATTTCATGTTTTTGAATCGCGGATAGCATGTAGATGTAACAGATTCCCTAGCCTAAGACGAAGACGAGCTGCTCTTTCTATTTGACACCAGCCCACACAAAGTATTCAGAGAGGAGAATCATCCTTTAAGGAGAAATGCATGGACTTTCATGAAATTCATCCCAGGGATGCATACGACCTGGCACATGTGTGTATTTAACGCTTTGTGTGGATATTATAAGTTTTCTTTTAGAATTTTCATTTGAGTTTATTTGAATTTTTCAGAATATAAACAATAAGAGATTTCAGGATTTATCATTGAAATAAATTTTATTGCGATTTTAAATACTATTTTGTTCAATATTTTCACACTTCCGGTGAAAAGATATTTAGCTATGAATACAATAGTCACGTGACTAAAATTCGTATATCCTATGGTTAAAAAGGCTTCGCCCTTTATTATCACGTAACCGATAAAAACAATGACGTCAGTTTTGAAGTTCTCGATATACATTATTGCTAGTATGACAGCTCATTGTATCGGACTTGCTGTGATCCTAGCGAAGTGACAAGAAAAGTTTGAAGACATCAAAGAGGTAGTCAAAAACCATAAAATGATGTCTCATCCTTCATAACTGTCGTTATTCTATATTGTGTATTTTTTTAAGACTTTTTACAAGTCAGCAGCCTAAGAGTGTTGTTGTTTTTTTTGTTTTTTTTTTATGATTTTTTTTCCCTCTTTTTTTCCCTTGTTTGCATTAATTCATGACTCTTTTGTTTACCTCTTATTCCTAATACTTAAGAAATAAATCATGGAAGCCAGAATGTGTTGGGAGTTTTAACATGGATTGGCGATATTAGTATTTTATCCCGAGCCAGAAGCGAGGGATAAAATTTACTAATATCCGCCAATCCATGTTAAAACTCAAAACACATTCTGGCTTCCATGATTTATTTCGATTCTGATATGTCTAAGAGTACAAATACGGTAGTATACTTTGATTGGAAGACAGTAATTTATACATACGCTTGCGGAAAATGTCGCACACAATTTATGTAACTCGAATAATACTGCGCCCTCTATCGGCATTATTCGGGTCACAATTTATGCTGCCAATGGAAACGTCAGTCACATTCATCGGCGCATGTGCTAATGAGATAATACATACAGATTAATACATGGGCATTTCCATATTGGTCTGGTTATCATCCCAAGACCCCAATATTGGCCCGAGACGCAGTCTCGGGCCAATATGGGTCGAGGGATGATAACCAGGCCAATATGGAAATGCCCATGTATTAAACTATTTATTACATACTTCCGACATCTAGAAAAGAGACGCCCATATTGGCCTGAGACGAAGTCGAGGCCCATATTGGCCCGGGCCAATATGGGCCTCGATATGGAAATGGTCTTGTAGTAATCTAATAACCGGTTATTTTCCCGGGGTGTGAAAATATGGACAGTTTACTTCCGTTCATATTGGTCATACAAAAATGCCTTTATTTGAACTAAGTATGTAATAAGAAGAAATAATTCTGGGGGTTTTTTAACACAGGGAAAGAGTGAGATCGTGTTAGAATATATTGTATATGTCTTGCTGTCATTATATATTATGTGTATATATTGTGTCCGATCCTATTGCTTAATTTATTGAAATAAAATATTATTACATTATTTCTATAGTTATCATAAGATACCTGGCAAGCGTCTCTGCCTCCCTGAGAATATCCAGCACATATATTACTGCCGTATATGACGTTACCGATATAATATCTGCATCTGTTGTTATCCATGATTGGAACATCTACTTCCTGTAAATAACGAGACCCTGGACCATCTAGAAAACGTAAAAATAGGATTAGAGTTATGGTGCTTAATGCAAATTTCAACAATATTTCAGTTATATCGCGGATGTCAGTTTTATTGGTGGAGTAAACCGGAGTATCCGAAGAAAACCATTAACCTGTCGCAAGTCATCGACAAACTTTATCACATAATGTTGTATCGAGTACACCTTATCGTGAGCGATATTTGAACCCACAACGTTAGTAGTGATTGCCATGTGATCCAGACCATAATGGTCCACGTAAAGAATACATATTATGATTGTTACCGCGGATCTCCATTCATCAGGTCACAATTAATTTTAGGGGCTACCAGATACGGGGGGGGGGGGGGGGGGGTACTAATATTTACGGGTATCATACTTTAGAAACATTTGAAAGTTAACCGCCAACGAAAACATTTCAGGTTTGGTTAATGGTGTTTGACGCCACTTTCAACAATATTTCAGTTATATCATTGCGGTCAGCTTCATTTGTGGAGGAAATCGGAGGACCAGAGAAAACCACCGACTTAATTCCGCAAGTTACTCGAACTTTATCACATAATGTTGTATCGAGTACACCTTGCCATGAGCGACATTCGAACCCACAAGTTAGTGGTGATAAGCATATGTAGTTATAAATTAAATTACCTTACGATCATGACCATGACTGCCTCACGTAAATATATTTATTATGATTGTTACTGCGGATCTGCATTCATCATGACACAATTTTGATCTTAGAAGGTACCATACTTTTGAAATATTTTGATAAGTTGCAATAACTTGTGTGCGATGCTATTGCTGAATTTATTGCAATAAAATATTATTACATTATTCAAATATATCCTGTTAGTGAAGGTTATTTGCGAAAAATATCGGTTCAGAGGAGAGGCAAATATCCCGGGCCGCTTTAGCGGCGAGGGACATTTGACTGTCCTCGAAACCAGTATTTTTCGCAAATAACCCTCACTAACAGGATATATTTGTTTAATTCCGCCGAATATTTAACAGCAAGTAAAACAGTGGCATGCAAACAGGTTCAGAAATTCAGACCACCTCGATCATTTTGATTTTCAACTGAGACTTAAAATCAATCTACGAAAACAGCAAAAGTCTATTCAAAGAAGTGTATTTCTGAAACAAACTCAAAAATAGAATAAATCACGGTTTTGCTTTAACATACAACATGCAAAAAAAATAATGCAAATGAATTTGAAATATATACATTTCAACGATTTCAAACATAACGGCTGACACTGTCGTCATTTTCTTTACTTTGGTTGAAAGAAGAAACCCGAGTAATTCAAATTACATCCGTGACGTCATAAACTATTTAAAGAAGGGATTTCGTCTCGAGTGGGGTATCTGCCTATAGTACCGTGGTATACCCCGGCAATGGTGGAAAAGCAGAAAAAACTAAGAATTGGTAAACAAAAAAATACATCTTTCATCAGCCAATCAGAAGACAGCATTCATATATAAGGTGGAATTATATATATTCTATACAGGGCCGGATCATAAGCCAATTTATGCCCCAAGCACATGCCAACCTTAGTGCCCCCGCACCTTCCACTGGCATAAGGTAAAAACTAACACGACCCCTTGATGCCAAGACTCAACATAAATGCCTGTTGTTTTATTTCATTTTTCCTACATTTTTTAGGGATTTTGTGTGTGTTTTTTATCCTAATATCTGGCTGATCAAATAAATTGCCTTGTGGCCGGATTTTTGTGGTACCTCCTTGCCCCTTCATGCCCTAAGCACGTGCTTATTTTGAAAACGAAACCATTTAAGAGGTCAGAGAAAAAAAACAGATAATAATATATGTTTGATCAAATTCATTGTCATATAACGAAATAAGACAGCTTGTGACAAACCCAAAATAATAAAAAAAAAAATAAAGAAATACAACAAATTTCAGATGCTGGTTTGTTAGTTTCAAGGTCCCCTATCCTCACTTCTATTGCACGCGTTTAAAGGGAGACTGGACATTGAACCTGTCGAATGTCTGTTGTATAATTTGTATTTCTTCAATTTCAGATAATTAAGTCACCACTTTTGCAAAGTCGAAGTTTTTTTTCTAACATTGCAATTTCTTTCACAATGAAAAAGGAAATGAAATTCATCATCAATATTCTTACATTTGCATAATTATAAATTCTAAGATATTTTCCTATATCTACCAAATGCTAATTCTAAGTTATGTATAAATGTGCTCACGAACGCAACTATATAATATTGCCTTGCTTAAAATTCTTATATTACAATTGCGGGAATCTACATTCGCCAAAACAGGACGATAAACCTGACGTGATGTTCGATGGCGTCATTGAAAAGAGACTGTCATTCATCGACATGATAATGGAAATGGGGTTATCTGTATCACGTTATACGGCATATTTTCGCTCCATATAGCAAGAATGACACAAAATTTCTTTAAATTTTACACAATAGAATGCCGGAAAATTCGGGTCCCACGAAACATGAAGACATTTTCAAATCCATATGCCGCTAACGGTCATAAAACACAGGGTGTTAGACACTTACTAACTCAGAACATCCCCACCCTCGGATAAAGCTCCTCAGACATGATAGTTTGTAGGAGGGCTTGTATCTTATGTATGTTATTTGTGTTTGTTGGTGTGGTGTCCAACACGTATTGATTATATAAGTAACACGATGAATGTTTTATAAGAGGCAGGAGCAACTTACTTTTCACGAGCACCTGAGTTTACTCCCACTCCTAATTGTATGGGTCCGTGTTGCTCATCTTTTTAGTTTTTTGTGTTGTCCTATTATGTGTCTTTACGTTCTGAGTTTCGTGTTGTGATGTCCGTTACGATTTCCGCATACAAACGATGTTCGGTTCTTTTACCTCCAGTTGTTTGTAGGAAAGTCCATGTCTTATTTACGTTTTTGTATTTGTTTGCGTATAGTGGTATCCAACACATATTGTGTTGTGTTTTTGTTATGTTGTTCTTCGTCTTGTGTGCCCTGTGCTGCAGGATTTTCCTGTTTAGTTTTCTCTAATGTTTACCTGAATGTAAGGCTCCCCATCCAGTTACTGTGCATACAAGATTTCTAAAGTCCTCATGTTTGTCTGGCAGACAAGCAGCCCTTGTTGTGGAATCTGTTAGATCGAGTGGTTTATCCAGCTTCACGAGGGCGATGTCGTTATGGTTATTACGTTTACTGTAGTGCTCGTGCACTATGACGTTTCTCACGTGATGGATTTGTGATCGATATATGTGACGTCTATCGTGAATACCTGTGGCAACTGTCCAGTATGATCGAGATGTACTGAAATAGTGAGTGTATGAGAAGGGGTAATCAGAATCCGTATGTGAAAGAAGAACAGACAACACAATGGCAAAAATAAAAGGTACAAAAAGACAAACAACGATCTCCAAAACATACACATAAAATTAAAGATCGAGAAACACGAACCCCCCTAAAAACAGGGGTGAGCCCGGGTGCTCCGGAAGGGTAAGCAGTATCCGTGATTGTTGTTTTCCCCTAATGAGAATTTTTGTTAGCTATATCATTGCGCGAACTAGTAATATGATTAAATGAGATGATGATGATGATGATGATGTGCGCTTTGTACTAGACCAACATGCTTATTTGGATTTTGATAGTGGTAGTTTACTGAAGCAACAGTCCGCAGGTAGAAGTGTTATTCCACTCGGACTTTTTCTGATTCTGAGCCAACCAGTTTTGGCTCTTACTGCTTATTACTGTGTGCTTGGTGGAGAAGAAGTAAATACCAATGTAATAGTGTTTGGTTTGACCCGGTCGTGGCTACTACCCACTTGAAGGGGGGAGGGGGGGTAGGGGTGTAAATACCAATGTAATAGTGTTTGGTTTGACCCGTTCGTGGCTACTACCCACTTGAAGGGGGGAGGGGGGGGGGGTAGGGGTGTAAATACCAATGTAATAGTGTTTGGTTTGACCCGTTCGTGGCTACTACCCACTTGAAGGGGGGGAGGGGGGGGGGGTAGGGGTGTAAATACCAATGTAATAGTGTTTGGTTTGACCCGTTCGTGGCTACTACCCACTTGAAGGGGGGAGGGGGGGGTAGGGGTGTAAATACCAATGTAATAGTGTTTGGTTTGACCCGGTCGTGGCTACTACCCACTTGAAGGGGGGAGGGGGGGGCAGGGGTGTAAATACCAATGTAATAGTGTTTGGTTTGACCCGTTCGTGGCTACTACCCACTTGAAGGGGGGAGGGGGGGGTAGGGGTGTAAATACCAATGTAATAGTGTTTGGTTTGACCCGGTCGTGGCTACTACCCACGATCTACCGCACTCGAGGTGAGTACACTAACCATTATACCATCGATGTTGTTGGTTCTCACTTAGGGACCGACCATTTAACTTGAAAGGGGGGGGGGGGGTGTTATGGTTTTTTGTTTCATTCAGAATTTTTTTTTCGGACAACACGAGAGTTAGAATATTTATTCGTTTTGTCGCGCTAAGCGCGAAATTTTTTTCCAGAATTTAACATTAGATTTTATGACAAAAACTCTGAATCAGATTATTATTTTTTTTTTCTCCACCAAAATCAGAATATTTTCAGCAACATTGGGAATCAGAATATTTTTTTAGAAAAAAACCATACCCCCCCCCCCCCCCCCCTCCTTCAAGATAAATGGTCGTTCCCTTAGTCATTGCCGTCTGCAACTTAAAACTTTCCAAAATATTGCCATGACGGCGTGCCATTTGTGTACACTCGGTCTTTTACAACATACTCTTTCATTGATATCGATAACTTGATACCAACGATAATACGTACTAATCATAATAATAATAATAATAATAATAATATTAATACATAGCTTACTCGTCAAAGCAGTGAGCAGCAGTTTCTACGCGGAAGCTAACTTTTGAGATTTCGTAAGGAACGATAATTCGAATAAATGAACGACAGCTCGATTGAATGAGATTAGATTCGGCCCTAAAAAAAAAGTCGTCCCCAATATATCTCGGCCCAAAAAATCTCGACACTTTTTGATGCAGTGGATGAGCGTGAAATTGCCAGATAATTTTCAGATGCGCGAGCATTCATGGCCGTGCCGGTTTCATATTAATGTTAATACATAGCTTACTCGTCAAAGCAGTGAGCAGCAGTTAGAATCCATTGGTCATCTATGATAGTACCTCCACATAAATGTTGACTGCCATACCTCAAAGACACCTGAAAAAGGTACCACATTGTAATTGTCTAAGTAAAGATAACATACCGAATGACTTTACGTACAGAGTTATCGTTCTTCACAGTTATGACATCGTCATTGTTTATTAAGGTAAGACACCGAATGACGTTACGTCAAGAGTTATCGTTCTTGATGCTACGACATTGTCGTTGTCTAATTGAGGTAAGGTATCGAATGACGTTACGTCAAGAGTTATCGTTCTTGACGTTATGACATTGTCGTTGTCTACTCGAGGTAAGATACAGAATGATGTTACGTCAAGAGTTATCGTTCTTGGCGTTTTGACATTGTCATTGTGTGCTTAAGGTACACTATAGATTGACGTTACATCAAGAGTTATTCTTGGTGTTATTACATTGTCATTATCTACTTAAGGTACATTATAGATTGACGTTACGTCAAGAGTTATCGTTCTTGGTGTTATTACATTGTCATTATCTACTTATTATACACTACAGATTGACGTTACGCCAAGAGTTATCGTTTTTGATGCTATGACATTGGCGTTGTCTACTCGAGGAAAGATACAGAATGATGTTACGTCAAGAGTTATCGTTCTTGGCACTATGACATTGTCATTGTCTGCTTAAGGTACATTATAGATTGACGTTACGTCAAGAGTTATCGTTCTTGGTGTTATTACATTGTCTTTATCTACTTAAGATACACTACAGATGGACGTTACGACACGAGTTATCGTTCTTGGTGTTATGACATTGTCGTCTACTCGAGGTAAGATGCAGAATGAATCATACGTTTTCAATGAATGAACCAACGGCGAAACGAAAAGCTTCATCCGGACGGGCAGTATTAACTAGAACCACCCGAAAGGACAAGCACCGAAAGTACAGACCAATTAATGAAATGAGGAATGCGTTAAAACTAAACCAATAGTTCTTATCAATGGGTAGAACTTTTTAGAATGATATCCCAAATTTACTCCTAATATCATTACTATTCATTTTGACTTACAGGTCACGAATTAACCATTCATGAAAAAGTTGTTTGTTGAACTGCTTAATTAACGTCGTATAACATATGCTTTGCGAATTTTAGGGGGGCGCACGCCTCACACGCCCCCCTCTAAATCCGCCTCTGACATTGTCATTGTCTGCTTAAGGTACATTATAGATTGAAGTTACGTCAAGAGTTATCGTTCTTGGTGTTATTACATTGTCATTATCTACTTAAGATACACTACAGATTGACGTTACGACACGAGTTATCGTTCTTGGTGTTATGACATTGTCGTCTACTCGAGGTAAGATACAGAACGATGTTACGTCAAGAGTACCCGTTCTTGGTGTTATGACATTGTCGTTGTCTGCTCGAGATAAGATACAGAATGATGTTACGTCAAGAGTTACCGTTCTTGGTGTTATGACATTGTCATTGTTTACTCGAGGTAAGATACAGATTGACGTTACGTCAAGAGTTATCGTTCTTGATGCTATGACGTTGTCATTATCTATCGTTCTTGATGCTATGACATTGTCATTCTCTACTTGACTCAGTGACAGTAAGTTGAAAAAATAGGAGATAACTGTATTGCATTTGAAAATTTGCAGTCATCAATTGATTATTTTACGGTCGTAAATGGAATCCACTGTCAACGCGTTAGTCGATGGCTTCAACTATAATTTAAATATTAGATAGTACACGAGGCCATCGTTAGAAGTAATAGTGAAACAATAGTCAACTGTGAACCCAGTATTGATATCTTCCCAAAACATTTAAATTATGTAATAGTATACAATTATTGCACTTCATTGAGTGCGATATGATGTGCTATGGAGAACTGAAAAAGCAATATTGATCAAGGCAGAAGGCCGCGGTCAATATGGCTTTTCAGTGCTCCATAACACATCATATTGCACAAAATGAAGTGCTATAATTGTTTTATTACATTTAGCATTCCCAGTTTTTTGTGTGTACCTGGATCAATTTTTAGGGATTGTTTGTTGTTTTTTTCAAATTCAAAAGCACATGAGCTGATCCATTTAATATCATAGATACTTGTACTAATTCAGTGTGTCCAAATTTATATTACTAATTCGATGTGTACAAATTTATAGTTGTATTCTGCTTGCGTTTGTAAAACTGTTTTTCCATTTTCTGTTTGTGTTTATGTGACGTCATTGCAACGGACGTAGAAAACGTTTGGTTTGTAAATTCTAAAATTTTGCCGGGATTTCGCCCACCGCTAGATAGATCGTTCAATATGAAATCTTGCCGTGCAATATCACGATTTATCACAAAAACGAATTATATGGTTTTTATAATACTGTAGAAAACCATAAATGTAATAATTGCTGATATGGAGGGCAATATCATGATATACTGACTTCCCAAGGGTCGTGGTACCAACCAGTGGAAATGATATTGCCCAAGCCGGAGGTGAGGGCACTATCATTTCCACTGGTCCGTACCACGACCAAATGGCAGTCTGTCTATCCTGATATTGCACTCTATATCAGTAACTATTGTGTTTATTGCATTGAAGACCAGAATCTCACACATACAATATAAAGGCATAGAAATTTTTAATCAGGATCGTTGAAGGTTTCACTAGGCGTTATCACCTTCGTTATTACCTAATTTGAATTCACTACAGCAATTGTTTGAATGGTGTTCAACTTATAATGAGAAATAAAATGAGATTATAAGTAGCATTGCAATTTATTAAAACGTAAGCAAACAAATATCCATGTACAGACCAGTAGTACCAGTCTATACATGGTTTTTGAACCGGTCTATATCAGCATTCCAGTCTATATTGCGGAGTAGTGTTCAGCCAATTAAATGTATGATTTTTATTCTGATATGCAATAACGTCAATCATATTACACCTGTGTGTGCTATATGGCATTACACATGTGTGTATTACCTGTCATTACACCTATGTGTACTACCTGTCATTACACCTATGTGTATTACCTGTCATTACACCTATGTGTATTACCTGTCATTACACCTATGCGTACTATCTGTCATTACACCTATGTGTATTACCTGTCAGTACACCTATGTTTATTACCTGTCATTACACCTATGTGTACTACCTGTCATTACACCTATGTGTATTACCTGTCATTACACCTATGTATATTACCTGTCATTACACATGTGTACTATCTGTCATTACACCTATGTGTACTACCTGTCATTACACCTATGATTATTACCTGTCATTACACCTATGTGTACTACCTGTCATTACACCTATGTATATTACCTGTCATTACACCTATGTGTGTACTACCTGTCATTACACCTATGTGTATTACCTGTAATTACACCTATGTGTACTACCTGTCATTACACCTATGTATATTACCTGTCATTACACCTATGTGTGTACTACCTGTCATTACACCTATGTGTATTACCTGTCATTACACCTATGTGTATTACCTATCATTACACCTATGAGTATTACCTGTCATTACACCTATGTGTACTACCTGTCATTACACCTATGTGTACTACCTGTCATTACACCTATGTGTATTACCTGTCATTACACCTATGTGTATTACCTGTCATTACACCTATGTGTACTACCTGTCATTACACCTATGTATGTACTACCTGTCATTACACCTATGTGTACTACCTGTCATTACACCTATGTGTATTATCTGTCATTACACCTATGTGTACTACCTGTCATTACACCTATGTCTACTACCTGTCATTACACCTATGTGTACTACCTGTCATTACACCTATGTGTATTACCTGTCATTACACCTATGTGTACTACCTGTCATTACACCTATGTGTACTACCTGTCATTACACATGTGTGTACTACCTGTCATTACACCTATGTGTATTACCTGTCATTACACCTATGTGTACTACCTTTCATTACACCTATGTGTATTACCTGTCATTACACCTATGTGTACTACCTGTCATTACACCTATGTGTATTACCTGTCATTACACATGTGTGTAGTACCTGTCATTACACCTATGTGTATTACCTGTCATTACACCTATGTTTATTACCTGTCATTACTCCTATGTGTACTACCTGTCATTACACCTATGTGTATTACCTGTCATTACACCTATGTGTACTACCTGTCATTACACCTATGTGTGTACTACCTGTCATTACACCTATGTTTATTACCTGTCATTACACCTATGTGTACTACCTGTCATTACACCTATGTGTGTACTACCTGTCATTACACCTATGTGTATTACCTGTCATTACACCTATGTGTACTACCTGTCATTACACCTATGTGTGTACTACCTGTCATTACACCTATATGTACTACCTGTCATTACACCTATGTGTACTACCTGTCATTACACCTATGTGTATTATCTGTCATTACACCTATGTGTACTACCTGTCATTACACCTATGTGTACTACCTGTCATTACACCTATGTGTACTACCTGTCATTACACCTATGTGTATTACCTGTCATTACACCTATGTGTACTACCTGTCATTACACCTATGTGTACTACCTGTCATTACACATGTGTGTACTACCTGTCATTACACCTATGTGTATTACCTGTCATTACACCTATGTGTACTACCTTTCATTACACCTATGTGTATTACCTGTCATTGCACATGTGTGTAGTACCTGTCATTACACCTATGTGTATTACCTGTCATTACACCTATGTTTATTACCTGTCATTACTCCTATGTGTACTACCTGTCATTACACCTATGTGTACTACCTGTCATTACACCTATGTGTACTACCTGTCATTACACCTATGTTTATTACCTGTCAGTACACCTATGTGTACTACCTGTCATTACACCTATGTGTATTACCTGTCATTACACATGTGTGTACTTCGTGTCATTACACATGTGTGTATTACCCGCCATTACACCTATGTGTATTACCTGTCATTACACCTATGTGTACTACCTGTCATTACACATGTGTGTACTTCGTGTCATTACACATGTGTGTATTACCCGCCATTACACCTATGTGTATTACCTGTCATTACACATATGTGTATTACCTGTCATTACACATATGTGTATTACCTGTCATAACACCTATGTGTACTACCTGAATTACACCTATGTGCATTACCTGTCATTGCACCTATGTGTACTACCTGTCATTACACATGTGTGTACTACCTGTCATTACACATGTGTGTATTACCTGCCATTACACCTATGTGTATTACCTGCCATCACACCTATGTGTTTTACCTGCCAGGGATATGCATGAGCAGTTGATACAGATCCACCAACAATACGATGACTTGTTACATCACTGATGCCACATTTTGCTGGAAATAACAAAAATGATAGAAATATCTGGTAATACACAGATTCTGGGTTATGTGTAACACGGTGGATGTTTTATAAGCGAGCACTTGAGCTCATCATCGGTTTTTTGGTGGGGTGCGTGTTACTCATCTTTTTAGTTTTCTGTGTGTTTTTTTGTCTTTGTCCTGTGTCTTGTGTACCCAATGCTCCCATTTTCTGTGGAATGTTCATTCTTGATTACCTCTTCGGTTTTCTGTGGAATGTTCATTCTTGATTGACCCTTCGGTTTTCTGTGAAATGTTCATTCTTGATTGACCCTTCGGTTTTCTCTAGCAATTAATTTCTAGCAGATAATTCAAAGTTCATTCAATCATCACCTAATCTAATGTCACATTAATAGATGAATGAGATAACACTGCTGCTCTGAATCTGATCTTGCCACCTTAAAGGAAATAATATCTGTAAATAAACGTTAAAGAAAATTGAAGAGGCAGTCGAAAATGGGCAATCCAGAGACAATGGCAACATTGGCAACACAAAGCACAGGACGAAGACAAAAAACAAACAAACAAACAGAAAATTAAACAGAAGAACAACACGAGCACTACAAAAAATCTAGAGTGAATCGAGATGTTCGGGAAGGTTAAGGAGAAATGTCCAAATGTCTATTGATCGGTTATGAGAATTGTATTAATCGGTTATGAGAATTGTATTGATCGGTTATGAGAATTTTATTGATCGGTTATGAGAATTGTATTGATCGGTTATGAGAATTGTATTGATCGGTTATGAGAATTTTATTGATCGGTTATGAGAATTGTATTGATCGGTTATGAGAATTGTATTAATCGGTTATGAGAATTGTATTGATCGGTAATGAGAATTGTATTAATCGGTTATTAGAATTGTATTGATCGGTTATGAGAATTGTATTGATCGGTTATGAGAATTATATTAATCGGTTATGAGAATTGCATTGATTGGTTATGAGAATTGTATTAATCGGTTATAAGAATTGTATTAATCGGTTTGTGAGAATTGTATTGATCGGTTATGAGAATTGTATTAATCCGTTATGAGAATTGTATTAATCGGTATTGAGAATTGTATTGATCGGTTATGAGAATTGTATTAATCGGTTATGAGAATTGTATTGATCGGTTATGAGAATTGTATTAATCGGTTATGAGAATTGTATTAATCGGTTATGAGAATTGTATTAATCGGATATAAGAATTGTATTAATCGGATATAAGAATTGTATTAATCGGATATAAGAATTGTATTAATCGGATATAAGAATTGTATTAATCGGATATAAGAATTGTATTAATCGGATATAAGAATTGTATTAATCGGATATAAGAATTGTATTAATCGGATATAAGAATTTTATTAATCGGATATAAGAATTGTATTGATCGGTTATGAGAATTTTATTAATCGGATATAAGAATTGTATTGATCGGTTATGAGAATTTTATTAATCGGATATAAGAATTTTATTAATCGGATATAAGAATTTTATTAATCGGATATAAGAATTTTATTAATCGGATATAAGAATTGTATTGATCGGTTATGAGAATTTTATTAATCGGTTATGAGAATTGTATTAATCGGTTATGAGAATTGTATTAATCGGTTATGAGAATTGTATTAATCGGTTATGAGAATTGTATTAATCGGTTATAAGAATTGTATTAATCGGTTATGAGAATTGTATTAATCGGTTATGAGAATTGTATTGATCGGTAATGAGAATTTTATTAATCGGTTATGAGAATTATATTAATCGGTTATGAGAATTATATTAATCGGTTATGAGAATTGTATTGATCGGTTATGAGAATTCTATTAATCGGTTATGAGAATTGTATTAATCGGTTATGAGAATTGTATTGATCGGTTATGAGAATTTTATTAATCGGTTATGAGAATTATATTAATCGGTTATGAGAATTATATTAATCGGTTATGAGAATTGTATTGATCGGTTATGAGAATTGTATTAATCGGTTATGAGAATTGTATTAATCGGTTATGAGAATTGTATTAATCGGATATAAGAATTGTATTAATCGGATATAAGAATTGTATTAATCGGATATAAGAATTGTATTAATCGGATATAAGAATTGTATTAATCGGATATAAGAATTGTATTAATCGGATATAAGAATTTTATTAATCGGATAAAAGAATTGTATTGATCGGTTATGAGAATTTTATTAATCGGATATAAGAATTGTATTGATCGGTTATGAGAATTTTATTAATCGGATATAAGAATTTTATTAATCGGATATAAGAATTGTATTGATCGGTTATGAGAATTTTATTAATCGGATATAAGAATTTTATTAATCGGATATAAGAATTTTATTAATCGGATATAAGAATTTTATTAATCGGATATAAGAATTGTATTGATCGGTTATGAGAATTTTATTAATCGGTTATGAGAATTGTATTAATCGGTTATGAGAATTGTATTAATCGGTTATGAGAATTGTATTAATCGGTTATGAGAATTGTATTAATCGGTTATGAGAATTGTATTAATCGGTTATAAGAATTGTATTAATCGGTTATGAGAATTGTATTAATCGGTTATGAGAATTGTATTAATCGGTTATGAGAATTGTATTGATCGGTTATGAGAATTTTATTAATCGGTTATGAGAATTATATTAATCGGTTATGAGAATTATATTAATCGGTTATGAGAATTGTATTGATCGGTTATGAGAATTGTATTAATCGGTTATAAGAATTTTATTAATCGGTTATGAGAATTGTATTAATCGGTTATGAGAATTGTATTAATCGGTTATGAGAATTGTATTAATCGGTTATGAGAATTGTATTAATCGGTTATGAGAATTGTATTAATCGGTTATAAGAATTTTATTAATCGGTTATGAGAATTGTATTAATCGGTTATGAGAATTGTATTAATCGGTTATGAGAATTGTATTAATCGGTTATGAGAATTGTATTAATCGGTTATGAGAATTGTATTAATCGGTTATGAGAATTGTATTAATCGGATATAAGAATTGTATTAATCGGTTATGAGAATTGTATTAATCGGTTATGAGAATTGTATTAATCGGTTATGAGAATTGTATTAATCGGTTATGAGAATTGTATTAATCGGTTATGAGAATTGTATTAATCGGTTATGAGAATTGTATTAATCGGTTATGAGAATTGTATTAATCGGATATAAGAATTGTACTTCGTAGAGAAGCAGCAGATACCAATGTAATAGTCTTTGGTGTTACCCTACCCTATCCTTACCCTATCCTTACCCAAGATCTACTGCACTCGAAGTGAGCAAGCTAACCATTACACGACCGATGCGGTTAGCAGCAATATGCATTGACCAATCTTACAATAACTCTCATCGTGTGCTTGGTTTAGCAACATTTACGTCCATAATAGAAACAACAATCAATAAAGCAATACATATTATTTATTTTCAGTTTGAACAGATGAAAACAAACATATAACATATGAATTAGGTACGTGGGGCAACCGATATTTTAAAACAGACAAATCTACAATTTTTTTTATTGAAACTACGCTTTGAACATGGACGTTACCATCTTGGATTGTAATGCCTCAAGATTTTGAAGGCTAGTATCTGATTAGTCGGTTGAATAGTATGCCTCTTGATATTACTCAATAGTCGATGTCGCTAGATGCTAGTATATCGCTACTGTTAATTTGACTGGTAATATTATCAATAACGATTATATTTTATATCACGCTTGTAGAATATACGTTTTCTTATTCTTATTTCTATAAGATTAATTGTTAACTTTTCATGCATAAAATAGAAAGCATGTCCATAACAGATGTGACGTCTCAAAGATAAAAAATGGATCGCCTAATTGATTGTGCATAGTCAAATGAGCAGTATAACTATTTAAGGCGCAGTTAAATATATGAAAACAATAGAGATATACTCACGACTAATTCTACTGCAGTACTTGACTTCCGGTATCGTACAAACGTAAACAAACCGTAATGGAAATGATCAAAACCAGTCACATAGTTTTTATCTTTTTAATCATATCCACATCTTATCAGTTCAAAGATGATCAATTATGTTCAAACTGTACAAACTCACATCATGTGTATTATACAGACGATACAGCAGTAAAATATATAAATGGTAATATAACTTTAGCCAACGACCTAAATCTTGACATCTACAATGTTATGTTCTATCATCTGAAACATGGGAGATTTAAACCTTTGTCAATCCCAATAGAACTGAATTGTAAACACCATAGACTTTTCATAATCATTATACTGTGTAGCGGGGATATATCCTTAAACCCAGGACCAATAAAATACCCATGTGGCAAATGCTACAAACCAGTAGCAAAGAATCATAGAGCTATATTCTGTGAAGTGGGAAATCAATGGTGGCATATAAAGTGTGCGAATGTAACACCACAAGAATACAAAGATTTAGAACAGAACAGTGACCCATGGATATGTAATCTGTGTAACAACTTTAATTTTTCAGAATCCTTTTTTGATAGAAGCTTAGATCTCTCACATTCATTACATGAGAACAGTAAAGTAGATGAAGATATTTTTGATGAACTCAGGCAACTAAAGCATAAACATCCCAAGAAATTTATATGTGTATACCTAAATATAAACAGTTTGAGATATAAATTCTGTCATATATGTGAATTATTAACATCAAATACAATTGATATGCTATTCTTGGCTGAAACCAAAATTGACGACCAATTCCCAGATGCACAATTTCAAGTAAACAATTATCACTTTTGGCGTGCTGATCGAACAGCGTACGGCGGAGGAATTGCTGCATATGTGAGATCAGACTTACCATGTGACCGTAAGAAAATTCTTGAATTTAAAAATATAGAATCAATATGTATAGAAATATTAGTAGGTAATAAAAAATGGTTAATTTCAGGTGTCTACAGACCACAAACAATAAATGATAAAACTTTCAATGATGATTTTATTAAAACATGTGATAAAATTACAACAAAATATGATAATTTTATGTATATTGGTGATCTCAATTATGATTTTTTAGATGAGAAAAAATGTGCACCATTGGTAAGTGTTTGTGATATCTTAGACCTTACAAACCTGGTAAAAAGGCCAACATGTTTCACAAAGATAGCAGATCTTACTTTAAATGATGTTATATTAACTAATTCACCCAATAATTGTATGAATGTCTTAAATTTCAATTGTGGTATTAGTGATGTCCACAACTTAATTTCTGTGCAAATAAAGGGTAATATAAATCCTGCTAAAAAGAGCTTTAAGACATACAGGAGTTTTAAAAACTTTTCTGAAGAAAATTTTGTAAATGATCTAATGAAATCTGATTTGGATAAAATTACTGAAATTGAAGATGTAGACGAAGCTTATAATAAATTTGAAGAAGTTATGGTCAATACTATTGATGAACATGCTCCTATGAAAAAAAGGAAATCAATATCACAGCCAGCCCCTTTTATGAATAAAACCCTGAGAAGTGCTGTTTATAAAAAACGGATGACACATAATGAATTTTTAAAAGATAAAAGTAACAAAAATTGGGAGGCATATCGAAAGCAAAGAAATTTAGTAACAAAATTAAAAAAGCAATCAATTAGAACATATTTCTATGAAAGATGTGTTGGCGGACCAAAATCTACTGACTTTTATCCAACAATTAAACCATTTTTAACTAATAAGGGTAGTAATATAACTAAAGATATTATCTTAGAAGACAATAATAAGATCATAAATGACCAACTTCAAGTAGCAAATAATTTTAATAATTTTTTCATAAATGTGGCAAAGGATATTGGTAATGATAATAATTTATCTGCCGAAGAACATCTAAGTATTAAAATTATAAAAGAAAATAAGAAAGAAATTCCTAAATTAATATTTCATGAAATTGAAAATGATTTTGTATCAAAGCAAATAAATAAAGCAAATTCAAAAAAAGCAACCGGACGTGATGGCATTTCGGCAAAACTTCTAAAATTTGCAAAACCAGCTATTGTTCAACCAATTACAAATTTAATAAATAAATCAATAAATAATTCCATTTTTCCAGAAAAATTAAAAGAAGCCCAAGTTGTACCACTATTCAAGAAAAATAACTCTTTAGATAAATGCAATTATAGACCTGTAAGTATCTTACCTACTATTTCAAAATTTTATGAAAGAGCAATATATGAGCAGACTGTGATCTTCTTTGACAAGGTGTTTCATCCTTCTCTGTCAGCATTCCGATCGGGTTATGGTTGCCAAACAGCTCTTCTAAAAATAATAGAAGATTGGAAAAAGGCCCTGGATGAAAATAAATTTGTAGCGGCCATCCTCATGGATTTGTCAAAAGCTTTTGACTGCCTTCCCCATAAACTGTTAATAAATAAACTAGATGCATACGGAGTAAGTGAATCTGCATTGAAACTGATAAAAAATTATCTCTCTAACAGAAAACAGTGTGTCAAAATCGGCAATATAACGAGCGAATGGGAAGACATATATAAAGGTGTACCTCAAGGTTCTATTTTAGGACCTGTACTTTTTAATATATTTATAAATGATATATTTTATTTTATACAAGAAAGTTCCCTCTATAATTATGCAGATGATAACACTTTGTCATATGAAGGCCACAATCTGGATCAATTAATCACAGTACTTGAAAGAGACAGCCTAACTTTAATAGACTGGTTTACTGAAAACCAAATGAAAGCAAATCCAGACAAATTTCAAGCGATAGCAATTGGAAAAAAATCTAAAAATGAAAATATCTCTTTTAATCTTAATGGTAATATAATAAAATGCGAAGATGAGGTAAAACTTTTGGGAGTCACAATAGATTTTGAACTAAATTTTAATACTCATATAGCAAATATCTGTAAAAAAGCCTCAAGACAACTGAACATTTTAAAAAGAATTGGTAAATACTTAACAAAACTTGGTAGACTTACAATATACTACTCTTATATTTTCTCGAACTTTAATTATTGCCCTGTAACATGGCACTTTTGCAGTGAACAAAATACAAATAAAATGGAAAAAATACAATTTAGAGCTCTGAAATTTATCTATGATGATACTGACAGCACATATGAAGAACTTTTAACAAAATCCAAATTACCCACTTTAAAAATCAGGCGAATTAGAACTATAGCCATTGAAACATTCAAAATTGTCAATAAAACCAGTCCTTTGTACTTACATGATTTAATTACAATTAAACAAAGTAAATATTCTTTCAGATACCAAAATACTGCTAGTATACCATCGACCAGAACAACTAGGTATGGTATTAAAACTTTTAAATATTTTGCTGCCAAAACATGGAATGAGCTACCAAACCACTTTAGACTGGAAAATTCTTTTAAACAATTCAAAAACTTGATTAATTCATGGAATGGTAGCTCATGCCACTGTAATGCTTGTAGATAGCTTTAAAGCATAATTTTATTTATTTATTTGTTTTGCTTATCTGTGATGCTTTTGAAATCTGTGCTTTGTCTTTAATTATAGTTACTTTTTAGGCTGCTTATTTTAATTTATTTACTTAGTGCTTGAAATTTTAAATTAATTAGTTTAAATTATTTTTTAATATAGATGTTTTAATTTTTGCTAGTATTTTTATGTACCTTGTATGTATGCATGTATGTTGTTTTTGTTATATGTATAGTCGATTTTAAAAGCTCTGTAGAGCTTGTGTTTTTATGTATGTTGTGATATGTATCGACTCTAAATAAAACTTTATTTATTTATCGAATAAGATTATTTTACCTCCACTTGAAGTTGTATGATGACTCGTTCCACTTCCTGTTCCGGTATGGGTTCCAGTTCCGGTACCAGTACCAGTTCCAGTTCCAGTTCCTGTACTAGTTTGGTGTTGTTTATAACAACATATTTCTAAGAAACCACAATGGCTATAGCTTTGTACATAACTGCTTGGACATGTACTAAATATGTCAATACAAGCACCATGGTAATTGGTCGAACAAACTGAAATAGAAACGAAAACGAGATAATTTTACAAATTACCTGTGTCAATGTATTGAAACTTTCACTGCATCGATACCTCTGCTGGTGGGCTAAATTAATCCCCAAGGGCATCATCCGCCCAGTTGTCAGTGCTTCGGCACTGTCATGATTTATTAGATATATTGTTTATTAAAATTTACAAAGTGATTTTAATAAAAACGTAGATATCAAATTTAGTGCACACGGCGAGTTTCATAAATAAGACATTATCCCTCCTACAAACAACAGGGGTAGAGACGAGCCGAACATCCTTTTCATGGGGGAAATCATGGCGGAACTAAGAAGATTAAAACATATAATAGGTAGGGATAGCAGCGGGAAATTTATGCTATATGAAATAATTAAACTTGGTCTTTCTAGTGGTAGTATGTAAAAGTAGAAATGGTATGCACTTTAAATTATTAAAATCGGATAATATTTGTAGTTTTTACACTAATTTAAACATTGAAAAATATGCAGTTGTTTTGGCGGGAAAACCCATTACTATAGATATCTGAAAAATAGGACCTCTTTCGTTTCATAGTTCTGATAGAAAAAATATATGTACATCGACCCTTTTTTCCTATTATGCTTTCCTTTCAATATATTTCCAATAAATAACCAAATAAAGTTGGATATTCAATGGGTTTTTTGGAAGGTTGAAATCAAAAATTACCAAAATTTAGTGCAATTTTCCTTTTCGCCTGCTTTTAGACAACAGATATCGTCAATGTTACACCTTTTCCGCCAAGTTTTTCTTACTTCTGCTATTTAAAGCATGTTCTTGTTACTTTAGAAACATGCAAGAAGTAATAAATAGAGAATATACCATAATACGAACTGTTCCGATCACTTAATTGTCTAAAATCACTGATTTTTGGCCTATAAATACGATTTTTATTCATTGAAAATCGCCATTTTCCTCCATTTTTCGTGTATATTTTTTAAATATTATTTCAGTTCAACTAAAAGTATCAACCTTAAAAGCATTTGCATAATTAGAACTAAAAAATGGAACACATAATTCCATGTTCTATTCAATTTATTTTTTATTTTTGGTGTTTTAGCGCCACTTTCAGCAATATTTCAGCTATATCATGGCGTCCAGTTTTCGTGGTGGCAGAGACCGGAATACCTGGAGAGAACCACCGACCATGGGCAAGCAACTGGTAAACTTTATCACTTGCGGCTGCGAGTCTAGTGCACTCTTTTTGTAATTTACAAAGCCAGGCGCGAACCCACACGTATTGGTGATAGGCTTGTATGAGTTGTTAGGTAATCCAACTACCTAACTCATTGAGCCACCCGGGCCCTATATTCTATTCAAAACACTGCTACATAGTACCAATTCTATGCTAAGGAAATTGGTTTTCCTCACAAAATTTCCAATTTAAACCTGAAATATCTGTTCGTTTTTACAACAAAAAGAAATACATATGAGATGCATACTTGTGTACTATTTTTGAACATAATTTGAACAAATATAAATTGCAAAAACATTTCATTTTTTTTTCAATCTATATTCCTTCAAACTGTACAAATATTCATCAAGTTAAATAATTATTCATAATCATTCCTCTGTTGGATTTTGGTTACGGGCAGACCTCTGAAAAGCAGATATATGTTCATCTTGTTTGTGTAACACAAGCTGCTTCCGTTGCTCCTTTGGAATATTTAAAGTAGCATCTATGCCTGTAAGGACACTGTTTGTGTGATTAACAATCTTCAGCAAATTTTGAATCAAAGTCTCACAAGATAACTTTTTCCTTTCTTTGGAGAAGAAAAACAACTTATGGTCAATATTTGGAGGAGACATAACCCATTTAAAATAAGTAATTTGTGCTTTAACAACAGATTCCTTTTCATGTTCATTCATACAGCTTTCGAGTAAGGTTGTAATATCTACGCTTGTTTTACAAGGCTGAATATTCAAACGAAGTAAGTTGTCTATGGCATTTTGTTTATTTTGTAAATGTTGAGCATCCTTTTTTAACTTTTCCAGTTCTTTTTCTTTCATTCTGTTGATTCTTTTTTGTTTTAATTCTTTCCGTCGTTCTTGCCATTTTACTAGGTAATCAGGGGCACGTTTTTTTGCAAGAGTAATTTTGGCATTTTTATCTTGTAAATCCATGGAATCAAGCCATTCAACGGTTTTGTTATTCATCCACATTAGTGTGGCCTCGATGTGTTCAATAGATGCATTTGGTTTGAAATGTCGTATTTGTTTCATGTCAGCAAAGTTTTTCTCACTCGCTCGATTATGTTTCGGTACAGAAATGGATTCTTGTCGCTTGGCTTCATCGTCTGACGTATGACAACCACCTGGTAACTGGTTTTTCATAAGTCGAGAGACAGTTAAGTAAAGATGCGTACAAATAAGGCTGATAACTTCAATCGTAACATTACCATGTTCTTGAGGTTCGCCATCTGTATCATTTACATTGAATAAAGCCTGATATACGACATCTTTAGCGGGGGGGAAATCGGGGAATATCACAGAGATTCCAGTAAGATCATCTGGTGTTGATGACCAGTGTTTTAAGTCAATCTGCAACTGGTGGAAATGTTTGTTTAAGTCAAGAATATGTGTTGCAAAAGTTTTACTGTCTACAAGTTTCATGAAAGGCGTGGTAATAATTTTCCCGATAATAGCCAGGGCGACTATTTCCTGATAAATATTTTCATCTTTTAAGTCAGACAAAACAGACCTTTGAAGCATGTTCATTGACGACAATTTTAACAAGAAATCAATTATATCGTCCTTGTGATAAACAACAGCCCCAGCGTTTTCAAATATTACATTAAAGCGGTTATGTTCAAACTTTTTTAGTTTATATAATTTGTCTTTGGATGCTAGATATGCTTTAAAATCTTCAGGGCAACCAGATGATGAGCTACCACCAGAAGCAAGCAAGCTACAGGCTGTTCGTATACTCCTGATAGCAGCACTGTCTTGATCGTTCCAACTTGAAAAATCTTTATTTAGATTTCTACCCATTTTTCCCGATCCACCGGTTAAAATTTGTTCATATTCCTTCAGGGCTTTGCTTGCACTATCACCCATATTAGCCAACACATGGAGATGACAGAAATATTGGTGTATTTGAGAGGCCCTCTCTTTCTCATTTTCCGACAAATTACACCAGTTAGTATCAAACTCTTCAAGAAGGAAAGTTCTCAATTTAGTGAACTCGTCGAGAAAGTTTTTGTTGACAATATGCTGATCGGACATTAAATTCTTAACACTAATTATAAGATTGGGGTAAATTTTATCTTTATTTTCCTCCATAGAATCAGACGACATTACATCAGACAAGTCATTAAAAACTTGTTTCAATGTGTCAACTTGAGTTTGTGTATCACCACGAATGGTTTCAGATATAGATAACGATAGGTTTTGACCAGGAGTTGAAATTTGAAATCCTAGGAAGTGTTTTTGAGCATCAGTAGTACCATCAAAATGTAAAGTATTTAATCCATGACTTAGCATTTTTTCTCCGACCTGTAGTTTTGCCAATAAATTTGATTCTAGAATCATTCTTCTATTCGAGGATTCACTTGGAACTTTAACACCTTCGATTCCTACTAAATGTTTAAGTACAGTTTGTATTGTCTGACCGATATGTTTCACCCCTACTCCAAATGAATGTAGATCTTGAACAACCTGACGGACGGACGGTAGATATTCTCCTTCGGAAAAAGTTTCAACAGACATTTTGTCTTCAATGAGTTCATTAACTTGTGCTATTAGATTGTCTATGTTTCTGTCTTTGTCCGACAAATCTCTCTGTAGTTGTAAAATTACTTGCTTTTGATTCTGATTGATTTCCCGATATTCAGAGTTTTGTTTTTTAAAGTATGCCATGCTTTTATTTGCTTTACGTTTTTCTGATTCAACTGTCTCCAGTTTTTGTGTGTCTAGTTTCAGTTTCTTTATTTCTGCTTTTTGTTCACTAATAACTTTTTTATGATAGCTCTCCCGTTTCTGATACTTTCTAAATTCGTGATAGTTATACCGCTGCAATATTTGATCAATTTTTTCACTTTGGGTTTTATATTTCTTCTGAATTTGACTAAGTTTTGAATTTAAAGTCAGTATAGTGTGTTTTTGTTGACAGCATTCATCAACAAGTTCATCTATTTCACCTTGAAGATCGTAAATTTCGTCAAGAGACAGTTCATACTGATGTCTGAAATCGTCAATAATATTGCATGAAATTTCAAGTTTAGATTCGGCGATATGCAGCTTCTTTTCAAAATGACGAAAATAGGAAAATTCAGTAAATGTTGCATTAGTATCAGCTTTTCTTTTATGGGCATTTTTATTGTTTTGATGACATTGCGGGAGGGAAAACGGTAATTTTAAAAACCGATCTAGTTCATCATATTCTTTGTTTTTCTGTAAATTGCTCTTTATTTCAGTCATTTTTTTATATTTGTTATTCAGCGCTGCGTCTGATGATTTTTCGTCAAAACCAAGGATTTCAATGAAGTAATTGTAGACTTCCTTCAGAGTTTTGTACTTTATCATTTTCCCAAAAGTAGATAAAAATTCTTTATTTGTAATACCCTTTTCACGGCAGTTGCAGGGATTGCTAACACCATCGATGTTTGGATAAAGTATTGAAACTTTTTCTGAAAGGTCTTTCAGAATGCTAGACTCGAATGAATTTACTTTTTGAAACCGCTTCAAGACGTGTCGTTTCAAGGAATCAACCCTTGGGACACGAACTTCACCATCAACAGCTTTAATACAATCTATTACATTTATTGGTTTTTGGTTCAAAAACTGGTTTCTCTCAAATAGTGCTCCTACTAGGAGGTAGCTTAACTCAAGACGAACTCTACACTGGCCAGCAGCTGCGAGACCTGAAGCCGATAAAAAAAGATATAATCAAGAATATGGAATGGATGATCAATGAGACATTTTTACTGTTCAATCGCGAAAGACTGTATGGCAAACTTTTTTATTTGTTTATCACTGTCCATTTACTCCATATTTTGCCACTGATGTTCCTATCTAATTAAATATTAAATAGTAAATGGATGTAACGCTTTCAGGAATAACTACTTCTCACTAACAATTTTTTTCATCCGACATTCCAACTAAATTATCTCTTGAATATTTTGGGATTTATTTTATTTTGAGAATGATTTTTTTTTCAATATAAAATATAACTTTTATGGAAAATTTACTTCATCAGATTAATGACAGTGGCGATGTCTCTCTCTCTCTCTCTCTCTCTCTCTCTTAAAAATACACCATTATTTATTTAAGCAATAATAGTGAATCAGAATACTTAAAAAAAAGAAACAAATTTCTTTCAATTTTCTTGTCAGAATATTTTGTTTTTTAATCAGTGTCGATTTTTTTTTATGAAAAGAAAGCATAGCCCCCTTTTCAAGTTAAAAGGTCGACCTCTACGTTAAAATGGATTCAATTTTAGGAAGAACCATGAACGTTACACATTAATTTTCCGAATTTCCATTATTTCATGCAATATAATTAACTGTTGCGTTTTTCCGTATACTGAGTATAAAAGAAAGTTATTTATAGCCGTGTGTCGATCTAATTTATGACTCAATATACATCACTACCTCTTTTGATGGGATGAGCCCAAGTTGTTACATAAATGATATTTTTTTCACTGTACTTGATTGATATCGTAATATGATTGTAAAAATACAGAGCTGTGTTATCAAGAGTATTAATTTTTTATAAAACGGAGGAATTATTTCTTACCAGGTAATTTTTTATGCAGCACCAGGTGGTCGACATCTTCTGTACTCCAACCGGTAACGTCGTGAACGTCCTCAAAATCAATGTGCATCATTTTTTTGTATCCCACGATTTTTTAACTGGTTTACGGGTTGTGTGGCAGACGACCAAGCAGAAAAACAATTGTTTGGAGCATATCTTCATGTTTTGAAGTCTAGAGTAGACAACGTTTGGTGGGGAAAAAATCGAGGAAGAACATAGAAAAACTTAAAGACATTTTTTATTTCCGTTTTTCATACTGAATCATTGAATATTTTACTTTGAAACTAATATTATCGTAATCTACGGGATCTCCTCTTTAATTTAACCTATCATTGGTTGTCACTACTACCTGGCCACTCATCCCGGTTTTGTAACTTGTCAAAGTAACATGAAAATCACGGCAACGTCGGCGGTCCAAAATGACGTCATTTTGGAGATATTTTGAAAGTATGCTCGTTTAGAATTAAAAAACAAACAAATATATTTAATATAATTAGGATATTTTTTGTACCATAACAATCGGTAGATTCTAATTTATCAATTGATACCAGATTTTACTTGGTACCTATCGTGGAAATGTAAAAATCACTATAAATAACAGTAGCCTGAAACTGAAAAATATCATGGCTAGGGAATTTTTCTATTGACTGCTATCCCTATAATAGGACAAAATGAACACCACGAATCCCAGAACCAGAGACACAGACAACCTTTGGCACAAGACAAAAGACGAAGCGAAATCGGGAATAAAAAACACAACACAGAAAACTTAAAAGATGAGGAACATGGACCCTACCAACAAACCGAGTGTGAACACATGTGCTTGCGAAAGGTAAGCAGTACGCGTTCCTTATAAGACACCCGTCGTGTTACTCGTATAATCAGGTCTGGTTAAAGTCTTGTCCGCCATTGATAAGGGAGAGAAAAAATCTACGTAAAAGGAGAAAGATACGGATTATGATTACTCCTTTAGTATCTTCAAACTCTTCTTGTCCTTTGACATATTTCGACACAACATTATGTGCTAAAGCTTATCAGTGAATTGCGGCTGGTCGGTGGTTTTTTCCGGGTATTCCGGTTTCCTCCACCAATAAAGCTGACCGCCACGATATGACTGATATGTTGTTGAAAGTGGCGTTAAACACCATAACCCAAACCAACCAGATATCTTGGCATTTGATAATTCATGGGGGTAAACATTTTACATTTTAATCTTGGACCACGATTTCAAACACCATATGTCGTGGTCTTTTTGTTTTGTGATGAGAGGTGATTGTTTGTTTTGTTGATATTGGTAGAATTGTTTACCGTCACTGTTTAGAGGTTATTGTTTGCTTTGTTGATATTGGTGTAATTGTTGACAATCACTGTTTAAGAAAAGTCTGAAGATACCAAAGATGTAATCAGAATCCGTAAATCGAAGGACAGACAACACAATAGTAAAAAGAAGGACAAAAGGACAAAAGGACAAATAACGATCTCCAAAGCATACACACAAAACCAAAGATCGAGTAAAACGAACCCCACAAAAAACCGGGGTTGAACTAAGTTAATGTTGTGGTGCACGGGTCATTTGTACTATAACTAGGCTACTAAGTCAATGCTGTTATTAGGACTATTGCTTCAGGGGTCATGTGTACTGTTACTAGGCCAGTAAATTAATGCTGCTGTGAGGACTATTATTTCAGGGGTCATGTGTACTGTAACAAGGCCACTAAGTTGATGCTGTTGTGAGAACTATTTTGTCAGGGTCATGTGTACTATAACTAGACCACTAAATTGATACTGTTGTGAGGTCTATTTTTTCAGGGGTCATATGTACTGTAACTAGACTACTCAGTTGATGCTGTTGTGAGGACTATTTTTTCAGAGGTCATGTGTACTTTAACCAGTCCACTAAGTTAATGCTGTTGTGAGGACTATTTTTTCAGGGGTCACGTGTATTGTAACAAGGCCACTTTAAGATAATGCCTTAAACCTGTCTTATCTTTATATTTATATAAATATCCTTATCACGTTGGGTTCGACGATTCTATTACCGTATTCGAAACAAGGTCAACAAGTGTGTATTGCAACATTCATTAGTTCACACTAGTTCAGCTTGCAACTTATTAGTTGCCATGTTAGATTCAGAATAAATTAGCGAAAAGATACTTAGTATATATGTCTGCACAGTAATTAATACATGCAATTTGTATTTTTATTATAAATTCGCTTCCAAACAGTAACGCGTTTAAATCGAAATTACATTCTCAAGACAACAGAGATCGAAATAAGATAGTTTTCATGGGTCAGGGGGGGAAAACCCACTCTGTCCATAATTATTTAAGTTAGGAAGTAGGATTATGGTGTTTATCGCCATTTTCGACAATAATTAGGTGATATCGTGGCGATCAGTTTTATTGGTGGAGGAAACCAGAGAAACCACCGACCTGTGACAAGTCACGTGACAAACTTTATCACATAATGTTGTATCGAGTACACCTCACCTGAGTTGGATTCGAACTCACAACGTTAGTGGTGATAGGCACTGACTGCATAGGTAGTTGTAAATCCAACTACTATACGATCACGACCACGACGGCTCTAATATTTAATTGTGATTAGTTCCTCAACAAATATACTTCATTAATGTACAAATAATAATATTCTATGTAATATTTATACCAAGGCTTTCCGAGGAAAAGAATAAATTCACGTTACAATTAAAAGTGGCGTTAAACACCATAAACCTGTTATAATAATCTTACCGGAAGCTTGTGAGACAGCAACCAGACCAGTGAAAACTACAATTAATAAAAACATTTTTGCGACCAGCGCAGTGTTGTAATGTAAAATGTGTCTGTGACTTGTGACTCTTATCTAAATAGGACGCCTTTTATATGTTACTTATCTCCTAGTGTCAGTACTCTTACATACGTTGCGTAAGATATTTGACATTTCTAAGCATCTTAGCAACACAGAAAATAGACAGGCAAAGGTGCACAGTCGAAAGAGAAATAAGGATTTTTGGTGTTGCTGCAACTTTCAACCATACTGCTTGTTGCAATATGTTCGTTTTTGCATGTCCAATAATAGATAGAAGTTAATGTTGGTTGTTTGTCCTCAGGGCAAATATCCGCAAATATTCGTATTTGCCCGCAAATATCCGTATATTTTGCATTTGAATTCAACTTCCGGTATCTGCGCAGTGGTCTCAAAGATTATATGTCAAAGTACAAGGAAAGATGTTGCATACAGATATACATTAAATCGTAATTCAATCAAATTAACACATTTTAAAATATTGGAATAAAGTTTAAATAACTTGAAACAGAATAAGTACCTCAAATATGTACGTCGTGTTGAATAGGGATCTCCATTCAAATGGCAACGTCTTTGGTAGATTTTACAAACACTTTCCAACGTCATTGACATTGTACAGATCGACAATGTTTGATATCATTTTGAAACCTGGGGTCCGTTGTTGAACTTGTGATTAAACTAACCAGATGATTAGCCAAAATTACATAATTAATTCATAATCCCATACTTGGCTTATGCAATGATTAAATTTTGTTGCTGAACTGAAATTTAATCAATGCATTAACTAATCATACTTAATCATTGAATTAGCTAATTATGTGATTAGGAATGAATCGTGTAATTATGGCTAATCATACGATTAGCTTAATCACAAGTTCAACAACGGACCCCAGATTCGAAACAAAATATTTGCAAGTTGAACAAGGGCAACTCTCTTAAGGATTTATTTGTCAATTGTCGGTAAGAGTTCCTTATGGCACCTTATATCAGCCCTCGACCCAATATCAGCCCTCCAGCTTCGCTGTCGGGCTTGATATGGGTGTCTCGGGCTGACGCAAAGGTCGATATGGAAAATGTCGTGTAATAATCTCTTAATACTTCCGTTACTGTTTATGTACTGTTTTACAGACTTTTACAGTTCGTAAATAATACCAGAATGGAATAAGAATATGCATTTCATCTTAATATTAAGTTCTAGGTTTGATCAAATAAAACTAGTTTAACCCCGCCACTTATTAATTGATGTGCCTGTACCAAGCAAGGAAGACGAGTTTGAAGATACCAAAGGGAGGTAAACAGAATCCGTATATCGAAGAAGAACAGACAACGCAATGGCCAGAAGAAAAAGAACAAAAGGATAAACAACGATCAACAAAACATACATATAAAACTTAAGATCGAGTAACACGAACCCCACTAAAAACCGGGTATGAACTCGGGTGCTCCGGAAGAGTAGCAGTTTCTGCTCCACTAGTGACACCCGTTGTGTTAAACCTAGTTACAAACCCGGGGATAAGTTATGAAAAAGGAAAGGACCGGGAAGTGTTTACGACAAGTGGAACTTACGGAAAGTGAGTTGTCGTGTATTTGTGTGTTATATAGGGATTTTTCCTCTTTCTACGATTTTTGGTGTTTGATTTTGGAACCGTTCCGAAACAAACTAACTGAATGTGTTAGTTATTTGATCCATTGAACGAAACTGGCGAAAAAACCACCGACCTGTCGCAAGTCACTAACAAACTTTTTATCAAATAATGTTGTATCTAGTACACCTCGCCATGTACGATCACGACGACGACATCGGCTCCTGTCAAGATTGTGTATTTAATCTTTAAATATAATTACTATTATTAAGAGATATATTTTATATTTTGCTTTTGACTGAAGACATAATTTTATCGTATTATATGAAATGTTGATAGCACCCTAAAAATATTCCACCTTTCACCTACTTATTTTTACGGCGCATGATAATTCATTTCTATATTTAACGATTTACAGCCACATGATAAAAACGTCACCGAGATAGCTAACGTAGTACACGCGACACGTTTCTGGAATATATGCTCATAATCAAAATATTGGAAAGCCAAATAATTTAAAAATAAACTAAATGACCTAAATGGGAGTCAAAATCGGCTAAGCTAGCCTATGCCTGAGGGAGGAGAACCTTAGTTTGTTAATAAATATCCGGGTATATTGTTTAAAAACTGTAGTTTTCAATAATAAATAATAATCCATGTCAGTGCCGAAACACCGACTCCTCAGCGATTAATAAATACCCTTGGAGGCTAATAGTCCACCAGCAGAGGTATCGACCAGGTAATAATAATTAAAACGTAGCCATGGAGTTTAGTTTTCATGGCGCGTTTCTGGAATAACTTTCGCCGCTCATTATCAAAAAAATAGAAAACCAAATAATTTAAAAGTCCTTAGAAACATGTAAATCAAAGGGCATAAACAGAATGATCAAAGGGCATAAACAGAATGATCAAAGGGCATAAACAGAATGACCAAAGGGTATAAACAGAATGATCAAAGGGCATAAACAGAATGATCAAAGGGCATAAACAGAATGATCAAAGGGCATAAACAGAATGATCAAAGAGCATAAACAGAATGATCAAAGGGCATAAACAGAATGATCAAAGGGCATAAACAGAATGATCAAAGGGCATAAACAGAATGATCAAAGGGCATAAACAGAATGATCAAAGGGCATAAACAGAATGATCAAAGGGCATAAACAGAATGACCAAGGGGCATAAACAGAATGATCAAAGGGCATAAACAGAATGATCAAAGGGCATAAACAGAATGATCAAAGGGCATAAACAGAATGATCAAAGGGCATAAACAGAATGATCAAAGGGCATAAACAGAATGATCAAAGGGCATAAACAGAATGATCAAAGGGCATAAACAGAATGATCAAAGAGCATAAACAGAATGACCAAAGGGCATAAACAGAATGATCAAAGAGCATAAACAGAATGATCAAAGGGCATAAACAGAATGATCAAAGGGCATAAACAGAATGATCAAAGGGCATAAACAGAATGATCAAAGGGCATAAACAGAATGATCAAAGGGCATAAACAGAATGATCAAAGGGCATAAACAGAATGACCAAAGGGTATAAACAGAATGATCAAAGGGCATAAACAGAATGATCAAAGGGCATAAACAGAATGATCAAAGGGCATAAACAGAATGATCAAAGGGCATAAACAGAATGATCAAAGGGCATAAACAGAATGACCAAAGGAGCTTAAAGATGCCACGTGGGTATTCAGAATCCGTAAATCAAAGAAGGACAGACAACACAGTTGCCAAAAGAAAAAGTAAAAAAGGACAAACATACACGTCAAACTAAAGATTGAGTTACATGAACCCCACTAAATCACTATTGGAATCATGTATAACACGAATTTATTTAACGTCCCAATGTAAGAAATATGTGTTATTGAAACCTGTATTAACCGCACACCTGTCTATTCCAATCACAAAGGTTGATTCCAACGGAGGTTCAATTTAGAAAGGTTTCACTCTATCTATCTTCTACCTAAATCTGACAAACTATTCAGGCATCATTTGAGATACACACGATATATTCACTGTGTTTTATTCACCCTAAAATACAAGACTAGTCGAATACAAGAACAGCTTGGGCAGGGTCGGCCTTAAGCCAATTGCACCAATTGCTCCCTATTGGGCCCCGCGCTGGAATGATCTACTCTCGGCTGTTCAAGTACATATAACAACACACTGCAGGCTTCACAGAGAACAATTGGGCCCCTCACCTCCTAAGACTGGCCCTCAGTTTGGAGGTACTACAGGGGTAACTAGAAGCCCCCTCACCTCCTAAAATTGGAGGTACTGCAGGGGCACCTAGAAGCCCCTCACCTCCTAAGATTGGAGGTACTACAGGGGTAACTAGAAGCCCCTACCCTCCTAAGACTGGCCCTCAGTTTGGAGGTACTACAGGGGTAACTAGAGGCCCCTCATCTCCTAAGACTGGCCCTCAGTTTGGAGGTACTACAGGGGTAACTAGAAGCTCCTCATCTCCTAAGACTGGCCCTCAGATTGGAGGTACTACAGGGGTAACTAGAAGCCCCTCATCTCCTAAGACTGGCCCTCAGTTTGGAGGTACTATAGGGGCAACTAGAAGCTCCTCACCTCCTAAGACTGGCCCTCAGTTTGGAGGTACTACAGGGGTAACTAGAAGCCCCTCACCTCCCTAAGACTGGCCCTCAGTTTGGAAGTACTACAGGGGTAACTAGACGCCCCTCAACTCCTAGGACCGGCCCTCAGTTTGGAGGTACTACAGGGGTAACTAGAAGCCCCTCACCTCCAAAGACTGGCCCTCAGATTGGAGGTACTACAGGGGTAACTAGAAGCCCCTCACCTCCAAAGACTGGCCCTCAGATTGGAGGTACTACAGGGGTAACTAGAAGCCCCTTACCTCCAAAGACTGGCCCTCAGATTGGAGGTACTACAGGGGTAACTAGAAGCCCCTCACCTCCTAAGACTGGCCCTCAGTTTGGAGGTACTACAGGGGTAACTAGAAGCCCCTCACCTCCTAAGACCGTCCCTCAGTTTGGAGGTACTACAGGGGTAACTAGAAGCTCATCACCTCCCTAAAACTGGCCCTCAGTTTGGAAATACTACAGGGGTAACTAGACGCCCCTCACCTCCTAAGACCGGCCCTCAGTTTGGAGGTACTACAGGGGTAACTAGAAGCCCCTCACCTCCTAGGACCGGCCCTCAGTTTGGAGGTACTACAGGGGTAACTAGAAGCCCCTCACCTCCTAAGACTGGCCCTCAGATTGGAGGTACTACAGGGGTAACTAGAAGCCCTTCACCTCCTAAGACTGGCCCTCAGTTTGGAGGTACTACAGGGGTAACTAGAAGCCCCTCACCTCCTAAGACCGTTCCTCAGTTTGGAGGTACTACAGGGGTAACTAGAAGCTCCTCATCTCCTAAGACTGGCCCTCAGATTGGAGGTACTACAGGGGTAACTAGAAGCCCCTCACCTCCTAAGACCGGCCCTCAGTTTGGAGGTACTACAGGGGTAACTAGAAGCCTCTCACTTCCTAAGACCGGCTCTCAGTTTGGAGGTACTACAGGGGTAACTAGAAGCAATAAATCGGAGAAAGACAAAAAGAGCTAAAAAGCAACAGAACACAAGACTAAACCTTGAGCAACACGAACCTCACTGAAAAAGGAGTGAACTTCAGGTGCTCCAGGAGGTTAGACAGTTGGTACTCGACTAGTGGTAACCATGGACACTCGTGGTGTTACCTGTATTAACGACAACAAAAAAGAACCAATTGATCTGTGACAATTACAATAGTGAAACAGAGTGTGCCAGTTGATGGGAACCAGAGGCGGCCTTAAGCCAATTGGACCAATTGTTCCTAATTGTGACCCACGCTTACTGGACCCATTGCTGGAGTTATCTACCCTCGGCTGTTCAAGTACGCATGGTAACACACTGCAGGATTTACATAGAACAGCATTGGGAACAGAATCAATAAAACCTAGATATCTAAGTTAGTGCTCACGTGGCGTTTTTGGAATGACCTTCATCGGTCATCAGGTACACTCAATAATAGAACAAGGCTAAGGTTACCTATAACTTTGTAGGTGAATCTTGATTTTAATTAGTGGGGTTCGTGTTACTCCACCTTTAGTTTTATGTGTGTGTTTTGTAGATCGTTGTTTGTCCTTTTGTCCTTTTTCTTTTGACTATTGTGTTCTTCTTCGATATACGGGTTCTGATTGCTCCTTTGATATCTTCAAACTCTTCTTACATCATTTAGGAAAGTGTAGATATCAAAAATAAATATAAATTTTAAATCATGTCAGTGTAGAAACATCGACTACGCGGCGGGTGGTACACTCGGGGACTAACGATACACCACAAGTTGTGTTTTAGTCCGTTCGCACCTGAAGTGAGCTTTCATTATACATTGAAACAATAAATAAAGTCCAGGTTCTGTGAGTTTTCATATTTAGAAAAGGGGCCGTCGTGGTCATGATTGTATGGTAGTTGGATTTACAACTACCTATGCAATCAGTGCCTATCACCACTGATGTTGTGAGTTCGAAACTTGATCAGGGCGAGGTGTAAAACATTATGTGATAAAGTTTGTCAGTGACCTGCGACAGATCGGTGGTTTTCCCCAGGTCCTCCGGTTTCCGCCACCAATAAAACTGAACACCATGATATAGCCGTTAAACACCATCAAACAAACAAGCATAATTAGAAAACAATGTGGTCAACGAATTATTATAAATATTTATGATAAAATGTATCTTTCTGTAAGTAACAATATTATTATAACTTAGAATACTTGTTATCTATAAAAACTTAGAATACTTGTTATCCTAGCAGACACGTGTCTTATCTTTACAGAAACCAAACAATAATGGCCGACATATACAAATGACGTCAGAGGTTTCACGTTAATCGTGTTAATGTGATACGACTTCGTGATGGTAAAATACTGCGTACACTTCTTCAACTTTACTTGATACGTTTAAAATACAACCAATAATGATTGGTGTTTAGTGGATGTGACTGGAGTATTCGTGGGGAGGAATACCACATTTTACTGAAAATATATTAAGTACAAATAAAAGTCTAAATCTGTCGTCCCTCTCAACTTTCAGTGGCAGTCAAACGTCGTTGACATGATTGACCCATCCCTTCTCTCATTTCTATATATTGTTTTTATATTATATATCATTGAACTTGTTCTCCTCCTGGAAATAGCTGAAATACTGCGTACACTTGTCCACCACTCGTCGCAACTTCGGCTGATTCCGTACCTTCATCATACCTCGTCCGTATTACGATAGCTCCCATTAGAACTACTTTCGGAAATCTTCAATGAAGGAGGTATCAAAATAATTTCACTTTCGAATATTCGTCCAATAATAATATATTTTCATTCGTCGCAATGTCGGCTGATTCCGTACCTTCATCAAAGACCAACATTTTTCAAAACAAACTCATCTATTGTCGCCATTTTAGAACTTATTCGCGGTGCGCAATGTTTGATTGAAGTGATACGGTCTTCCGGTGAAGAAATGTGACGCGTAGACGCATATCAAATACCGTATTACAGCCGAGGTATTGAGGGAGAGAAGCGGACTCACCCGAGGTTTGCCGATTGACTTGTCCACCTTATAGCCAATAACGATGGGTGTTCAATGGAGGATACCGAATTATTCGTAGGGGGGACTACCGCATTTTACTGAAAAGCTTTTTAATATTAAGTTGTATTAAGTACAAACAATAGACTTTATTTGTCGTCCTTACTCAACTCTCCATACCAGTCAAAGGTGGCAGTCAAAGGTCATTGACCCGGTTGTCCCATTCCTTCTCTCATATTACTGAACTTGTTCTCGTCCTGAATATATCTGAAATAATGCTCGTTGGACGTTAAGCAATACTCAATCAATCAATCAATTAATCAATCAAAATTGCAGGTTGACATATAAATACAATTTTTCCCGAAGTTCGAGGTCAACAACGAGATTGCAAATTCTGTAAACATGACAATTTGTTGTCAATAGACCTTCTGTACATTCCAGATTTGATTCTAAAATTATATGCTTTATCCCCTTTTTATGCCAGTTATTTCCCCTATGATATGGATTTCCATTTTAAAATTGACAGTGAGGGGTGGAATGAAACTTTACAACAAAAGAGATGATTTTATTTTCTCATTGAGAACTTTCAATTTATATTTAGCAACAGTCTAGCAGCACCTGCATATGGAGTATATATCTCTCAGTTGATACGATATTCCAGAGCTTGTGGTTCCTATGAGGATTTCCTTGATAGAGGGTTGCTGATAACAAGGAAGCTACTGAACCAAGGGTTCGTCTTCGTTAAGTTGAAGTCATCACCTCGAAAGCTTTACGGTGGCCACCATAACTTGGTTAACCGTTATGGAATATCTGTGTCATAAATGACCACGGATATGTTCCACTTGTCGTAAACACTTCCCGGTCCTTTCCTCATTCACGACTTATTACTGGGTTTGTATCTAGATTAACACGACGGGTGCCACTAGTGGAGCAGGAACACCCGAGTTCTCCCCCTGGGTTTTTGTGGGTTTCTTGTTACTCGATCTTTAGTTTTATATGTATGTTTTGTAGATCGTTGTTTCTCCTTTTGTACTTTTTCTTTTGGTCATTGTTTTGTCTGTTCTTCTTCGATATACGGATTCTGATTACCTCCCTTTGGTATCTTCAAACTCTTCATATGTCGCGGTCGTCTTTGTGTTCAATGGGTTGAGGTGAGAGATACAATTTTTGTAATTGTTCTTTTTGGTGATATTGGTAGAATTGTTGACCATCTTTGTCTAAAATTTCTTTTCATAATGAGAAAATCCATCTTAAGTGATAAAGGGAAAAAACAAATAATTCCACACTATGATATCAAACTTTATTTTTCTTAAAACATAATAGTTTGTTAGTAATACTGTGAAATTGGGAACATTTCTGTCCAGTATTAGTTGAGATACAAGACTTTGAAGTGAAGTGGGTAAAATTTCGTTGTCATAAGGATTTTGGTCATTTCGTGAGATGATTGTTAACGGTCCCCTTTACTTAAAAAAGATTGAAGTCTGTTCCCTCCATTTCATATTAATGTACAACCAAACTTTTAATTCATATACAAACTCACCTTTAAACAATTTTGTTACAAGTAAACAATTTAGTCTCTCTCTTTTAAAAAGGATATAATAAAGATAAACAATTTGATTTACCTCCCTTTTTAAGACATTTTTAAAAACAATTCGATTTATCTCCCTTCCTATATATTTCCACTCCGTTGTGAAGTTAGCCTGTTTGTGGTTTATGAGTGGGTGAATAATTGTTGTTTAACGCCAACTCAGCCATTTTTCAGCTCTATCATGACGAGAACATGTTAATTGTCAATGAGATGATGACGAGGTCCGCTTTGTTCTAGACCAACACGATGAGTTGGATTTTTATAGTGCTAGCTCACTGAAACAACAGTCCCCGGTTAGACATGTCGTCCCACTTGGACATATTATCCTGATTCCGAGTCAACCAGTCTTTGCTCTTTTCCCTTAAAGCTGCGTTCTTAGCGGAGAAGCAACACATACCAATTTCATAGTCTTTGGTTTGACAAGATTGGAGCTCGAACCCACGATCTACCACACTCGAGGCGAGCACGCTAACCATTACACCACCGATGAACCCACGATCTACCACACTCGAGGCGAGCACGCTAACCATTACACCACAGATGAACCCACGATATACCACACTCGAGGCGAGCACGCTAACCATTACACCACAGATGAACCCACGATCTACCACACTCGAGGCTAGCACGCTAACCATTACACCACCGACGCAGTAATTTATGTTTGTAGTTTATGTTATTAGAATATAACAATGTATGTTGTATGTTGTATGTTGTATGTTGTATGTTGTATGTTGTTTGTTGTATGTTGTATGTTGTATGTTGTATGATGTATGTTGTATGTTGTATGTTGTATGATGTATGATGTATGTTGTATGTTGTATGATGTATGTTGTATGTTGTATGTTGTATGATGTATGATGTATGTTGTATGTTGTATGATGTATGTTGTATGTTGTATGATGTATGATGTATGTTGTATGTTGTATGTTGTATGTTGTATGTTGTATGTTGTATGATGTATGTTGTATGTTGTATGATGTATGTTGTATGATGTATGTTGTATGATGTATGTTGTATGTTGTATGATGTATGTTGTATGATGTATGTTGTATGTTGTATGTTGTTTGAATATAATCTTGAGTTTTCTATTTTAATTCATTAAAGTATTTATAGACTTTATGGATATATGTACGTATGTACTGTTGTCTATCAGGATGTTCATGTGACCAGGACATTTTTAAAAGAAATTAATTTACATTTTGTGTGTATATACAAAAATATAGTTAAATATCATACATTCTAAGCATATGACTTTATCATGTTAATGAATCTTTTATTTGTACATGTAACCCGTTTGTTTAATAGAGTAGTATGTTTTATTTCTAAGGGTTTTGTAGGTGTCTAAGTTAATAAACAAAATTTGTTCACGCCACGATATGGCTGAAATACTGCTACAGTTGGCGTTAAACACCAATCAACCAATCAATCAGTCATGTCGTTTAAGGTAGCATAACGAATGTCACTAGTGGAACAGGAAATGCTCACCATTCCGGAGCACCTGAAGTTTTAGTCCAGTGGAACAGGAACTACTCACCATTCCGGAGCACCTGAGGTTTTAGTCTAGTGGAACAGGAACTACGCACCATTCCGGAGCACCTGAGGTTTTAGTCTAGTGGAACAGGAACTGCTTACCATTCCGGAGCACCTGAGGTATTAGTCTAGTGGAACATGAACTATGCACCATTCCGGAGCACCTGAGGTTTTAGTCTAGTGGAACAGGAACTACTCACCATTCCGGAGCACCTGAGGTTTTAGTCCAGTGGAACAGGAACTACTCACCATTCCGGAGCACCTGAGGTTTTAGTCTAGTGGAACAGGAACTACTCACCATTCCGGAGCACCTGAGGTTTTAGTCTAGTGGAACAGGAACTGCTCACCATTCCGGAGCACCTGAGGTATTAGTCTAGTGGAACAGGAACTACGCACCATTCCGAAGCACCTGAGGTTTTAGTCTAGTGGAACAAGAACTACTTACCATTCCGGAGCACCTGAGGTTTTAGTCTAGTGGAACAGGAACTACTCACCATTCCGGAGCACCTGAGGTTTTAGTCTAGTGGAACAGGAACTACGCACCATTCCGGAGCACCTGAGGTTTTAGTCTAGTGGAACAGGAACTGCTCACCATTCCGGAGCACCTGAGGTATTAGTCTAGTGGAACAGGAACTACGCACCATTCCGAAGCACCTGAGGTTTTAGTCTAGTGGAACAGGAACTACTTACCATTCCGGAGCACCTGAGGTTTTAGTGGGGTTCGTATTGTTCAATCCTTCGTTTTCTATATCATTGTTTGTCATTTGGTCCTATTTTCTTTTGGCCATTGTGTTTTCTGCCCTTATTCGATTTACAACTTCTAATTACCTCCCTTTGATATCTTCAAACCTTTCTTAATGCCTGTCTCTTTTTATTTGGCACTGCCTTTCTAAATCATACTAATACCACCGGGGTACAAAATTCAAAAATAGAAAAAAATCTATGTTGTCTGCTTAATCAATAAGAATACCGGTATGCAAGATCGGCTAAAAGTTGCTTTAGTGCTAATTATTCACTTTTTATACTATTATTGTGAATTGTATCAAAAATAAATCACCGTTTTGTTAGTTTTGGAGTGAAATTACCAGTGAAAAGAAAAGTATGTTATAAATTAAAGAAAGTTTAAACGGACACTTATCGTTCGGTTCCACTGGTCGCCTTCATTAGCACGTGTGTTCCTACATAATCCAGAGTATTCACCCAACATAAATCAATGTCTATCACCACTAACTTTGCGAGTTCGAATCACGCTCAGGCGAGGTATGCTCGAAACAACATTATACAATTCATGACTTTTAAATCCTGGTATCTATCGAATTGAAAGTCATTAATTGTTTTAGTTTATGTTACCTTGTATATGTTATTTTTACTTTTAAGATAAGCTTTTATCACAACGTTTTCTTTGGTTTAGCTTGGTGCAAGAATGTAATATTATATTTTAGAACCAGATTCCTTTTAATATTAGAAATTCAATATTTTTCGCTATTTTTTCTATTCTAGCTTCACTTGCCACGCCCACCAGGAAATATAACGTTTGAAATTCCCGCGCTTGAGTTATATTGCCCGGTGACGATTTCCGGTTTAATCCAATCTATTGTAAACAGACGACAAAGGTAAAAACGTTCGCAACCTATATTTAATTTGATAACAGCACATGTACTGTTAAAATGTTTATTATCAGAACTGTTAGACTACTTAAAATAAATGTTATATTCACCTCGCGTGAGGTGCATATAACGTTTTATCAAAGAACGTTACTAGGGACGTCAGCCAATCAGAAAAGACATTATCTGAAGTCATATAATAAAATGTGATAAAGTTTGTCAGTGACTTACGGCAGGTCGATGGTTTTCTCCAGGTACTGCGGTCTTCCACCAATAAAACTGATCGCCACGATATAGCTGAAATATTGTTGAAAGTGGCGTTAAACACCATAGCCATACCCTACACTAGTGCGGTGTACTATTGTTGAAGATATAGACTCGTGTTAGTCGAGTTGTCTAATCAAACACTACCATGTACTGTAAGGTGAAGGTCAAGAGGAAACAATTGTGATAGTGACCTTGCAATCGTAACTACTCGGCCATTCTCGCTACCCTGCAAATAACCTCGTACGTAGATAGTAGAAATTCTTTTTAAATTGTTTGCCGGAAGTTAAGCCGCACAAGAATATAGTCCACGAAAATCCAATATGGAAGACATACTAAGTAAAATCTAATCATGCAAAACTAATTAAAACTTTATCCATGAAAATAATTGAAATATAGAAAATTGTTTAAATATAACTTTATCAAACTTTCATGTAACTGACATGTGAAAAGTAGTTCTATTTATCCGCAAAGTAGTTCTATTTATCCGCCACCTATGTACGAGGTTATTTGCAGGGTAGCGAGAAAGGCCGAGTAGATACGATTGAGTGACCTTGGTGTCATTTACCAGTATCCTTAAAAGTTAGATAAAGGACGTACCCCACCTCGTATGATAATTCAAATCTATATTATCGTTGCTTGTTGTTTTATATTTTAGATATTGTTACCGATGTTCACATCCCGACAGTAAATATGACCTTGTACAATAAAGAGGACATTGCTGGTTTGACCTTGAAAGTTGAATATAAAACAATATTTTGTACTTGAAAGGCAAAAGATACTTTTATTTCAACTTCAAAATAAAACTACTAAGGGAACATCCATTTGACTTTTTTCTTTTATTCTTCGGGGGGGGGGGGGGGGGGTCATATTTGTTGTCGCCACATTTAATAGGAAAAATAATAAATTGTCCTGTCAGAATGATACAAAAACATTAATATTCTGACCCTAGGAAACGGATTAATTTAAGCGTTACGCTTGTTTCTGAATCCTATGTTATATTGTATTGTGAAAAAAAAATGTAATATGTAATTCATCAATAAAAATATGTTTAAATCAATATTCTGACCCTACAGTTTTTTTGTGGAAAAATTTACAGATTTTCCATGTCCAAAAAATAAGCAATTTGGTTTTTGTTTGGTATGAAAAAAAAACATTTTTGGCTCAGGAGAACGCATTGGACAGACAAGGACTACGACCCATACCCCCCTTCTCTTTGATTGTAGAGGGGGCTGAGGTTGATCGTAACCATTGGCTAACGAAGATGGTAAAAGCATGACCCCCTAAAATAAATGTTCGGTCTCTAATGCAATATCCAATTAGATTGATTGATTGGTGCTTAACGCAATCTTTAGCAGTATTTCAGCTATATCGTGACGTTCCAATTAGAAGAATGTAACCAAACCGAAAAGGGAAGAAAGGGACGAATGTAAAACAGGCATGTTTGTGGCAAGAGTTGCCTCCCTTCTGTCCCATGCAGAGAAGTTAGATGCTCAGATATACCTAAATTAAACTAATGTTTATAGCTGGGGGTACCATGGGACGGTGCCAACAGAATGAATTGAAGAGAAAGTTTAAACAGTGATGATCAGCAATGCCACCAATATCAACAAAACGAAAAATCACCTCTCACATGAAATCATTGAACATAAATAAGGTCCTGTCTTTAAGTTTATTGTTAAGTAAACAATTTGATAAGACACAAGTTTAACCACTTAGAAACGTTTTCTGAAATGTCCAACGTCCAAGTCCTGGCTTGGGACAGACACAAAAATGTGGCGGGTATGCACTTTGACAAAACCTTTATTTATTAAACATTAAAAATAGTAAGAAAGTAAACAAAATCAACAGATTACAGACAAACTAAACGGACAGTGACCGGTCCATACAACAACAAGGCCATGAGATCACGACCTGTAATGTTATTGATTTAGTTAAGATAGAATTAAAGGTATATATATATTATATGAGGGAAGAACAAAAATTTGACAGGTCTAAAATTGAGAGAGTTGATGATTGATAGAACATGACATACAAACATGTTATATAAATACATAAAGTATATACATTTGTAATATGAATATATAGTAGTAATTAGGGCATGTTTTAATAAAGAAATCTTCCAACAGAGTTTAAGATCTCCTGATTTTCACAATTCAACAACCAAAATAAGTTATTTTTATCAGATAAATTGGTAAAAAAAATTAATTTTAGCTGATATGGAATTGAAAAGATCATCTCTCTCCCCACTAAATTTTGGACATCTAGTGAGAAAGTGAGTTTCATCTTCAATTTCTTGATTTGTACAATTATTACATATTCTTTCATTTCTGTGTATATTGGTGTATCTACCAGTTTCTATAAAAAGTCTATGAACGGATGTGCGCAATTTACAATGGATTTTCTATATTCTTATTTTTTCACTAATGTGAGATATTTTTCTAATTAGACGTTATGACGTTGTCTTGTTGTTGTTTTTTTGTATCTCTTAGCAGTTTATGTTTTGCAACTGACGAAGACGGGCGTGCTGTCGAAAATTTTTGCAATACTTTGTTTAAATATATTTATAATCTCCATGAAGAAATATTTTGTTTGATTGTAATTTTAATTAGATTGATTTTAGGGTGCAAGTTTTTCCTATGATGGAACACCTTATGGGGGACATTACAATGATAAACTATTGTTTCATTTAAATGATAAAATTGAAGCAGTACACACATTATTTTAATGATCACGATGTTTTACCAGTCTACGTAAAACATTTGAGTTTCCACGAATGTTTAAAATAAGACATGAAACCTGAAGAAACGAACAGGATAGCAGGGTTTTTGAATAAAATGATCTGAAATTTAAAAAAAAAAATATTTGAAAGCCAAATTTCTTACAAGTCTTTCGGAGCAAGAAGTTATTGTTGGTGTATTAAATATGAAGTAATACCAATAGGAATTCTAAGTTTAGATAAATCCCATATCAAAATATTATTTTTAATATTATTTAAACCTATTTTTGATCCATACATACATATGTAGTACATTTAAATAAGATTGAACACCGTGTTTGCAATAAAAATTTACAACATTAAAAAAAAAAAGAAAAAAAAAAAGAAACGAACAGGATAATTATATAATGATAGTTAGGAAAGTGACACTGTCACTATATATAGGTCATAAGTACACAATACCATTCATATCATTATACATCATAGGGGGCCGTCGTGGTCGTGATCGTATCATCGTATGGCAGGTGGATTTACAACTACATATGTAATCAGTGCCTATCACCACTAACGTTGTGAGTTCGAATCCCGCTCTGGTGAGGTGTACTCGATACATCATTATGTGATAAAGTTTGTCAGTGACGTGTGGCTGTTCGGTGGTTTTCTGCGGGTACTCCGGTTTCCTCCACCAATAAAACCGACCGCCACGATATAACTGGAATATTATTGAAAGTGGCGTTAAACACTATAACTACATATTTGACATCATTTTCCGCTTTTCTATTAGAACCATCCTTCCATAGTGACGACCCGTATCAGTGGTGTTATAGTTAGCGAGCTCACAACAATCACTCACTCACTCCCATACGACGACCCAGCACATCTGACCTGCATAAGGAAATTGTACAAGTTATAAATAACTTATCATAAAGGTAACGACAAAAAATGTTTCTTGATAGAGACTTAACAGCATGGAATTGGGTTCAGGTTGAATCGAGTTCACCTTTACCGTTACTTACCCATGGATATTTACATTTCGGATGTAAAGCAGGTTGAATCGAGTTCATCTTTACCGTTACTTACCCGTGGATATTTACACTTCGGATGTAAAGCAGGTTGAATCGAGTCACCTTTACCGTTACTTACCCGTGGATATTTACACTTCGGATGTAAAGCAGGTTGAATCGAGTTCACCTTTACCGTTACTTACCCATGGATATTTACACTTCGGATGTAAAGCAGGTTCAATCGAGTTCACCTTTACCGTTACTTACTCGTGGATATTTACCCTTCGGATCTAAAGCAGGTTGAATCGAGTTCACCTTTACCGTTACTTACCCGTGGATATTTACACTTCGGATGTAAAGCAGGTTGAATCGAGTTCACCTTTACCGTTACTTACTCGTGGATATTTACACTTCCGATGTAAAGCAGGTTGAATCGAGTTCACCTTTACCGTTACTTACCCATGGATATTTACCCTTCGGATCTAAAGCAGGTTGAATCGAGTTCACCTTTACCGTTACTTACCCGTGGATATTTACACTTCGGATGTAAAGCAGGTTGAATCGAGTTCACCTTTACCGTTACTTACCCGTGGATATTTACACTTCGGATGTAAAGCAGGCTGAATCGAGTTCACCTTTATCGTTACTTACCCGTGGATATTTACCCTTCGGATCCAAAGCAGGTTGAATAGAGTTCACCTTTACCGTTACTTACCCGTGGATATTTACACTTCGGATGTAAAGCAGGTTGAATCGAGTCACCTTTACCGTTACTTACCAGTGGATATTTACCCTTCGGATGTAAAGCAGGCTGAATCGAGTTCACCTTTACCGTTACTTACCCGTGGATACTTACACTTCCGATGTAAAGCAGGTTGAATCGAGTTCACCTTTACCGTTACTTGCCCATGGATATATACACTTCGGATGTAAAGCAGGTTGAATCGAGTTCACCTTTACCGTTACTTACCCATGGATATTTACACTTCGGATGTAAAGCAGGTTGAATCGAGTTCACCTTTACCGTTACTTACCCATGGACATTTACACTTCGGATGTAAAGCAGGTTGAATCGAGTTCACCTTTACCGTTACTTACCCATGGATATTTACACTTCCCATGTAAAGCAGGTTGAATCGACTTCACCTTTACCGTTACTTACCCTGGATATTTACACTTCGGATGTAAAGCAGGTTGAATCCAGTTCTCCTTTACCGTTACTTACCCGTGGATATTTACACTTCCGATGTAAAGCCGGTTGAATCGACTTCACCTTTACCGTTACTTACCCATGGATATTTACCCTTCGGATGTAAAGCAGGTTGAATCGAGTTCACCTTTACCGTTACTTACCCATGGATATATACACTTCGGATGTAAAGCAGGTTGAATCGAGTTCACCTTTACCGTTACTTACCCATGGATATTTACACTTCGGATGTAAAGCAGGTTGAATCGAGTTCACCTTTACCGTTACTTACCCATGGATATTTACACTTCGGATCTAAAGCAGGTTGAATCGACTTCACCTTTACCGTTACTTACCCATGGATATTTACACTTCGGATGTAAAGTAGGTTGAATCGAGTTCACCTTTACCGTTACTTACCCGTGGATATTTACACTTCCGATGTAAAGCAGGTTGAATCGACTTCACCTTTACCGTTACTTACCCATGGATATTTACACTTCGGATGTAAAGCAGGTTGAATCGAGTTCACCTTTACCGTTACTTACCCGTGGATATTTACACTCCCGATGTAAAGCAGGTTGAATCGACTTCACCTTTACCGTTACTTACCCATGGATATTTACACTTCGGATGTAAGGCAGATTAAATCGAGTTCACCTTTACCGTTACTTACCCGTGGATATTTACACTTCGGATGTCAAGCAGGTTGAATCAAGTTCACCTTTACCGTTACTTACCCGTGGATATTTACACTTCGGATGTAAAGCAGGTTGAACCGAGTTCACCTTTACCGTTACTTACCCATGGATATTTACACTTCGGATGTAAAGCAGGTTGAATCGAGTTCATCTTTACCGTTACTTACCCGTGGATATTTACACTTCCGATGTAAAGCAGGTTGAATCGACTTCACCTTTACCGTTACTTACCCTGGATATTTACACTTCGGATGTAAAGCAGGCTGAATCGAGTTCACCTTTACCGTTACTTACCCGTGGATATTTACACTTCCGATGTAAAGCCGGTTGAATCGACTTCACCTTTACCGTTACTTACCCATGGATATTTACACTTCGGATGTAAGGCAGATTAAATCGAGTTCACCTTTGCCGTTACTTACCCATGGATATTTACACTTCGGATGTAAAGCAGGTTGAATCAAGTTCACCTTTACCGTTACTTACCCGTGGATATTTACACTTCCGATGTAAAGCAGGTTGAATCGAGTTCACCTTTACCGTTACTTACCCATGGATATTTACACTTCGGATGTAAAGCAGGTTGAATCGAGTTCACCTTTACCGTTACTTACCCATGGATATTTACACTTCGGATGTAAAGCAGGTTGAATCGAGTTCACCTTTACCGTTACTTACCCGTGGATATTTACACTTCCGATGTAAAGCAGGTTGAACCGAGTTCACCTTTACCGTTACTTACCCATGGATATTTACACTTCGGATGTAAAGCAGGTTGAATCGAGTTCATCTTTACCGTTACTTACCCGTGGATATTTACACTTCCGATGTAAAGCAGGTTGAATCGACTTCACCTTTACCGTTACTTACCCTGGATATTTACACTTCGGATGTAAAGCAGGCTGAATCGAGTTCACCTTTACCGTTACTTACCCGTGGATATTTACACTTCCGATGTAAAGCCGGTTGAATCGACTTCACCTTTACCGTTACTTACCCATGGATATTTACACTTCGGATGTAAGGCAGATTAAATCGAGTTCACCTTTGCCGTTACTTACCCATGGATATTTACACTTCGGATGTAAAGCAGGTTGAATCAAGTTCACCTTTACCGTTACTTACCCGTGGATATTTACACTTCCGATGTAAAGCAGGTTGAATCGAGTTCACCTTTACCGTTACTTACCCATGGATATTTACACTTCGGATGTAAAGCAGGTTGAATCGAGTTCACCTTTACCGTTACTTACCCATGGATATTTACACTTCGGATGTAAAGCAGGTTGAATCGAGTTCACCTTTACCGTTACTTACCCGTGGATATTTACACTTTGGATCTAAAGCAGGTTGAATCGACTTCACCTTTACCGTTACTTACCCATGGATATTTACACTTCGGATGTAAAGCAGGTTGAATCGAGTTCACCTTTACCGTTACTTACCCATGGATATTTACACTTCGGATGTAAGGCAGATTAAATCGAGTTCACCTTTACCGTTACTTACCCGTGGATATTTACACTTCGGATGTAAAGCAGGTTGAATCGAGTTCACCTTTACCGTTACTTACCCGTGGATATTTACACTTCGGATGTAAACCAATATGATACATACAACAAGTGTAAATCACTTTCAATCCGTCCTTACAGTAGACGCATTAGACAATTGACCAAATAATCTCGTTATTGTAAACGGACATTTTTTCTGTTATCCGGTTGGAAAAAAAAATCATCAATAATTTAGATTACAGATTTTAATTTTTGATCTAATTTTGTATTTCAGGGTCTCGATGGTCGAGTGGTTAAATTCATTGACTTTTGAATACAGTCCTCTGACACCCCTGAAGTCGGTCCGCGTCTTGGTACCAACCTCTAGTGTTTGGGTTTCCAGACGTCTTCCGCATGTCCGCTTTCATGGCAAACTCCCATGCAGTTCCAGCTCCCACTAGCTTTTAGCGGAATAATCATGTTCGGAAGCGGATACGAAAACTATTCGGAGTTTGCTTTCATGCCGTTCCAGCTCCTATCCGCTATAAGAAGAGTTTGAAGATACCAAAGGAGTAATCAGAATCCGTATATCGAAGAAGAACAGACAACACAATGGCCAAAAGAAAAAGTATAAAGGGACAATTAACGATCTACAAAACATACACATAAAACTAAAGATCGAGTAACACGAACCCCACTAAAACCGGGGGTGAACTCAGGTGCTCTGGAAGGGTAAGCAGTTCCTGCTCTACTAGTGACACCCGTCGTGTTAATCTAATTACAAACCCGGTGATACGCCATGTATGAGGAAAGGACCGGGAGTGCTTACCACAAGTGGAACATATCCGTGGTCAACATGTTACATTCTATGAAATTATGATCCGCTTTGTCAGGGTGGACAACGTACGTCATACATCCGGGTATTTTTTATGCTGGATCCAGCATCAAAAGTAAATGTCGGAATGATTAGACAAATGACAACAGCTTTTTGAATATTATCGATGTAAATAGTACCATACAAATCCGTAGGGTACTTTCGTCTGGCTTTTATCATACAGGGTCGTTGTTAAAATAGTATAAAAATGAGTTTTATTTTGCCAGATGGTTGAAAGATTTCCGCCATTATAAAGTTTTCGATAAAAAAAAATATCTGCATGTATGACGTACGTTGTCCTCCCTGTTTGTACTAGAAGTAGAACAACACGCTTAGTTGGATTTTTATAGCGCTAGCCTCTACAATATGTGTGAGAAGGTGTCCCAGAATGTGATTGTAAGAATGACACCGTCCCCACCTCGACCCCAAAGTAATCGTATTGAAAAATGCTAGGTGTCAGAAGTTAGACAATGTTTGGCTTACGGTCCCTTCAATACTATTTCAGTTCTATCATGTAGATATTTTAACTTTGTAAAATTCAGGACAATTTTATAGAGTGCATTTTTTTCTAACCAAAGTTTTGCAAACGTTGTGTGTCGTTTGTTAAACGCTGTGTGTCGTTTGTTAAACGCTGTGTGTCGTTTGTTAAACGCTGTGTGTCGTTTATTAAACGTTGTGTGTCGTTTGTTAAACGCTGTATGTCGTCTGTTAAATGCTGCAAAAGTAGAAACAAATACATCGTTTAATCAGAGTTTGACCCTGTTTGACCTTATAATATGTATACACATGTTGCTGGTAAATATTGGTGATAGGCTTGTGCGAGTTGTTAGATCCAACGATCTAACTCATTGAGCCACCCGGGCCCCCGTTTTTATGCTCTGATAAACCACCCATTAATTAGAAATCAATAATATTATACATACCATCTGTTCTTTTGTTAGATTCCATCTTTGTTTTAACGGGAACATTCCACGTGTCTATAATTGATTCAGCGTTGAGCTTAGAAACAAATGCAACAAACGATCAACGACAAACTGTAGACGCACATTTAGCGAGTGCATAGTTTGTCAAAGTTTGCGCAAACTTTACAAACGTATGTTAGAAAAAAGTGCTCTAAACGCGTATGCTCGTAGTCGTTTGTATCGTTTGTGTTAGAAAAAAATGCACTCATAGTAAATAGAAAATTCATATGTTATTACAAAATTAAAATTTTGAACAGATTACGGAGGAAATTTCGTTATTTTCATTGAATTTTGCATGAAAGGGGACACGAAATTTTCTATGTTGTCAAGTGACACGTGGGATGTACAGCATGATCACATCGGTCGGTCAACTATTTGTCCATTGTCACGTGGAGCGGACAACATAGTCACGTGGGTCGATCAAATGGTCTAGTGTCATATGGATCGGACACCATAGTCACGCAGGTCAATCAAATTTAGCATATGTTCTGCTACAGCCATTATCGCTCAGATGACACATTCAAAGCTGCTGTCTCTAAGCCTGTTGACATTTAAAAACCTTTTTGCAACTGTCATGTGTGCAACCTCTGACATAATAATCCTCAACTTGTTGAAGGTGTTCAGTATTTGGTAGAAATAAAAGTAGATATGAAAAGGCGGAAAGCAGACAGGTTTGAAGTTACCACAAGGGTGATCAGAAGAGATAAATCGAAGGACAGACAATACACTGGCAAACGGACAACGGACAAAGGTACACACAATAATGTTCACTACACAGAAAACTAAAGATTGAATAACACGAACCACACAAAAACACCAGGGCCCGGTTGTTCAAAATACTGGATAAAATTATCCACTGGATAAGGTTGTCCACTGGACAACTACTTATCCAGTGGACAGCTAGCCAGTGGATAAAATTGGTTGTTCAAAAGCAAAGACAAGGGTTGGCTAGATATCCACTGGATAAAATGTTGTTCAGTGGACAGCTCCCATAATTCTTTGCACTTCCTGTGTAAAAGCAATCCAGACCACAAATTAAAAAACAAGAGTCTGCTAAGTTCAGCGACATTTCAAGTTATTTTTCAGGCAGTTCAATTTATTTGTTGCGATCTTCAAATGATTTATGACCAATCATTTTGCTATCTTTGTGTTGGAGCTGGGACTTTATTGTCTCCATAGAATTTTTTTTCATGTCGACTCATATGGTAATCAAATTTTTGTTAGACAACTTGTGATTAATCACACATTTGTTTTCTAATTAGTTTTACTTACACAGTGTATTAGATACCGGTAAGTGTTTTTTAAGCGAAACCTTTTTTTTCCAGATCATGAAATAAAAATCCAAAGTAAATATTTGTTTAAATAAATTGAAGCTAGTTACTTCATTTCTTTCCTAAAAGATTTATCGGTATTGAGACAAAGACAAGAGTAATTAAAGGGTGTGTCATTTTGTCATTTATATCTTGTAGAATAATTCGGGTGGTGGGGGTGTATGTAGATAAAAATATGAAGATATATTTATTTTACGAAAAACACGGTTTTACAAAACGTTAGAAATATTTTATAATGATCCAGTTCAATTATTGTACTTAATGATGTAGTGAAATGGAATCTTACAACAATAAAATCCAAATTGTCTTCTGGAAAACATGGAATCTATTGAAGTGGGCTGGTCTGCAATAATTGACATTTTTGGGATTATGCCTACTCTCTATATACATGTAAATATCACGGTTTACAAAATATGTTGGTTGGATCTTAGGACATTTAACGTACATGTCTTAGGATCGGATATTTTCATAGAAATCTACACACGTATACTGAATGACATTTTTCATACTATTGTCAAAAACAAATAAAATATAAATAATATTTAAATCCAACTTTTGAGACAAAAAAAAAAGAATTATCAATTAAAATCGATCCCAAATCAAAGTCCAAAACAACAAACAGATCTAATAAACAATTTTCCAGCACAAATTTCATCATTAGCCATTCATTTAACTTTGAGGTAAAAAAAAAAAAAAAGGGGGGGGGGGTCCTCGTCACGGTTCATCAAAAGTATTTTTTACGGTTAAATAAATTCTTCTGATCACATTTCACAAAAATATGTAACCCAATATAATTGATAATGTATATTTTTTTACCATTTCTACATCCTCACTAGTCGGGTCTATTTTGTCAACAATTGAACGGTGTATGTGTCCAGTAATTCATGTAATATTGACATCGGGTTGAGAAAAAAAATCAACAAAGAACAAGCACAGAAGACCACATTGAAAAAAAAGGTTCATAAAAACGTAAACGATTCACGGACAATGTCCCCATCAAGATTCACAGCAAAAAAAACAACAAAAAATATTGGGGAAGAAAAATCCACGAATACGGAAAACCAAAAACACCCACCAGTCCCTTCAATTACACACCTCTCTTTAATTTACTTGCACTGTGCAACAAATTAAATCCGAAATCAGTTCTGATGGAATGCTTGTTTTTTTCTCCTCAATTTTTTTTTTTTTGTGTAACATTTATTTATTTACATTTGTATTTAAAATCTGTCTATTTATCTTAGTTCCTGTTATGTGTAATCTATTTCCAAAAAGGGGAAATGATATTTTTGAAATTGAATAGAGGAAAATTTCATGACGACAAACAAAAAATCTACTGTTTGTTTGTTATTCGTTATTTGAGGGGTACGTGTCAGAATCAGCCAACTATATGATACAAATGGAGGACACAAAGCTGTCTCGTATTTGATGGATTCTGATTACCCATTTGGTATCTTCCAACTTTTCTCGTGGACCATTGTTTGTCTTTATTTGATTCACGGATTCTGATTACTCATTTGGTATCTTCCAACTTTTCTCGTGGACCATTGTCTGTCTTTCTTTGATTCACGGATTCTGATTACCCATTTGGTATCTTCCAACTTTTCTCGTGGACCATTGTCTGTCTTTCTTTGATTCACGGATTCTGATTACCCATTTGGTATCTTCCAACTTTTCTCGTGGACCATTGTCTGTCTTTCTTTGATTCACGGATTCTGATTACCCATTTGGTATCTTCCAACTTTTCTCGTGGACCATTGTCTGTCTTTCTTTGATTCACGGATTCTGATTACCCATTTGGTATCTTCCAACTTTTCTCGTGGACCATTGTCTGTCTTTATTTGATTCACGGATTCTGATTACCCATTTGGTATCTTCCAACTTTTCTCGTGGACCATTGTCTGTCTTTATTTGATTCACGGATTCTGATTACCCATTTGGTATCTTCCAACTTTTCTCGTGGACCATTGTCTGTATTTCTTTGATTCACGGATTCTGATTACCCATTTGGTATCTTCCAATTTTTCTCGTGGACCATTGTCTGTCTTTCTTTGATTCACGGATTCTGATTACCCATTTGGTATCTTCCAACTTTTCTCGTGGACCATTGTCTGTCTTTCTTTGATTCACGGATTCTGATTACCCATTTGGTATCTTCCAATTTTTCTTGTGAACCATTGTTTGTTAATTAGTCTTGTTCATTATGACATTGATTTGTATTGTTCCTGGTAGTGTAACGGTCATGTACTCTCATAGAATGCGGACTATTTGGATACATAGAGAGGCGGCGTACGACTGGACCGAAAAGTGGGGGCAAGCTGAAAATGGAGGGAAAGTTTTCAGGGCAGACGGCAAGCTTCAAGAGAGGAACAGAATGTGGGAGTACGGCTTTCAAAACTTACAAGTAAAAAAGGTCATTTGTTGTTGCTTTTATTATAAAACAAAATGCAGCTTTGTCTGAAGTTTTGCAACAACAAAAAAGTGGGGGTAAAAATATACTTTTGCCCTCCCCACTTTTTTAATGTGGGAGGGGCACGTGCCCCCTTGCCCCGCGGATCCTACGTCCCTGATATATATCCCTAGATTTGCCTTACGAGAAAAGGTAACACTACGATTATTGAAGCTCCTATTTTAGGGAGTGGATGTGGTCGAGTGGTCTAGGGCGCTGGACGTAAGGCTAAGCGAATGGTGCTGCAGTGTATCAATGGTGTGAATTCAAATCCCGTCGAGGGAAGAACAAAAATTTTACAGCTCTAAAATCTAATTCTAACACTGTTTGGTTTAATTTTCAGACGTATATAATATTTAGTATTAACTTAGTATCCTTAGTAACTTTGAGATCCAGTGGGACAGATATATTGTATGGTTGTCACTTGCTTCTAGACGTTTGTATAATATACTTTATTTCCTGTGACTGTATAACGAATTCTTCATTATCCTATACAATATACTAAAAAATGCTGAGTTAGATTGCTGTCAAATTATAATATTAAGTATATATGTACCATCTACACACGCTTATACACATGTCTTGCGTTTATCTCTAGATTTGCCTTACGAGAAAAGGTAACACTACGATTATTGAAGGTCCTTTTTTAGGGAGTGGATGTGGTCGAGTGGTCTAGGGCGCTAGATGTAAGGCTAAGCGAATGGTGCTGCAGTGTATCAATGGTGTGAGTTCAAATCCCGTCGAGGGAAGAACACAAATTTGACAGCTCTAAAATCTAATTCTAACGCTGTGTGGTTTAATTTTCAGACGTATATAATTAAACCACACAGCGTTAGAATTAGATTTTAGAGCTGTCAATTGTTTTTTCTTCCCTCGACGGGATTTGAACTCACACCATTGATACACTGCAGCACCATTCGCTTAGCCTTACGTCCAGCGCCCTAGACCACTCGACCACATCCACTCCCTATATATATTGTTTTAATTGCAATCTCCCATTACACCTTCTAACAAGTAAATACATTTGGATTGTCATATTTATAATGTTGGTCCACATGTGTGAATTTAACCTTTTATATAAATCTATTTTTAATAGGGCATCCCGACAGTTGGTAATTTACCATGGTAACGATCCGAGTTCAAGTCAGTACATATCAGTTATACACTAATAATACATCTACATTGCATTTTAACATAAATTGTTTGTGAGTAGAAATACAAGCCAGGTTGACGTATTTTACACTCATTAGGCGGTCGATACCCCTTGCTGGATTACAATCGTCACATCGTTGATATTGTTACTTCGTTAGGGTTGTGATGTGCAACGCCACTTTCAACAATATGTTATATGATCGTGGCTGTCAGTTTTATTGGTACCCGCAGGAAACCACCGAACTGCCACAAGTCACTAACAAACTTAATATCACATATCAGTTATACTAAATAACACATTTACATTGTATTTTAACATAATGTGTTTGTCAGTAGAAATACCTGTCTGGTTGACACAAAGTGTATTTCACCCTCATTAGGCGGTCGATACCCTTTCCGAATGGTCAATAATCATCACATCGTTGATATTTCTATAGGAAGGTTTGAGGATCGCAAAGGACTAATCATAGGACAGACAGTGCAATGGATACCGGTAAAAGAGGGTGGTTTGGTTTTATTTATGATGTTTAACGCCACTTTCAACAATATTTCATTTATATCGTGGCGGTCAGTTTTATTGGTGGAAGAAACCGGAGAAAACCAGACCTGCCGCGAGTCACTGACAAAATTTATCACATAATGTTGTATCGAGTACGCCTTGTCTTTAACGAGTTCGAATTCACAACACTGTTGATGATAGGCACTGATTACACATGTAGTTATAAATCCAACTACCATACGATCACGTCCATGACGATAATAGAACAAGGACAAACAGATAAATAATGATTGAAATTTTTATTTTTTTATTTTTTGGTGCTTAACGCCACTTTCAACAATATTTCAGCTATATCATGGCGACCAGTTTTAGTGGTGGAGGAAGCCGGAGAGAACCACCGACCATGGGCAAGCAACTGGTAAACTTTATCACATGCGGCTGCGAGTCGAGTTCACCCTTTTTGTAATTTACAAAGCCGGGTGCGAACCTACGCCGTATTGATGATAGGCTTGTATGAGTTGTTAGATCCAACGACCTAACTCATTGAGCCACCCGGGCCTCTCTAAAGATTGAGCAACACGAACCCACAAAAATGGGTGCTCCTGGCAGATGAGCAGTTCTTGCTCCACTAGTGGGTTATGTACAAAATGCTTCACAGAAAACTAAAGATTGAGCTAAAAATAGAACTTATAATCTTTATTATTTTGATTGAAGTTTTCATGCCACTTAATTGAATGTTGATAATTGTCAACCAAGGATAACTCATCTTCGCTAGCCAAGGGTTACGATCCGCTCTACTCATCTTCACCCTTGGCATCGTTAGTCGGATTTTCGTAATTCCCGCGAACTGCCACCTGCTGGATTTTGACAGCTACGCCCCTTGTAATGATGTCATTTTCAGCCAATCGACGCGAGGCTTTTATTTCCTTTTGTTTGAATGCGCTGAAAATTGACTCGAGATTATAATATGACTGATTTTCAAGCGAAGATTTGACGAGGCTCATGCTGTTATTCAATGGTAAGCTAGTGCTTTTATTTCAAACTTACAACATTATTTTATATGTACACGCATTTTTATTTTGTTGACATTTTTCCCACAGAACATGTGCTTTTTGTAAAGCGCGTTCTGATTGGTTGCAGCTACCACTAGCTGCATTACATATAAACCGTCACCGTGTGACCTCGAAAATCCGTCTAACGATGCCAAGGGTGAAGATGAGTAGAGCGGATCGTAACCCTTGGCTAGCGAAGATGAGGATAACTCATCAACGCCTTTTCGTTTATTTGCAATGTGGTTCTTTGCAAATAATAGCTTAAGTGGGTGTTTATGGTCAATCATCAACGATGGGGGAATGTGGGATTAATTAAATATCAAGAAAAGAAATTTAATCATTTAAAATAATTTGTATTATATGAAATGACATTTCGTTCCAGTTCCTCACTGGACATCAGTGATGAATTTGATCAAATCAGATAATAAGTTCCAATACTAAGGGCGTTTTAATTGCAGAGAAACCAGTTTAGGTTTTAACTCGGTTTTTCAAACTTTTTATTTATTGTCCAAACTGGTTTTAAACCCGAACCGGTTTTTTTATTTATCGGCGTTAAACTGAAACTAGTTTCTGAAACTCATCAAACCACCTCCGGGTGTGGTTTCGGCGGTTTGACATCTGTTCAAAATGGCGACCGCTGAAGTTTTGATTTTGGAGTGCAGCAGTTTGATTGCTTAGAGCAATTTAATGACCATCCATGCTGTACCAGTGGGAATAATTTATGTTCAACCGATTTAATGAGCCCTTTTTGACTGCAAAAGTCTATATGAATGGTTAAAAGATTGCTGTCTTGCAAATTTGTCTGACGCAAACATGACACTTTAAAAAGTCTAAAAAATGTAACTGATTGTAATGCATTTTGGAGAAAAAAACTGTATACTCGTTCATATATATATTGCATTAAAATATTGAAGTCAGCCATTTTTATTTATATGTATAAAACCATCTATTTATTACAAAAGACAAACCAATGAACTAGTTTCAAACCAGTTTCGAACCAGTTTCTAAACCGGAAAACCAAACCCAAACTGGTTTCTTTGCAATAAAAACGCCCTAAATTAGCCGCCTCGGTGGTGTAGATCATGGATTAGCTTGCTCGCCCCGAGTGTGGTAGATCGTGGGTTAACATGCTCACCTCGAGTGTGATAGATCGTGGGTTAACATGCTCACCTCGAGTGTGGTAGATCGTGGGTTAACATGCTCACCTCGAGTGTGATAGATCGTGGGTTCAAGGTCAAATCAAAGACTATTAAATTGGTATTTGTTGCTTCTCTGCTAAGAACGCAGCATTAAGGAGAAAGAGTAAAGACTGGTTGTCTCGGAATTAGGATAATGTGGCTGGCATAATGGGATGACATGTCTACCCGCGGACTGTTGTTTCAGTGATCTAGCATTCTAAAAATCCAACTACGCGTGTTGATAACAAAGCGGACCTCATCATCGTCTCATGGAAAATCAACTTGTTCTCGCCATGATAAAGCTAAAAAATGATTTATCAAATAAGAGGGACATGCATTATTGAAGACCTTGTGAACATCACGAAGACGACACTGTTTCATTCTATTTTCAACATTTAAAAATTATACATTAGATAGCTCCATTTATTTAAAAATCATACATTAGATAGCTCCATTTATTTAAAAATCATACATTAGATAGCTCCATTTATTTCATATTTGTTTTCGGGATTCATACTTTTAATAAAACGAACCATTTGTAATTTATTTTTCAAAGCTTGATATATTCCAGCATACCAGGAGGAACAGGAATAATCAAAATGACAATTAACCTGTTGATAGATCATGAATGAGATTGTGACTGGCAAACGGAATATATCCGTGGTCATCTGTGACACAGACATTCCGTAAATGCTGACCAAATCATGGTGGCGATCGTAAAACTTTTAAAGTAACCACTAGTAACCCTTGGTTTAGTAACTTCCTCGTCCGTAGCAATCCTCTACTAAGGAGAGCACAGTGGTGTTGCTACATATACATGTGTATAGCTACATATACATGTGTATAGCTACATATGCATGTGTATAGCTACATATACATGTGCATAGCTACATATACATGTGTATAGCTATATATACATGTGTATTTTTTTTAAATTATAGGTAAAGGTCTAGGTAGGAAGCAGATGTAGCTATATTTTTGGCATCCTTTATTTTAAGTTCAGTAGGATAGATGCGATTAACCTAATCACCAAATTTGGAATTATTTTGTTAAGGGACATCATCTATATAGCCTAACATGAAATTAAAGGATCGACTGGCTTCTTTTCGACTAATTGGTAAGAACAGATATGGATGTAAATGGACTTGAGATACTATTTAACATTACACTCCGACATAAATTGAAGTGAATGAACAGCGCTTTCATTGCTGTTCCACATTTCGCAGTCACGGTAGGGTCTTCAACAATGAGCAAATCTCATACCCTAAAATGAGTGTTAAACGGCCCATAGTCTGCTTCATAGGAATTAAGGAACAAGATGGCAGGAAGAGGTGCACAGTTGATACCCATAGGAATGCCGACAGTCTATTGTTATTAGTCAGACACTTTAGTATTTGATGATTTTTCTTTCAGGTAACTTTATTGGAATCAGAGTGGTTTTTTTGTTTTAACAAAATAAGATTTTTTCCTTCCAAAACAAAATATTTATATCTAAGTTGGTCATTCTGATTTAGAAGCAAAATTGAATAAATTACTTTAATTTGACTTAGTTCAGAGAGGTGAATAGTCGTGTAAAAGTAGAGAAGTCATAGGCAAAAGGAGAGTGACCTTGATTGTATATATACCTGTACTTTATAAGATGCTTAGAATTTTTGCATATTCCACATCTGATTCACACCAACCCCAGGGGCGGATCCAGGGCGGGCGCACCCGGCGCCCACCCCCCTAAAATTGATTTTTTGGCGTAAAATCGTGATTTTTCACACGAAATACCCCAAACATTTTCGCGCCTCCCTCCGCTCGGCGCAATTATTCTAAGTGCACCCCCCCCCCCCCTACCTTGAAATCCTGGATCCGCCCCTGAACCCTGTATTAGATTGTGTCACAATAACTCCGAGCACAGTTTTGACCGCAGATTAAATACGTATATACATTTATATTCTTTCAGCGGTCAAAAATTGTTAGTAATAAAGAGACACCTGTCTTTCCCGACGACACCGTGTCCGTGGTATCCGTCGGACCTTTTATACTGGGCGACGCTCGAGTCAATTTCGTAGCTATTCATCGTAAATTCCTACATTTCATAGCTACTTAGAGGATGATGTCATAGTGGACAAAATGTCCAACATCAGCAACATGGACCCAGTGGTAGTAAGAATAATCTACAAACACTACACAGAAACCTGAAGATTGAGCAACACTATAGAGACAGGGCCTATGAGAGGGCTCGGGTTTAGTCGGTACATCGGTCCCGGGCCCGGAATCCCAAGAAGAGACATGTGAATCTCTGAAGGGCCCATCGCCTTAGCCATAGACGTTTTATTTTGAACTTTTCCTTTTTTGGGGTATTTTCAACTATTTTTAGTTTATTTAATTTTGAGGGAAGTCTCAGCCTGTCCCCGGGGCCCCAAAGAAGTATTGTTCCGCCTTGTAAAATTTCTCTTGGAGGCGCTGGAGACCGGTTGTGAGTTCTGCTGCTCCTGAAGGGTATGCTGGTCCTCCTCCACTAGTGACACACGTCATGTTACTCTTGTTTGGAACCCTTCAATAAGTCTTAAAAGGGGAAAGGGGGCGGGATTTTGACAATATCAAACGGGACATAACCGCGGTCATATCTATGACACAAATATTATGTACTAAAAGTGTCATTATGGCGACCATAACACATTAGAGGTGATGCTTTCATCTTAACCACTGGGAATTGTTGCTTCGGTAGCTTCCTTGTTAGCAGCTATCCTAAATGATGGAAATCCTGATATGAACCACAAGCACTGGAATACCGTAGAATATCAAGTGAGAGATATTCTATATAATCGGAAAGTTCACAATGAGAAAATTGAAATCACCTCCTACTTCAACAGTCAAAGGGAATTGCGTTGTGAAAAAGACAAATAAAAAGAAACAATAAGAAAATAAGTTAAAAAATATGTACAAACCGGTAGTGAATTTAAAGATTAGATGAGGTAATGACAGCCCTGAAGGACTCGACTGAGTCACTCAGCCTGTGGTCTGAGGAAGGCGGTTCCAGTCTACAATGTTGCAAGGGGGGAAATGATGTCTTTCTCTGTTGGGTCCTACATAGCTCTACATAGTGGGACCTGATATAACTGAGAGTGCATTTTTTTGGAGTGCCTCAGGGGTGGTCAAAGTATGCCGCTTTTACTGACTGACACCTTGCCATGGGAGATTTATACATCAAGACGTGTATCTCTGTGTCAATCTTCTAGGCTGAGCCGCTTAAGATGTTGTACTAACATGTCACCAGCACTAGATGTGTGTCTGTTCCACATCCACATCTACACTATGTACAATACTCCGTCAATTGTGACAACTATGCATCGGCGTGAACAGACCATATATATAAAATTAAAAGGAAAAAAAGTGACATATCTCGCAGCCCTCCGTTGAACCCTTTCTATTTTGTTGATTATTATTATTATCAGAGATGTGGTAAATGTCTCCGTTTTTTATATACAATGTATGAATACTTTAACAATTACTTTACTTTATAATGATTTTATTGTCAATATATATACAATTGGATTGGGAACAAGTTTTTACAACTTACTAGTCCCTCTCCATACAAATACATTAATAGCATAAACAAAACAAATCAAATAACAGCAAATGTACAGGCTATATCAATTATAATTAGTAAATTAAGCAAAATCATGTCAAACTAAGCATACATATTAAATATTGTTTTAATATTTAACAGAAAAAAAAGGAGTGTGTGGGGGGGGGGTTAAAACTAATAAATTGTGTTGAGATAATATCACGGTTGGGGATAATAATTATTAAATCTGCAAGTTTGTCGAATAAATTTTTGCACTGATTTGAACAATAAAGTATTCAATTCTTCACTAATTGCGTTACATCCAAAGAGTATATATTCTATAGAGATGGGAACAATGTTATTAAAATAGTTAAACAGAGAAGTTCTATCGTGTTGATAAAGTGGACATTCAAGAAAAAAATGAATAGCATCCTCAAATAAATGACCACATACACAACGTGGATCATTCTTCAAATTTACTCTATATAAATCGGCATTAAGGTCACTACATCTATGTCTTAGCTTAGTATGTATTATGTTAGTTTTCCTATCGCCAATATTGTAAAATGAAGCCACCAGAATTTGGACAGGCTGAATGGCTTTTTTAAATTTGGAAAAAGTGGGTAGAGATTTTACACTATCAGGTGAGGGACCGACCATTTAACTTGAAGGGGGGGGGTTATGGTTTTTTGTTCTGTTCAGTATTTTTTTTTCGGACAACACGAGAGTTAGAATATTTTTTTTTTGTCGTGTATAGCGCGAAATTTTTTTCCAGAATTTAACAATAGATTATATGACAAAAACTCTGAATTAGATTTTTTTTTTTTTCCTCCACCAAAATCAGAATATTTTTTTCAGCAACATTGGGTATCAGAATATTTTTTTAGAATAAAAAAAAGAAACCCTTCCCCCCCCCCCCCCCCCCCCACCACCTTCAAGTTAAATGGTCGTTCCCTAAGGAATTCCACAACTTTATAGTGGAAGGAAAGAAAGACTTGGAACTAGTTTGCAGACGACACCTCTGAGTGCGATAGTCATCATTATTACGGAGATTACATGTTACTGTTTCTCCAATAATAGTTGGCAAACAGTCAGATAAGTATGTGGGAGCCATATTATTTTCAATTTTAAAAAATAAATTGAGTTTCCTAGACTTCCGACGGTCTTCCAATTTTGACCACCCAGTTTCAAAATATAAACTTTCAGCACTAGAATAAATAGGTAGACCCGTTACAATCCTTGCTGCTTCAAGTTGCAAACATTCTAATTTTTGGGTATCACGAATACAACAGTCATCCCACAGTTCACAACCATACTCTAATATAGGTAAAATATATGTTTTATAAATCTTACTCAAATGGGATCTACTTAATAAGTATTTTAGTTTTCGTAAAATGTGAATTCGTTTGGTCGCCCTTTGGCATGTGTTGTTAATATGATAACACCATTTACAGTTACTAGAAAGACAAACACCTAACTGAGTATGATATTCTACCTGTTTAATATTCTCACCATTAAAAAGAATGTTTACTTGGTCTATATTTTTTTTTTACTAAAGATGACAAATTCTGTCTTTTGTGGATTAAATTTTACCAACCATGTCTCAGCCCATGTATTTAATATATTTATATCAGAATTTAATTTTCGTTCAATTTGAAGTAGGTTAGTTGATGAATAGGATAATGAAGTATCGTCTGCATATAGTCTTACCAAGCTAGATAAATGATCAGAAATATCATTGATGTATATCAGAAAAAGTAAAGGATCAACACTGAACCCTGAGGAACACCAGCTTTAAGTAACCCTATCCGTGACTGAATTATTAATGAACACAATTTGTTTCCTATTAGAAATATAATCTTGAAACCATTTAACTAAACTTTCACTTAAACCATAAGATTTTAACTTTTCAGTAAGACCTTTATGCCACACTCTATCGTATGCCTTCGATATATCACAAAAAACTGAACAAAAAAATTCTGTGTTATCTAGAGATATACATATTTTATGAAATATTTCAATTAACTGATGTACTGTTGAATATCCTGGTACAAAACCTGATTGATATTTACATAACAGTTTGTTGTCTAAAAAATAATTAGATACAAGCTTGAAAACCACTCTTTCAAATGTTTTTCCCACACAGCTAAGTAGGGATATAGGTCGATAGTTGGATACTAAGGACTTGTTGCCATTTTTAAATAATGACATAACTTTAGCTAATTTCCAATGGTCCGGAAAAGTAGATGTTTGTATGGAATAATCAAATATAATTTTTAAAGGTATACTAACAGTATTGGCTGTGTTTTTTAACGTATGATGACTAATCAAATCGTGCCCGGAAGCTTTTTTTTTTATTTAGGGACTTTAATATATCTGAAATTTCCTTAATTGTAAATTCTATAATAGCTAACTTTGAATTTGTTCTCAACTCCAAGTTAGGTGGATTACAGTTATTATCATCCAAATTTGAAATGGAACAAAAGAAACTGTTTAGGAGGTTACACTTATCAATATCATCGACATATAAACTATCATTTTCTGTATCTAAAAGGGGCGACATCGTACAACTACGACCAACATTACCCATTAGCTTTTTAACAAGAGACCAAAATAATTTCGGATCTGACGAATTCTCGTCAAGGTAGTCGTTTGAATTAAGAAAAAACTGTTGCTTTGCATGGATAATCATGTTATTAACTTTATTCCTTTGAACCTTATATTTGCATATGTTATTAATATTCGGCTGTTTGCGCATTTTTTTATGAAGAGAATCGCGAATTGCCATTCCTCTTTTAATACCAGAATTAAACCACGGTTTATCACGGTCGCGTATTGTAATTGTTTTTGTTTGGATACACTCTCGGGCAAAGTCTAAATATTTTTCTGTAAATCGCACACACATCATGTTTATATTTTGTGTACAATTAGACAACAACTTATACCAATCAAATTGAGAAATCGGATTATTAAATTTCACGAAATCGCCTTTCTTGTATATCCAAACCAAACGTTGATTTAGATTAAACGTATTTTATTGTTAACTATATAACATTTGGATCGGACACAAGTTATTCCAACTTACAAAGGTCCTCTCCACATATTTACATACAATTTTATATTCCATGCACCAGCAAGTAATAATGTATAAATAACAATTACATTTTATAACAACATTGAGAGAAAAAAAGAAAAAAAAGATTTTTGAAATTATATAATATATTGAGTTATAACAGTACAGAATTGTCATATTCGTGGGGGTAAATCAACAATGGAGAAAATGTTCACAAAAGAAAATAGTTAAATTCAATATATGAAGTGTGATCACTGTGGGGTAAAACGTTTCGTTTGTTTGATGTACAACTGCACTGATTTGAATATTTGTGCATTTTGTTCCTCAGATAAACTATCATCGCCAAATAGTAAAGTTTCAATAAGTAAACTGTCAAGAAACTGCAGATTATTTGTCAACTGTTCACGAGCTTCAACATATAAACAACACTCTAGAAAAAAGTGAATCGCATCCTCTATTACCCATCCACAAACACAACCTGGGTCATTAATTAAATTTACCCTAAAAAGGTCGGCATTCAAGTTACTAGATCTATGTCTTAGTATAGTGAGTAGGACATTTAACACTCTACAACCATATGAATAGTATCTAGATGGTTTCAATAAATTAACATAATTTATTAGTGACTTTTTAAAACTATTAACTGTCGGGGCACTTCTTATCTCTGGTGTCAAATTGTTCCAAAGTTTGATCAAAGAAGGAAAAAATGAGTTGCGATACAATTGTAACCTAGTAAATGGGTTACTATAATCTGTTTGATTACGCAAATTGCAAGCATTTTCGTTTCGCTCAAAGGGTAATAGACAGTCGCATAAATACGAAGGTGCATTGTTATTTCGAATTTTGTAAAACATATTTAATTTTCTTCTTCTTCGACGAGAGTGAAGTGGTTCCCATCCAGTTTCGAAATAAAGCGATTCCAAACTCGAAAATTTGGGTAATCCAGTTATAATTCTGGCAGCTTCATGATGAATTTGTTCAATTTTATTATATTCTTGCTGAGTACACCCATCCCATAATTCACAAGCATATTCTAAAAGGGGCAAAATATATGTAAAATAAATTGCTTCCAGGTTGTGTCTGCTTAAAGGAAATTTAAATTTTCGTAACATTGATAGTTGACTAGACGTGCTTTTTTAGTATATTTTCAATATGACAATGCCATTTACAATTGTGGGAAAAGGTGACACCTAAATGTTTGTGGTTTTCTACAAATTTTACATTTTCATTATTGTTTTCTTTGGGTTAAAGTCAACGAGCCATTCTTTTGACCAGTTAGAAATTTTAGATAAGTCTGAATTAACTATAACTTCAATTTCATTTATATTATTAGAAGAATATAATAATGATGTATCATCAGCAAACAGCCTTGAGAAGCTTTGAGTATTGTCTGCAATATCATTAATATACAACAGAAATAACAAGGGTCCTAAGACAGACCTTGAGGAACACCACCTTTTAAATTCCCCTTTTCAGACAGACAATTCCGTATGATAACTCTCTGATACCTATTACTTATATAGTTCTCAAGCCAACGTAAAAGGTTTCTAGTAATTCCGTAACCTTTGATTTTTTTTTATAAGGCCTTTATGCCAGACACGGTCAAATGCCTTGGATATGTCACAAAACACTGAACAAATTATTTCATGATTTTCCAAAGCCAAACAGATATTATGGTAAATTTCTATTAATTGATGCACTGTGGAATGTTTATGCATAAAACCTGACTGATATTTATAAATTAAGGAATTGTCTATCAGAAAATTGTAAATATATGTAAAAATCACACGTTCAAACACTTTACCAACACAACTTAACAAGGAAATTGGTCTATAATTTGTAGGATCGGACTTGATACCCTTTTTAAACAAAGCAATAATTATAGCAGATTTCCACATATGTGGGAATCTACCAGTTTGTAGAGAACAGTTAAAAATAATCTCAAGGGGCTTACAGACAGTAGATGCTGTATGTTTTAACATATTATGACTAATTTTGTCATTACCAACTGCTTTTCCTAATTTTAAATTCAGAAGAACATCCTTGATTTCATCAATTGTTATATTGAACACATCAAGCTTACGTCCTGTGCGCTTATCAAAAACTGGTTTAGGTAGATCAGAATCAATAATTTCAGAGATTGAACAAAAGAACGTGTTTAGAAGATTAGCTTTATCTTCGTCATTTACAACAAACTCACCAGTAGCCTCGTTCTGCAAAGGTGGTATAGGTGATGAGGTTGACTTTTACCCATTAATTTTTTAACAAGACTCCAATATCAGGGGCGGATCCAGGATTTCAAGTTAGGGGGGGGGGGGGGGCGCACTTAAAAAAATTGCGCCGAGCGGAGGGAGGCGCGATCATTTTTGGGATATTTCGTGTGAAATATCACGATTTTACGCCAAAAAAATCATATTTTTTCCAATGGCGGAGGGAGACGCGAAAATTTTTGGGGTATTTCGTGTGAAAAATCACGATTTTACGCCAAAAAATCATATTTTTCCAATTTTAGGGGGGGGGGGGGCACCTGAATATGACTTAGGGTTTGACTTCCCTTCGTTGTCTAACATATCATTTACATTTATGAAGAACTGTTCTCTAGCATACTTAACCATTTTGTTCACTTTATTTCTTTGTGCCCGATATTTACCCAGAAGAGAAACTGAATACTTACGCTTAAGTTGTTTATGGAGACGGTCCCGGAGACGCATGGATTCTCGTATTGATGAATTAAACCAAGGTTTATCATTAGGCCTGATAGTTACAGTTTTCACAGGAATGTATTTTTTTGCAAGTTCAATATATTTATTAGAAAATTTAGAACTCATTTCATCAATGTCATTTAGTGATGATAAATGGCTATTCCAGTCAAATTGGTCAATTTCAGAATTAAGACCATCATAATTTCCATGTTTATACAGCCATACATCTCTTTTATAATTAGTCTGAAGGTCATAGGGGATTGGGAAAAAGGCAATTGTGGCATCATGGTCACTTTTAATTCTATCTACTTGTATAACATCAGAAAACGTAGTTTCTAGTTCATCCGAGAAGAGTATAGGGTCCAATAAGGCACCTAAGCTTGTAGGTTCACGAATACAATTTGTGAGATTAAGAATAGTTATAATATGGTTTAAGCGATGGTAATTTTCTTTCTATCAATAAATTGACATTTAAATCACCAGTTATAATAATACGAGGAGATGACTCGAATGCCCTTTCAACTGAAATGTGAAAGTTTCCCCAGAAGTTATTTACTGCACCAGGGGACCTATAAACAGCACATACAAGAATTTTAAATCTAGGGAAGATTATTTCTAACCAAATTAACTCTCCCCCATTAAATTCTAAATCATTGCGTCTTAATACGTGTAAGTAGTCTGCAGTCTAAACCAAGACTCCCCCACCAAAGCCGTTTCTGTCTTTCCTAAAAGGCTCATGATATCCTGGTAGTTTAATATCCGTTGTCAGAATATTTTCATCTAAATGACTTTCAGTAACACAAATTATTGATGAGTCATTACTTATGGTTTGTAAATGATCAAGTTTATGCCTAATACTTCTAGAGTTCCAATGACGTCACCTACCTTAGTTTCTGGTCCAGGATTTTCAGCTACATCATTGCCCAAAAGAAAAAGTTGTAATAGTAACAAGGTAAATGATATGTTTTGATAAAAGCATCCAAATAAGTAGTTATTGATGAAACTTTGACAATTTACTAGAGACAGTCGATGTATGACTAAAAGTAAAACTAATAGGACGTAGGATGACAATTTTAAGGAAACCAATATGTTTTTGACAACGACAGATCTAGTTCTGAGATAAAATGAACCTATCGCAATTCTGTAAGCGACAATGTCATTACCCATTATCAAACAAAAAAATCAAATAAAAATAATAGCGATAGGTTAAACACAGACAAAAGGCATGTACATCAATGATAGTGATCATAGAAAAAATCATAAGTATGAAACACAAAAATTAAAAAACATTAGTACAATAAAAAAAAAAGCAAAACATATGATTCTATATACAAAGCACTTCCCTTTGCACATATTGGCATGATATATTTCCCATCTGCGAGTCCTAAATATAAATTTGATGAACCAATAAAAATATCACAAATAATATATTTATAAAATACCTAAACATATAGAACCCACAACGTGTTGTTACTAAATCATTTCGTTAAAAAAGTTGATTTTAAATAACTAACCTATATATAATAACAAATAAAATAATATCATTTCTATTTCCGCAAATAAATTCAAATTAATAAGTCGATAAGATTTATGTATCACATATGGGATTTTTAGATATAATTTTGTTGCCTTATGATCACTAATGGTTTTATCTATAATAATAACTTCAACAAACCTACAGTCATAATCCAGGGGCGGATCCAAGGAGGGGGGGGGGGCCCTAAAATTGGAAAAAATATGATTTTTTGGCGTAAAATCGTGATTTTTCACACGAAATACACCAACAATTTTCGCAATTTTTTTAAGTGCGCCCCCCCCCCCCCCTAACTTGAAATCCTGGATCCGCCCCTGCAATCATCAGAAACAAGAACTAGGTCCAGTAAAGTTTCGATTCCAGAAATCATGTCAATTCTTGTAGGTTCCTTGACCAAATTTGTTAAGTTATATAACTGTATAATATCGTTAAGAACATGGTTTTTTTTCATGCAATAAGTCTACATTCAGATCTCCGGTTACTACTACATGTTGGGTAAAATTAAATGATTGCTCAATAGAGTGTTGAAAATCGCGCCAAAATGGATTAATTGCCCCTTGTGTCCGATAAACTATACAGATTAATACAGATTTATTCGAAAAATCTAACTGTAACCATGTAAATTCGTGATTATCGTATTCTAAATCAACTCGCCGTTTTACTTTTAAAGTCGTTGATACATATACAAGTACACCACCACCAAAACAGTTTCTATCTTTTCTAAAGGGTTTATCATAGTATCCATCTAACTTTATATCATCATCTAACACCTTGTCATCTAAATGACTTTCTGTTATGCATATCAACGAGGAGTCAAATCCAACAGATTCTATATAGTCAAGCTTTTTCCTAACACTTCTAGCATTTACATGAAAGATAGAGATTTCATCAGAGAAAGGGCCGGGATTTTCAGCAATATCGTTATCTAACAGAATTAAAATCAACAGGATCATTGTGAAAGATAAATTTGTATAAAACGATTTGAGCAAATAATTCATAACAATATGAACGACAAGATTACAAGATGCATGAAACAATAAATTTAAATTATAACAAAAAGGTTTAAATTTTGTCATAAAAAACATTTTCTTTCTCACAATAGAATACACTCGTGAATAAAATATACCGATCGAGACTCTGTGTGACATGTAATTACATGACATTTTTAAATACTGTTACATTAATCGGGATCAATAATTTCCACCAGGTCTCGATCAATCAATAATTGAATACACGCTCGTGCTATCAGACAAACAAAGGTTAAATACTGTATACAAATCATAAACCAACAAAACAAAATCTCAACAAGAAAGTAAATGTGAATAAAAAAACATACAGATTTGGACAAATGAATACTGTACAACAAATAAGACAATGAATAATTTAAACAAAAGTTGCATTATTTTTGGGTTAAAGGTAATTTTTTTCTGAAACAAAAAATATGTTTTTTTTTATTATCATTATACAAATGTTGGGCTATAATCAATATTTATTTCAAACGAACACCAAAAATAAATAAATAAACAATGATACAACATGTATAAAAAGTATCACATTCTTTAAATACAAAACATTTTTATTTTTATTTGGAAAACAGTTCGTTCCATTGTGTAATTAAAAGATAGACTTGTAATAGACTAAAGACTGTGGTATATATTTAATTGTTTATTGTAGCGTAAATATCTTCGACGCATTTTATCATTACTTTTGGTGAGTTTGATGTTTTCTTAAGAAAAATTCGCCCATCATTTGTCCAGAAGGAATCAATTCTTCTCTCCTTTCGCGCTATTTGTATTTTGGATACAAGTTGTTGTCTGTACCTTGTTGGATCTTCCGTGATATAAATTTTGTTAGCGTTCGATTTCAGCTGTTTCTTTTGTTTAAAAATTTGATTCTTTATCTTCCAGTTACGGAAGCGACAAATAAGCTGGCAAGAACCTTCATGGTGGATTTTACCGATTATATGAGACCTCTTGATATCATCTGCGGTTATGTCTATCTTTAGGTGTTGTTTACAAATATCAACTATCTTGTCATCAGTTTTATTCAGTTCCTCTTTCAGGGGCGGATCCAGGATTTCCAGTTGGGGGGGGTGGGGGGGAAGGGGCGCACTTAAAAAAATTGCGCCGAGCGGAGGGAGGCGCGAAAAATTTTAGGGTATTTCGTGTGAAAAATCACGATTTTACGACAAAAAATCATATTTTTTCCAATTGCGGAGGAAGGCGCGAAAATTTTGGGGGTATTTCGTGTGAAAAATCATGATTTTACGCCAAAAAATCATATTTTTTCCAAATTTTAGGGGGGGGGGGGGGGGGGGGCGCGCCGGGTGCGCCCCCCTCTGGATCCGCCCCTGTCTTTGGTAAACGGTACATTATGAAATCCAAGAGAATTTCGTCGACCATATTGCTCTAGCTCCTCAATATCCACCATGAGATCAAAGACATTATCATTTATTCGTCTGCTAACAATTATGTTATAACTGAATGTCTTTTATCTTGTGATGTACTTTTAATGTTCATTGGATCACGCCAAAATCGTGATTTTTCACACGAAATACCCCAACAAATTTCGCGCCTCCCTCCGCTCGGTGCAATTTCTGTAAGTGCGCCCCCCCCCCCCCCCCCCCCCCCCCCCCCCCCCCCCCCCCCCCCCCCCCCCAACTTGAAATCCTGGATCCGCCCCTGGTCCTATTTTCATTAAAATATTGAATTGAGTTGAATTGATGTCAGATTTAAGATGAGGATCCCATACAGAACAGGCATACTCTGGTGATGGTCCGACTAATGATTTGTATGCCTGTTCTTTAACGGAGGGGAAACCGATGTTCAAGTTGTGACACAAGAAGCCAAGAGTTTTATTGACTAAGCGAGAGATGTGGTTTTAGTCAGCCTGCAGTACGATTTATATCTTACACGTGGTTTGAAAACCCCGCGCTATTTATTACCTCCCTTTAAATATTCTCTGTGAACATATTACCAAACCACTTTTTGGTATTTTAGGCTCCCCTGAATTTTCATTCTTAATTTATTGAAAATTATTGACAGAGTTCGTACAATCAGTCATTCTCCTTTTACGGAGATACGTTTCTAGGGGTAAAAGTTCATAAACCGTAAGGTGAAAGGTCAACGAACTCTACTTGTCAAAATCACCTGTATTCGTGTGACATTATTCAGTTACATTTACAAATAGTGTTTTACTGAGCAAGACAAATCTGTTCATATTATTTTATTTTTCCATTGAAACTTTTTATTTTTGACGTATTTAGTTTTATTTCTTTGAATGTTTACGGAAAAGTGTTCACGTGACCTCGGGACGAAGTAAACACAACAGATGTCTCGACTGAAACACGTCAAATATTCTCAAAATATCGAAAATTCAAAAGAGTTGATGCTCAATTTTTGTGGAGACTGGAAGAGAATTAACAAGACTATGAGATGATAAAGGTTTCTTGGTTTTAACGTGGAGATATGAAGCCTGAGAGAGGTTTGTTGTGCTTGTCCAGGGAGGGTCGTCGTTTATTTCCTGCATAACAAATGGGATCCCTTAAACAGCTGTTTTTACAACAAATGAAACAGTTCAAGCGTGAACAAAATTTCAGAACTTGTTCAACAATGATTATATAATAATTATGTAGGATTTTAATCGCCAGCTTAATAAAATAGACAACAAATTATTTGTTTTTTTTTGTTGTCCTAATTTTTGATTCTTTAGTGATTTTTTTTAAATGTGACTCAAAATTTGTATTGACTCATTGGAGATATATATCATGACGACCAGTGTAAGTTTAAGCTAAAATTAGAATTCTTTGTTTATCTTTACTATTTATAAGTGAAAGAAAGTAAAACATAAGAAAGGGTTAAGAATAACACAGGATTTGTGTATTTCATTTAAGATACAATGAATTGAAATGTATCCTGTTGTTACATAAAAAAATTATAAAAAAGGATATTTCATCATCGCCATCAATCATCAGTTTTCAGATGATGGCATGGGTGTGTAGATATTTGTTTAATTCAAGTATGTAAATGATGTAGAAATGGTTTATTTCAAGGACATAGACATGTTAAATTGTAGATTTGTAATTTCATTGTGTTTAGGCTCTTGGGGCAACTTTTAGCTTGTTACCTCCCAGATGTGGCTCTCAGAGCTACTGTTTGCCTTTTACCTCCTTGAGATTTGGCTCTCGGGACTACTCGTTGTTTTTTGTCTCTTGGTTCTACTTTTTTAAATTTAATGTGAGATTTGGCTAAATCTGAGCTACATTTTTTTTCCTCACAGATCAAGATTAGCAGATCTATTGTGAAATTTTTCATCTCAGTCTGTCACAGACATAGTAAAGATATGTTAAATTTTGTAATAAGAATTAATGTTAATTCCATTATCTAACTTAAACAACTCCATTCATTGCCTATTAAAATTATGTCATGAATCCCACTCATGGCGAGGTGTACTCGATACAACATTATGTGATAAAGTTTGTCAGTGACTTGCAGCAGGTCATTGGTTTTCTGAGCGTATTCTGGTTTTCTCCACCAATAAAACTGACTGACACGATATAACTGAAAAATTGTTGAATGTGGTGTTAAACACCATAATGCTAACCCAGGCGCAAATCCAGGATTTTACGTTAGGGGGCGCACTTCTTGGCGAGGGGTCTGGGAAGCTCCTGGGAATTAGAAAATATAAGACCTCTTTTCTAAACCGAAATTGATTAAAATTGTACCATGTGCGGCATGATGCTTCACATTGAAGGTACGTACAATGAAGTATGATATTTTACTCATGACGTAAGGCCTTGTTACGACTTCAAGAACGGGTGACAAATAATCCTTTTTTTTTTAAGGGGAGGGGGGGGGGAGCATGCCGGGATCCACGCCTGTAACCCTTCTATGGGAGTTCATCTATTATCTAACTTAAACAACTCAGCTCATTGCTTATTGTTTCTGATACCTCTTGCATCAATTAATTGAAACTCAAGTGTTTGGAGAAAGAGGTGCTTTATTAATTCAATATTATGGTATATAATATCTATAACAAACATGTTACATTGTGAATTTAACACTCAATGCACGATAAAAGCACCTAATAGTAAAGGGGGGGGGGGGAATCTTCACATTGGCCCAACTGGCCGCATGGCTACATCAAGCATTAACACTACCCCCTATCAGGAGACTTCCCATATTCAATTAAAGACAATGAGAGTTATCTCCCATTTTCTAGAATGAACACAAAAAAGACCACGCAGTCTTCGTTCTAACCCACTTGCCCCAAGCCCGGGACAAGTAAAACTGGATTCGGACAAGTGAAGATTATGAAATAATTTGTTTGAATAAAGAGATTTTTTTTCTTCTAAATTTGACTTTCAGGCAAGTACATGTAGGTGAAAACAATTAAGGCAAAGACTGCCATGACGTATGCCGATGGAAATCTTGGCTTGGGAAAGGCACAAAGATGTGGCGGTAATAAACTTGTTATTGGGATCCCGACCCCCCCCCCCTCTCCAATGGCAATAGAGGGCCTGGGTGGCTCAATGAGTTAAGTAGTTGGATTTACCTAACAACTCATACAAGCCTATCACCAATATGGCGTGGGTTCGTGCCCGGCTTTGTTATTTACAAAAAAGGGTGCACTCGACTTACAGCCACATGTGATAAAGTTTACCAGTTGCTTGTCCATGGTCGGTGGTTCTCTCTGGGTACTCCAGCTTCTTCTACCACTAAAACTGGTCGCTATGATATGGCTGAAATATTGCTGAAAGTCGCGTTAAAACACCAAAAATCAAATCAAATCAACCAATGGCAATACAGACATAAACAAGCAAAATCTGCACAGATTCGCTCCCACACACTATCACAAAAATGAAAGACAAATTAAACATGGACAATAACAGGGCCTAGGTCAGATTAGTGTAGTCATGGTTACCAAGTGGATGCCTGTATAGTTGACTGACTACTCAACTAAGAATGTAGAATCTGTTAAAGATCATTAATTAAACATGGACAGTACAATAGCAGGGTCAGTGGATGCCTGTAGTTGACTGACTACTTAACTAAGAATGTAGAATCTGTTAAAGATCATTAATTAAACATGGACAGTACAATAACAGGGTCAGTGAATGCCTGTAGTTGACTGACTACTTAACTAAGAATGTAGAATCTGTTAAAGATCATTAATTAAACATGGACAGTACAATAACAGGGTCAGTGAATGCCTGTAGTTGACTGACTACTTAACTAAGAATGTAGAATCTGTTAAAGATCATTAATTAAACATGGACAGTACAATAACAGGGTCAGTGGATGCCTGTAGTTGACTGACTACTTAACTAAGAATGTAGAATCTGTTAAAGATCATTAATTAAACATGGACAGTACAATAACAGGGTCAGTGGATGCCTGTAGTTGACTGACTACTTAACTAAGAATGTAGAATCTGTTAAAGATCATTAATTAAACATGGACAGTACAATAACAGGGTCAGTGAATGCCTGTAGTTGACTGACTACTTAACTAAGAATGTAGAATCTGTTAAAGATCATTAATTAAACATGGACAGTACAATAACAGGGTCAGTGAATGCCTGTAGTTGACTGACTACTTAACTAAGAATGTAGAATCTGTTAAAGATCATTAATTAAACATGGACAGTACAATAACAGGGTCAGTGGATGCCTGTAGTTGACCGACTACTTAACTAAGAATGTAGAATCTGTTAAAGATCATTAATTAAACATGGACAGTACAATAACAGGGTCAGTGAATGCCTGTAGTTGACCGACTACTTAACTAAGAATGTAGAATCTGTTAAAGATCATTAATCTTAGGACGATCATCCATAATCCAAAGCTAATCATGCTCTGATACTCTACTTTTTCCCCGTGGGACAATTGAAATAAAATTCCTCCTTTAAGAGTTGACCAACTTCTGATCAGACATTATAGGATGGTTGGTTGGTTTATGGTGTTTAACGTCACTTTCAACAATATTTCAGTTATATCGTGGCATATTAAGTTGTGTGCTACTGACAATGTCTTAGTACAAAAATCATTATAGCATAACTACTCTTTCATTTTGAATATGGAATGTAAATCACAGGTAACTGACCAACCCAGTAATTAATGATTGCACAACAGCCCATGAGTGAATTACCATAGTTGTTCGGTTACAAAGTGATTTATTTTCGAGATTCGGAGTGCAAAAGTAGTCATACTTTCTTATCTCACCTTACAAAAGGCCATATCAGCTTTTGGCATCACTTGGCATCTGTCATACGTTGTAAGCTTTCACATTTAAATCTTCTCTGAAACCACTAAAACTTGACTGGGATTTCTGTATAATATTTATATATTGTTGAACTTGTCTCTGAATATGCATGAAATATTTGCCGTTGGTCGCTTAAGCAACCATCAATCAATCAGATCATAGTTTTAATAAAAAAAGAATTTAGAAAAAGAAGATATGAAAGACATGTTTTTAAATTGCTTGATTTGTTAAGTATCCATAGTAACCTATTTTATTATATGTTTAGGAACCGAAGATATGGAAGATTGTGTTTGTGACCCGATTGAGTTGTTTGTTGACCTTGGGATGTTGATTACTGAAGGACGAATTCCAGATTTGTCACCAAAGAGAAGAATAGAAGGTCCACACTGTCCTAACCTTGACCCTACACATACTCATAGATGTGATAGACATAGGGAACAGGTAAATAATCTCTTGTAGCCATAACTACACTAACCTGACCTTGACCCTATATATACTCATAGATGTGATAGACATAGGGTCAACAGGTAAATAATCTCTATGTAACCATAACTATACTAACCTGAACTTGACCCTACACATACTCATAGATGTGATAGACATAGGGAACAGGTAAATAATCTCTTGTAGCCATAACTACACTAACCTGACCTTGACCCTATTCATACTCATAGATGTGATAGACATACATGTAGGGAACAGGTAAATAATCACTTGGTAACCATAACTAACCTGACCTTGACCCTACACATACTCATAGATGTGATAGACATAGGGAGCAGGTAAGCAATCTCTTGTAACCATAACTACACTAACCTGACCTTGACCCTACACATACTCATATATGTGATATGTAAAGTATAGGAAACAGGTAAATATTCACTTGTGTGCTATTTTTCAGCTATTTCATGGCTAGAATAAGTTACTATTTGATAAGGTGATTTATACTGAACCAACTCGCTAAGTTGGATTTTTTAATGCTAGCTCAGTGAAACAACAGTCTACAGGTAAACATGTTACGCCACTCAGACACATTATCTCCCAGTTTATACTTTTACTACTTAATACCTCATGGAGAAGCAGCAAATGCCTATTTTATAGTTTTTAGTTTTACAGACCGCTGATGTGACTCATGATCTACCACTCTCAAGTCTTATATATACTAACCATTACACTATTGAGGTGGTTGTGTTGGTTGATTTATGGAGTTTAACTCCACTCCAACCATTTCAATTATATCGTGATGATCAGTTTTATTGGTGGAGGAAACCGATGTACCTGGAGAAATCCACCGACCTGTCGCAAGTCACTGACAAACTTTATCACATAATGTTGTATCGAGTACACCTAGCCATGAATGGGGTTCGAACTCACAACTTTAGTGGTGATAGGCACTGATTACACAGGTAGTTGTAAATCCAACTGCCATACTATCACAGCCACGACGACCCCAATTGTATATTGAACCCATCATTTACCTCACTTGAGGAGAGCATGCTAACCATTACACCACACAAGAAAGAAATTAAAGACCCCCATAATATGAATGATTGTTTGAATTTGAGTTGAATATTTTATATTTTCAGTGTCGAAAAGCAGAACAACTAAAAACACAAATGTTGATGATGTGTAAAAATAAGATTCCAATGCGTGTAGATGTATTGTTATTACCAGATTGTGATCATGGTCAATTGGAAGCTTCAACTGTAGAGGGAGCCACTGTTTCCTGTCAGGATGCAGCTATGTTGTTGGAGAGATGGGATGTGCAAATTATTGCAAAACGGTAAAATGATTATCGCAGGAGTACATAGTTCATTTGTAGTTTGAGAGGACGCCAATAAAATACAGTTTTGCTCTTTCTTTTCATGTTCCTGGTGCTAGGCATTTGGGGGCATCAACTTTTACCCATGTCTGTCTATTTGTATGTCTGTTCTGCATTTGATTTCAGCTCAGTAACAGCATGCCCATTTACCCTCTGCAGAGGGTTTTTTACCCCCAAAATTGTAGGGACTTTCTATATGCAGGGCTACAAAGTTGAGGAAAAAACAGCAATTGTACCCCACTGTACCCCCAGTTTCAAAACTCAGTGGGCACCCTGCAGTAACTTAAGTTACTCTTAATTAAATTGTTTGAAATTTATGCATAAGGTCAGGGACCGTAAATGGAAGGCCTAGTTCAATTTTGGACTTTTCCACTTTTTCCGTTCAAGTTATGTTCCTGTTTACTTTAATTAGAAGCGGTCATCAAGGAGACGAATATGGGTAATCTATTCTTGATTATAGTAAACATGTGATTTAAAGTTACACATGTATTATATTTCTTTCTCTTGATTGTGATCTGTATATGCCCTTTGTTGGCCCATTATTGGAAAAGAGAATTCATGTATAAAAATGTATCTTAAATAGATCATTGAAGAAAAAATATTTAAAAGAAAGTTTTTTTTAGATTTATAAAAACTATTAATGTGTTTTTAAAGAGAGCTACTTGTAGCCGTTGGCTGTTAGTAATCCTCATTAAATAAATAAAGAATTAAAATTAGAAATTAGAATGAAGTTCATTCCTCATTCAAACTATGGCTTCCATGAATTATTTCATATACAATCAGTCAAACGTTTTGTGAACCGCAATAATATATGTCTATTTATAGGATGGAGAAGACAGAAACAGGATGTGTGACGGGGAGATTTCTACTCCAGGCCATAAGATCATACCTACATTTCTCACAGCTTAGTTCATGGATGATTTCCTGCATGGGTAGTCTCCCCTTTGAAGTTATTTATAGGTAAGAACAGTGTAACAGTATACAGTTATTTAATGGGAGTGCAGGCAATAGATCAAACGATATTTCCTGAGGTACTGGGAAAAACCAAAGTGTTCTATTGCCCGAGGTCAACGACCAAGGTCAATAGAATACTTTGGTCTTTCCCAATACTGAGGAAAAAATTCTTTGATCTATTTATTGCCTGCATTCCCATTAAATAACTGTTTTATTACCTAATTATAATTTTTGAAGATAAAATTCAAGAAAATACTGTTTTCTATATTTAAATATTGTTTTAACAATTTTAGCAAATAACACAATGATCTTTTTCATAATAAACATGAAGATTCTGAACATTTTAATCATTAAAACGTTGTAGATTACGCAGCAGGAAACGTCATGATAGAAATTCCGGATTATAGATCGATCTATTGACTGATCTATTGCCCAGGGAAATAGACAGCTTCTGAACATTAAAATAGTCAAATATGAAACACCTAATAATATGTATAAAAATTACATACAGTTCTGTAGTACAACACAAGCTCTGAAGTTTGATAAACATATTAAGTTCTGTAGTACATCACTAGCTCTGAAGTTTGATAAACATATTAAGTTCTGTAGTACAACGCTAGCTCTGAAGTTTGATAAACATATTAAGTTCTGTACACTAAGCTTTCTATTTTATAGTTAGATAAACACTTTAAGGTCTGAAGTTTGATAAACACATTTAATACTGTTGCTAGATAAGCACATTTAATACTGTTGCTAGATAAACACATTAGATACTGTTGCTAGATAAACACATTTAATACTGTTGCTAGATAGACACATTTAATACTGTTGCTAGATAAACACTTTAAGCTCTGATGTTTGATAAACACATTTAATACTGTTGCTAGATAAACACATTTAATACTGTTGCTAGATAAACACTTTAAGATCTGAAGTTCTGTACACTAAGCTTTCTATTTTATAGTTAGATAAACACTTTACGGTCTGATGTTTCATAAACACATTTAATACTGTTGCTAGATAAACACTTTAAACTCTGAAGTTTGATAAACACATTAAATACTGTTGCTAGGTAAACACATTGAATACTGTTGCTAGATAAACACATTTAATACTGTTGCTAGATAAGACACATTTAATACTGTTGCTAGATAAACACTTTAAACTCTGAAGTTTGATAAACACATTTAATACTGTTGCTAGATAAACGCTTTAAGCTCTGATTAGGAGACAGATCTATAAAAGCAATAATTGCTTGTTTCTGAATCCTGTCTGTATGTACTATGTTTGATGTACTGTATATTCTGATTATTTTCTAAATAAATATTGTTTAAATTAAGCTCTGATGTTTGATAAAGACATTTAATACTTTTGCTAGATATACACATTAAATACTGTTGCTAGATAAACACATTAAATACTGTTGCTAGATAAACACATTAAATACTGTTGCTAGATAAACACATTGAATACTGTTGCTAGATAAACACATTTAATACTGTTGCTAGATAAACACTTTAAGATCTGAAGTTCTGTACACTAAGCTTTCTATTTTATAGTTAGATAAACACTTTACGGTCTGATGTTTCATAAACACATTTAATACTGTTGCTAGATAAACACTTTAAACTCTGAAGTTTGATAAACACATTTAATACTGTTGCTAGATAAACACATTAAATACTGTTGCTAGATAAACACATTGAATACTGTTGCTAGATAAACACATTTAATACTGTTGCTAGATAAACACTTTAAACTCTGAAGTTTGATAAACACATTTAATACTGTTGCTAGATAAACACTTTAAGCTCTGATTAGGAGACAGATCTATAAAAGCAATAATTGCTTGTTTCTGAATCCTGTCTGTATGTACTATGTTTGATGTACTGTATATTCTGATTATTTTCTAAATAAATATTGTTTAAATTAAGCTCTGATGTTTGATAAAGACATTTAACACTTTTGCTAGATATACACATTAAATACTGTTGCTAGATAAACACATTAAATACTGTTGCTAGATAAACACATTAAATACTGTTGCTAGATAAACACATTGAATACTGTAGCTAGATAAACACATTAAATACTATTGCTAGATAAACACATTGAATACTGTTGCTAGATAAGCACATTGAATACTGTTGCTAGATAAACACATTGAATACTGTTGCTAGATAAACACATTAAATACTGTTGCTAGATAAACACATTGAATACTGTTGCTAGATCAGCACAAAATATATTGTTGCTAGATAAACAGATTAAATACTTTTGCTAGATAAACACATTAAGCTCTGAAGTTTGATAAAGACATTTAATACTGTTGCTAGATAAACACTTTAAACTCTGAAGTTTGATAAACACATTTAATACTGTTGCTAGATAAACACATTAGATACTGTTGCTAGATAAACACATTTAATACTGTTGCTAGATAGACACATTTAATACTGTTGCTAGATAAACACTTTAAGCTCTGATGTTTGATAAACACATTTAATACTGTTGCTAGATAAACACATTTAATGCTGTTGCTAGATAAACACTTTCAGATCTGAAGTTCTGTACACTAAGCTTTATATTTTATAGTTAGATAAACACTTTACGGTCTGATGTTTGATAAACACATTTAATACTGTTGCTAGATAAACACTTTAAACTCTGAAGTTTGATAAACACATTTAATACTGTTGCTAGATAAACACATTAAATACTGTTGCTAGATAAACACATTAAATACTGTTGCTAGATAAACACATTGAATACCGTTGCTAGATAAACACATTTAATACTGTTGCTAGATAAACACATTAAATACTGGTGCTAGATAAACACATTTAATACTGTTGCTAGATAAACACATTAAATACTGTTGCTAGATAAACACATTAAATACTTGTGCTAGATAAACACATTTAATACTGTTGCTAGATAAACACATTCAGTCTTCAAAATAAGGCGGTAGTCCGAAGCCCGTGGCGTGTAAAATTGTACACGGGCGTATAAAATGAGTAGTTCCACAAGTCCACGGGCCTGTGAAAAAAAAGTCATAAAGTTTCAAAAGTTGATTTCATAAGATATTGTGTGTAGATATTTAGTTTAATGTTCTCCGTTTTCAGTTGCTGCCGAGTCAATGCAAAAAATGGGTGGGCAAACAAGTCCTTTTAAGAATTTCCGATATTCGAAATAGATTTAGGTGTGTCTGTTTTTTGCAATTTGATTGGTTGATATTTTTAGGAAATTACTATCATGTAGGTTTTAAAAAAGGACGAGAAGCAGGGCTCACGTTAGGGGGTGAAGTAGTTGCGTTGGGAAGGTTGACTTCGATTTCTCGTTGGTCAAAGGCGAAGTTCAAGTAGCCTTGTAATTTTGAAGAGTCGCCCTATGTTGCCCGCGTATTTTTGCCACGTGCCATTTATGAAAATATCGACATCGTGTTTATTGAATTCTATGTTATTCATTAAGTATTTTGAAAGTGACTTTCTTGAAAAGTAATCCATTTCGGTTTAAAGAAACTTTAATTTCGTTCAATATCAAATAAAAATGGCACCACGAGAAAGGGGGCGCAATCAGACACTGTACTACGGGAAATGTTGATCGAAGCTACTTTTAACCAAACAAACTTTTTATTAATTTTTTTCTCAATCCTGTGACATAAAGTCTGAATTCTCATATATAATATGTTCATATTTGAGAAGGTTGGTCATTCAAAATTCGTTGAAATGCACGGAGACACTTCAGATTTTTTTCGATCCGCTTCCAAATCCGATCGTTATTTTTTTTTATTAATTGCGATCTATTTATAGAACTGTTGCTGTCTACGTTAAGGGTTAATACCTCTGCAGTTAGAAAATAGACTTTGAACTACAGTAGTTTTGTTCCATTGTTGCACTCTGATTTGAGGTCTGACAAATAATAATTACAATCTTTAAGTTGCTTCAGTTTATGACTGTCAGTGTCAATATACGTTCGTGCTATATTTGCATTCCCTAGCTTTCTATATATACAAACAATGTAGTTGGACCATTGAGCAAATTGGCATATACTGTACATATTTCTTCTGCTGAAGGCTACACAAATACGACTTTTTGCATTTTGTGTGGTATTAATTCAAAGCATAGTGATATTTAAAAAAAAAAGGGGGGGGGTACATATTAAAAATTATCACCAAATTATATGTCTCACGCAATGATGACACCACAAGTTTTTGTTATAAGAGTCTTATAACAATATTGGTTGTGATGATGATCAGGAGGAGGAGGTGGACAGTGATGATATGGAATATACTGAGGATGCTATTGACAATATGATTTTAGAATTTTCAGGAGATTAATATAAACATGAATCCAAAATAAAGTGTCTTTTTGTGTTTTTTACTTGCATTCTGGTCTTACCTAATGCATAATTGACATGTCCACATAATATTTGGTACATCATCATGTTTTGAGTTTTGGTGGTTTGAATTAATGGTCATTAATGTAGTTTTCAAATTTGGGCCTGTAGAATTGATGGTGGACCTGTAAATATTTGAACTTACAGGCCTGGTGGGCTTGTAAGGTAAAAAGTTAAGCGTGAAGACTGCACATTAAATACTTTTGCTAGATAAACACATTAAATACTGTTGCTAGATAAACACATTCAATACTGTTGCTAGATAAACACATTTAATACTGTTGCTAGATAAACACATTAAATACTTTTGCTAGATAAACACATTCAATACTGTTGCTAGATAAACACATTCAATACTGTTGTTAGATAAACACATTCAATGCTGTAGCTAGATAAACACATTTAATACTGTTGCTAGATAAACACATTCAATACTGTTGCTAGATAAACACATTTAATACTGTTGCTAGATAAACACTAAGCTCTGAAGTTTGATAAACACATTTAATACTGTTGCTAGATAAACACTTTAAGCTCTGATGTTTGATAAAGACATTTATCTCACATTATATATGTTTTCCTTTGAAATTAACGAAAGTTGCCTGTCTGATACAAGATGTTGTATCACCACACTGTGGTGATAAAAGAATGGTGCGATGTTGCACGAGACGTTCTCTGCCGAACTACTTTGACATTACGTCATACCATTGGAATGTGAGACAAAACACAGTAACCTGACATTGGTGAATGAACGGAAAAAAATAACGTGACGTCATACACAAAATGTATTCTCCCTCAGAGTATTGTACACATTTTAATTCAACCCTTGCTATTTGTTTAAAATTCATTTTTATTGAAATGTTAGATAAACTTATTACATACATAATGTGGTGGTGCAAGACTGTTTATCAGGTCTTGTCTGTTGCGTGAACATATACTGTTGCTAGATAAACTGATTAAATACTTTTGCTAGATAAACACATTAAGGTCTGAAGTTTGATAAAAACATTTAATACTGTTGCTCATACATGTGATAGAGTTGCTATGCTACAACTGGAGATTTGCAAATTTTTGCTAGATAAACACATTTAATACTGTTGCTATATAAACACATTAAATACTTTTGCTAGATAAACACATTAAATACTGTTGCTAGATAAACACATTCAATACTGTTGCTAGATAAACACATTCAATACTGTTGCTAGATAAAAACATTAAATACTGTTGCTAGATAAACACATTTAATACTGTTGCTATATAAACACATTAAATACTGTTGCTAGATAAACACATTATTAAATACCTGTGCTAGATAAACACATTTAATACTGTTGCTAGATAAACACATTCAATACTGTTGCTAGATAAACACATTAAATAATGTTGCTAGATAAACACACTGAGCTTTCTATTTTGACAAGTACATTATGTTCTGTGGTTCGACAAGTAAGTTAAATTTTGTTTATAAAAGAGTGAATACAATGTTTATTATTATTTTCTGGAATTTTCGTTATTTCAGATTGTATGCTCCAGGAGAGACAGTTAACTACAATTTTAAGATTGTCCCCGCGGTACATAACTTTCCGTCAACAGACATGACACATGCCACGATGAGAGTGTCAGTAGCTTCCTTGCCACGCCCACAAAATATCCCAGACATTACTTGTGTTAATTGTTCAAAAGGGAGGCAACAAAAACAGGACAAATTCATGAAGGGACGCTCGGCACATAGAGAACAGACTAGTCAACCTTTGGAACGACCTTCAAAGTCATTAGGATTGGATCAGTACAGTTTGAAATCGTTGGAGAGTCATCAAAGACGTAAAAAATCTGACCAATCAGATGGCAAGAAAAGTGTCGGGGGCAAATCAGGTAATAAAAAATCTGACCAATCAGAAGACAGTTTGTGTTTGCCGTCACGCCCAAAATCACCGAAAGTTTCGGATGAAGATGATGGTTGTGAAAGTAGAAAAGAAATCGGTTCTGTGTCAAATAAAGGAAAATCTTTGTTGGAGAAAAAATCTTTGTATCACAAACCACCAACAGGAAGAAAATGTAAAACCGATGCAGATGAACAACTTTGTGATAAAAATGATGATAGTATATTGCCAGAAACCATGGTAACAGATCTCAAAAAAGAAAAATTAATAGTGACAAATAATTCTATGCATGCTAACTGCTCTGGTGCTAGTAATACCCAGTTTTCTCCTCATCATTGTTATGCAAAAAATCTTCTGAAGGAAACCTTCAAGGAGAAACCACTTTCTTTCACACAACAAGAAACACATTCCAAACATTTCGTTGATCCAGATACTCTCATTAAACGTCTTCCAAGTCCCAAAGTGTTATTTACGACAAACACCAAAAGCCAAAGTACAACTTACAAAAAACGTAGACTTGACCTTAGTGACCTTTCAGAACAGGTGGAGGATAAGATCATGTATTCAGATTTGCAGGACTTAATGAAGCCATTACATTCTGATGAACTGGATTCCTATTTATCTAGTCTTTCAAACAGGGTACCAGTTTTACATGATAGTATAGATACCATACCTCTAACTAAGTGTAAATTTTTCATTGGTGAGAAATCAAACGAGATTGATGTTGCTAACATGGATTTAATTGAAGATGGGCAACAAATGGAGACAACTGATGTTAATACAAGGGAGGTAACTGATATTAGTTCAACAACATTCCATAAACCTTTTGAAAGGAAATATGATGAGACACAAAAAAGTGATCATTTGTCGAAAAATGAAACTTTAGAATTTCTGAATAACGAGAGAGATAAGAAAAATAGTCATGAATTAGAAGACAAGTGTGAAAAACCAATATCGGAAACGAGAAGTCGTGACTCGGTTACAAAGTGTTTATTTAAGAGTTTGTCCGAGCCAGGACCTGGAGTAGATAAATGTTCTATGTCCTTATTTAGTGAAAATTACAGATCTTCTGCTACGTCTCACGATGGTTCACCGAATGGTTTGTCTTTCACGGATGATGAATCTAGTGACAATTCCACACCAACCAATAGTCTTTCAGAACATAATGGTATTCTTTCATTGGCTAATAAACAAAATACCCAACATGCATTTAATTTATCAAATGACGAGAAATCTACCTCAAACAAAGGGAGAGAATTAGACGTGAATAATTCATTAGAGAACGAAATAGCAAAACTTCAAATTACAGATGAGAGTAAAATGGAGGATAATATGACTCCCGGTAAATCTTTGTGTAAGAATTCTGTTCAGAACATTCAGAACAATCCAGTGATTGAGAAGAAAAAGGAAGATAAAATGGCACTGGGTAAATCTCTGTGTAAACACTTGATGACAAAGGAATTGAAAAAAATAGGACGGGTAAGTTCAATTACAAAATGTTAACATATAGGGAAAAGGGGGTGGGACGGGTATGTTCAATTACAAAATGTTAACATATAGGGAAAAGGGGGTGGGACGGGTATGTTCAATTACAAAATGTTAACATATAGGGAAAAGGGGGTGGGACGGGTATGTTCAATTACAAAATGTTAACATATAGGGAAAAGGGGGTGGGACGGGTATGTTCAATTACAAAATGTTAACATATAGGGAAAAGGGGGTGGGACGGGTATGTTCAATTACAAAATGTTAACATGTAGGGAAAAGGGGGTGGGACGGGTATGTTCAATTACAAAATGTTAACATATAGGGAAAAGGGGGTGGGACGGGTATGTTCAATTACAAAATGTTAACATATAGGGAAAAGGGGGTGGGACGGGTATGTTCAATTACAAAATGTTAACATATAGGGAAAAGGGGGTGGGACGGGTATGTTCAGCTACAAAATTTTAACATATAGGGAAAAGGGGGTGGGACGGGTATGTTCAGCTACAAAATTTTAACATATAGGGAAAAGGGGGTGGAGGGAAAGGCCTGTAGTACAATCGTCTTGGTTATGACCTGAAATGGAGGAAGTCTGTTTATTTACCTAAGATTTTTCAAAATTAAAATTGCAGATGAATGTACTGTTATATAATTACATGGTAAAAATCTAAAATATAAAAGAACCAAACAGGTAAGAAAAATTTGAAGATACAAAAAGAAGCCGTAAATCAAAGAAGGACAGAAAATAGAAAAAGAACCAAAGGACAAACAATGTTCTACAAAACACTACAAAGACCACAACTAAAAATCAATCAGAGAACTTGGGTGGTTCGGAAGGGATTTGCTACTTCACGACTAACACCCATCAATTTATGATACTGTTCAATGATGTGAACATCATCTGAATTAGAAATCATGTTGGACACCAGTAAATGTAAATTAATACAAATTTCATAAATAAAACCTGCTTATAAAACTAATGGGATTAAAGACAAACCGAACATCGTTACAAAAACTGGTTTGCTGTAGGCTGACTTCCAGTTTTTGAAACGGATAGGTAAATATGCAAAATATTTTTTATGTCCCTGCCACTAAGTGGCCGGGACATATAGTGTTATCCATGTCCGTAATTCCGAAATAAAACAGTTGTGACCACTTTTTTCCGCTATGCTTTGACTTTGATATTTGGTATGTGGGTGTATAATGATGAGTTACAGATCAAGTTTACATTTCATTCCGATCCAATGATTTTTGACCGAGTTATGGCCCTTGGACTTTGAAATTTAGCTAAATATTTAGTTGTCACTACTTTATATCACTATGATTTGAGATATTGACTTGATTTTTGGTATGAGAGTGTATAATCATAAGTTACAGATCAACTTTGAATGCATTCTGCTTGGATGATTTTTGGCCAACTTACAGCTGTTGGGCTTTGAAATTTGGCCAAATATTATAATTTTTTTCACTATGATTTGAGATATTGACTTGATTTTTGGTATGTGAGTGTATTGTGATGCGTTACCAATCAAGTTTGAATTTCGTTCCGATTGAATGATTTTGGGCTAATTTACGCACCTTGGACTTTTAATTTTGGCCAAATATTTAGCTGTCACCACTTTATTTCACTATGGTTTGAGATATTGACTTCATTTTTGGTATTTGGAATTACAATAATGAGTTACAGATCAAGTTTTATAGGTATAGGACTTCTTATTCATATGCAAGTGTTGTAGATTCCTGATCATATCAAGATTTGTTGAGGCAATATTGTTTCCTTGAATAAATCTTGTGAATTTAAGGAGGCTTGAGGATACAGATCTTAAACAATAGTTTGCTATTCTTAGCCTATTGCTGGGGGAATTAAAAAAGGATGAAACATTTGCGAGCCTCCTTAATATTCACGGCGGGGACGTGTCGTTCTGACACATCTAGTTTTCTTTCAAACATATCACGAACATGTCAAAAAGGCTTCCTTTGATTAAAAGAAAAAATTGCGAAAAATAGCTTATCATGGATTTTTAAAAAAATTGCTAAAAATATCAATTCATGATTTGAAAAAATTTCTAAAAATAGCAATTCAGTCAAGTTACAATAATCAGTAAAAAAAAAATTGTAGATGACATATATGTGACTTACTTTAAAACCTATGTGACCTATGATGTTTGTTCAGAAGAGGCAAAATGAATGTTGTTGTGTCTCTTGATAGATAAACTTTATCATCCTTCCCTCCCACTATATCTACCTGCTGACTCCATAAGCAAAACTCGTATCAAAGTTCGCGTGAGCTGAGCTGGACTTATCAACAGTGAGCAGGAGTTATCACCAAATTCTCCCAACATTTAAACGATAATTCCTGTGAAGATGACAAAAGTAAATAAAATTCAGCAACACCATTAGCTAGTTAAAAATAACATTTTATTTTTTAAACATATATCAAATTAGGAACTGTCGTGTCAGCAATATCAACAAACATCGTCCTACAAAAATGTACTTGTCACAATTCTTGATAACCTCTGCTGAGACGTCATAATTTTTACGTCATAAGCGAGGTCGTGACCTTTATGTTTTCTAAAACGGAACAGCATTGGTAAACAAAACCGGTGAATTGCTGACTTTGATGTTTGTAATAAAAAAAACAAATGAATATCACCATTAAAGGAAAAATTCAACAATCTTAACATTTATATAAACCTGTAAAAATGAATGGTTTATTAGCAAACTACTTGTGAACTATGTTTTGGGGAAGCATATTTTGAATATTTTGAATCATGTGATTTTCCCCGCGAAAATACAAATATAGATGTATCCGTGTTTATGTTTGATTTAAGGATGATAAACATGTCATCTGAATGTAAATATTATTGATACTGAAAAATATCAGCCTGCTCGACAGAATATGAAGTTTGTGACTCGTTCGCTTCGTTCACTCGCCATCAAACTTCATATTCTGGCTCGGCAGGTTGATATTTTCGGTATCAATCAATTCACATCCAGATAACATATACATATCAAGCAATCAATTAATGTATTACATACTTTATTTTCAGCCGGAGGACATCACCATGCCGAACCCGGAGGAAATCATGATCTTCCAGAAGAATCTGGGTAAAAGTTCTAGTATGATGTTCAACAATGCTACAGGATTACCCACCAGATCTAGTCCAGTAAGTATCCATAGTAACGAAGTAGGTAAACAATGCTACAGAATTACTCACCAGATCTAGTCCAGTAAGTATCCATAGTAACAGAGTAGGTAAACAATGCTACAGGATTACCCACCAGATCTAGTCCAGTAAGTATCCATAGTAACAGAGTAGGTAAACAATGCTACAGGATTACCCACCAGATCTAGTCCAGAAAGTATCCATAGTAACAGAGTAGGTAAACAATGATACAGGATTACCAACCAGATCTAGTCCAGAAAGTATCCATAGTAACAGAGTAGGTAAACAATGCTACAGGATTACCAACCAGATCTAGTCCAGTAAGTATCCATAGTAACAGAGTAGGTAAACAAAGCTACAGGATTACCAACCAGATCTAGTCCAGAAAGTATCCATAGTAACAGAGTAGGTAAACAATGCTACAGGATTACCCACCAGATCTAGTCCAGAAAGTATCCATAGTAACAGAGTAGGTAAACAATGCTACAGGATTACCAACCAGATCTAGTCCAGTAAGTATCCATAGTAACAGAGTAGGTAAACAATGCTACAGGATTACCAACCAGATCTAGTCCAGAAAGTATCCATAGTAACAGAGTAGGTAAACAATGCTACAGGATTACCCACCAGATCTAGTCCAGTAAATATCCATAGTAACAGAGTAGGTAAACAATGCTACAGGATTACCAACCAGATCTAGTCCAGAAAGTATCCATAGTAACAGAGTAGGTAAACAATGCTACAGGATTACCCACCAGATCTAGTCCAGTAAGTATCCATAGTAACAGAGTAGGTAAACAATGCTACAGGATTACCCACCAGATCTAGTCCAGTAAATATCCATAGTAACAGAGTAGGTAAACAATGCTACAGGATTACCAACCAGATCTAGTCCAGAAAGTATCCATAGTAACAGAGTAGGTAAACAATGCTACAGGATTACCAACCAGATCTAGTCCAGTAAGTATCCATATTAACAGAGTAGGTAAACAATGCTACAGGATTACCCACCAGATCTAGTCCAGTAAGTATCCATAGTAACAGAGTAGGTAAACAAAGCTACAGGATTACCAACCAGATCTAGTCCAGAAAGTATCCATAGTAACAGAGTAGGTAAACAATGCTACAGGATTACCCACCAGATCTAGTCCAGTAAGTATCCATAGTAACAGAGTAGGTAAACAATGCTACAGAATTACCCACCAGATCTAGTCCAGTAAGTATCCATAGTAACAGAGTAGGTAAACAATGCTACAGGATTACCAACCAGATCTAGTCCAGTAAGTATCCATAGTAACAGAGTAGGTAAACAATGCTACAGGATTACCCACCAGATCTAGTCCAGTAAGTATCCATAGTAACAGAGTAGGTAAACAATGCTACAGGATTACCCACCAGATCTAGTCCAGTAAGTATCCATAGTAACAGAGTAGGTAAAAAATGCTACAGGATTATCCACCAGATCTAGTCCAGAAAGTATCCATAGTAACAGAGTAGGTAAACAATGCTACAGGATTACCCACCAGATCTAGTCCAGTAAGTATCCATAGTAACGAAGTAGGTAAACAATGCTACAGGATTACCCACCAGATCTAGTCCAGTAAGTATCCATAATAACAGAGTAGGTAAACAATGCTACAGGATTACCCACCAGATCTAGTCCAGTAAGTATCCATAGTAACATAGTAGGTAAACAATGCTACAGGATTACCCACCAGATCTAGTCCAGTAAGTATCCATAGTAACAGAGTAGGTAAACAATGCTACAGGATTACCCACCAGATCTAGTCCAGTAAGTATCCATAGTAACAGAGTAGGTAAACAATGCTACAGGATTACCCACCAGATCTAGTCCAGTAAGTATCCATATTAACAGAGTAGGTAAACAATGCTACAGGATTACCCTCCAGATCTAGTCCAGTAAGTATCCATAGTAACAGAGTAGGTAAACAATGCTTTTTTTTACCTTAAAAGTTTATATATAACGAAATAGAAAAAAACAATTTTACTGACGATTATCAGAACTTTAAGACGAGTTTGAAGATATCAAAGGGGTAATCAGAATCCGTAAATCGAAGAACAGACAACGTATCGGCCAAAAGAAAAAGGACAAAAGGACAAACAACGATCTACAAAACACACATATAAAACTAAAAAACGAGTAACACGAACCGTACTAAAAACCGAGGGTGAACTCAGGTGCTCCAGAAGGGTAAGCAGTTCCTGCTCCAATAGTGTTACTATAGTTACAAACACGGTGATAAGTCATGAATGAGGAAAAGACCGGAAAGTTTTTACGAAAAGTGGAACATATCCATGGCCATTTGTAACACAGATGTTCCATAATGGTTAACCAAGTCATGGTGGCGACCGTTAAACTTTGGAAGTGATGACTTCAACTTAAACACTAGAAACCCTTGGTTCAGTAGCTTCCTTGTGGATTTTTACAAAATAAGATTTGTCCCTTCCTATGACAAGGTATTTGTATCTACGTTGGCCATTCTTTTTAATGAAACACAGTTGGACCAACTCCCTTAATCTATCTTTCAGCTTTGAGTGGGAAATAGTTGTGTAGAGGGTAGAGAAGTCAAATGTTTTAATGCTATTGTATCTTACAGTACATTCAGTGCTTTGATTTATATATTTTTTTGCAGGCTCCTACAAAAAGAAAGTCGACAGGAGGCAGATTTGACTATGACAATACACTTATTAGTACCAAAGCTATAAAGAAGTAAGTAACAAATTACCTCCTTGTGCTCAAAAGAAATCAGCTTGTACATGGTAAATTTACAAAGATTTCCTGTATTGGGACTTTTTTTTATTCAAGCTTCAGTTTAGACAGGTTTCATTGTAATTTGCTTGAAATTAATGAACTTCTTTGTTATTTTAGTGCTTTTTCCTGCTCAAAATTAGCCTTACAATCAGAGAGTTCAAGTGACCATGAAGAATCTCAAAAAGTGCTCAGTACCAGTGCTCCTGCTTCCACCAATTGCCTTCTGGGAAATTTTGAGGTAAGACTATTTTTTCCGGACTTGACTGTGTAAATGAGTAACACGACAGGTGTCTTATAAGAGAAACTTGGTTTTTTTTATGGGCTCTGTGTCGTTCATTTTTTATTTTTTTTGTGCTGTCCTAACATGTGTCTTTACGTTCTGAGTTCCGTGTTGTGATGACTGATGTCTTTTACGATTTCCACATAAAAACGATGTTCGGTTCCACTTTACCTCCAGTTGTGTGTAGGAAAGTTCATGTCTAATTTATATTATTTGTGTTTGTTTGTGCATAGTGGTGTCCAACACATATTGTGTTGTATGTTTGCTTTGTTTTTCTTCGTCTTGTGTATCCTATGTTGCCAGTTTCTCTGGATTGTCCATTTTTGATTGCTCCTTCTGTATTCTCTAACATTTATTTAAAGTTTTCATCTGTGAAGTTAGTAACCTTAAGTCAAATTAAAAGATAAATAATATGATGAGTGAATGATTGTTGTCATAGTAATAACAGGTTACTTTTTGATAAAATGATGTCTGTTTTAAATTAGACCAACATGCTGAGTTGGATTTTTTTAATGCTATCTCAGTGAAATAATAGTCTATAGGCAGACATGTCGCTCCAATGAGAGACATATTATCCAGACTCCCAGCCAACCAGCAGGGATCGATTGTGCAACTAGTTTACAATTTTTGTTTGGTGTCAGGATTTTTTTTTTATTCCTATTTTGAAGTCGGACCAGTCTTTGCTGTTACTCCTTAGATGAGAAGCAGGAATTACCAGTTTTATAACCGGGAATCATTCATTCATTTTCGCGTAAAGGAAATAAGTCATATTAAAAATTATTAAAACATATAATTTTTTAATTAATTTGAGAATGTACAAAAGGTTTGTTGTCTCAGGTTATCAGGATATCAATTACAGTTTAGCTTCTATATCTTAAAAGGGCCATCATGGTCATGGTCATATGGTAGTTGGATTTACAACTACCTGTCCAATCAGTGCCTATCACCACTAAAGTTCGAACCCTGTTCATGGCAAGGTGTACTCGATAAAACATTATATGATAAAGTTGGTCAGTGACTTATGGCAGGTCGGTGGTTTTCTCCGGACACTCTGGTTTCCTCCATCATTAAAACGGACCACCACAATATTACTAAAATATTGTTGAATGTGGCATTAAACACCATAAACCAAGCCATCTATATCTTAATATCTGGTAAATTCTTTCCTTCAAATGCTTGAAATCAAAATTGAGTCTGTTTGTTATGGGTTTAAGAAATAACTGTATTGTATTTAAAGAGCTTCCAGGATCAATTGGGGAGCTGACGGTTGCAAAAGCAACTCGTAGCACAGCTAGTAAAACAGATATTTACCTCCATTAAATCCCCAATTGAAGCCGACATCTCTTCAAATACAATACTGATATTTCTAATCTAATGCAAAGTAAAAATATTTTAATGGAGCTTAAGAAATGGTATAAGAATTGCAAAAAACTAAAATGCTGTGATATAGATGACTTTGGCTCATAAACCTTATAGAGACTCATGACACCATTTGAAAATGTTCATTGTTGAACATACACACTGAATGTTATTTCACAATATGGTTGCTTAAATTTCTGATAAAATCTAACCAGAAATTATTTCAGAGGTAGGTGATTTCTTTATTTGCTATCATATTGTAGTTATTGTCATGTTGGATTTCAAGAATTCAATATGGCGGCTCATTCAAACTAGAATCCTTAGTTACGGCAAACATTAGCCAATCAGAAAGCTCGTTATATAATTATTGCATTAGAATTTAGTATGATTTATCGCAGATAACTTGAATTTTTTGTTATTTTGATGTAAATTACAGAATTTTCCAATACAATGAGATATGACTTATGACAAAGAAAATTTAAACTGTGATGGTCGACAATTCCATTCACATCAACAAAATGAGCAACAAAATCATTGAACATAAAATAGACCAAGACATTTATCGTTGAAAATCAAGATCCTTAGGCAGACAGGCACAAAAATATGGCAGGGTTAAACCGGTTCATGTGATCACAACCCTCCAACTCTTGATTATTACCAATAATATTGGATCACCAAAGGCAATGCCGATAACAACAAATAATAAACATGTACATATTCTTATGGTTGCTACAAAATGTCTGACCAATTTTTAATTTTTTTTTCAGGAATCTGTATTAAATGGTAGGATAGAGCCTGTTGGTGTAGTGGAAGGATTTAAAGCTGAAATAGGAGCTGGAGGACGCTTCTGTCCAAAACATATCACACTTCCTGTCACAGCCTACTTCTTCCAACTCTCTGATGACAACGCCCCTTCTCCATATTTGGTAAGTTACTGTCCAAAGCATATCACACTTTCTGTCCCCGCCTATATATAGCTACTTCTTCCAACTCTCTGATGACAACGTCCCTTCTCCATATTTCATATTTGGTAAGTTCCTGTCACAGCCTACTTCTTCCAACTCTCTGATGACAACGCCCCTTCTCCATATTTCATATTTTTTGTAAGTTCCTGTCACAGCCTACTTCTTCCAACTCTCTGATGACAACGCCCCTTCTCCATATTTCATATTTGATAAGTTCCTGTCACAGCCTACTTCTTCCAACTCTCTGATGACAATGCCCCTTCTCCATATTTAGTAAGTCTCTGTCCAAAACATATCACACTTTATGTCACAGCCTACTTCTTCCAACTCTCTGATGACAACGCCCCTTCTCCATATTTGGTAAGTTACTGTCCAAAACATATCACACTTTCTGTCCCCGCCTACTTCTTCCAACTCTTTGATGACAACGTCCCTTCTCCATATTTGGGAAGTTCCTGTCACAGCCTACTTCTTCCAACTCTCTGATGACAATGCCCCTTCTCCATATTTCATATTTGGTAAGTTCCTGTCACAGCCTACTTCTTCCAACTCTCTGATGGCAATGCCCCTTCTCCATATTTCATATTTGGTAAGTTTCTGTCACAGCCTACTTCTTCCAACTCTCTGATGACAATGCCCCTTCTCCATATTTAGTAAGTTTCTGTCCAAAACATATCACACTTAATGTCACAGCCTACTTCTTCCAACTCTCAGATGACAATGCCCCTTCTCCATATTTGGTATGTTTCTGTCCAAAGCATATCACACTTCCTGTCCCCACCTACTTCTTCCAACTCTTAGATGACAATGCCTCTTCTCCATATTTGGTAAGTTTCAGTCCAAAACAAATCACACTTCCTGTCACAGTCTACTTCTTCCAACTCTCAGATGACAATGCCTCTTCTCCATATTTGGTAAGTTCCTGTCACAGCCTACTTCTTCCAACTCTCCGATGACAATGTCCTTTCTCCATATTTCATATTTGGTAAGTTCCTGTCACAGCCTACTTCTTCCAACTCTCTGATGACAATGCCCCTTCTCCATATTTAGTAAGTTTCTGTCCAAAACATATCACACTTCATGTCACAGCCTACTTCTTCCAACTCTCAGATGGCAATGCCCTTTCTCCATTTTTGGTAAGTTTCTGTCTAGAGCATATCACACTTTAGTTTAGGATATTATATACCCCATGTTTTTGGTGCTCATCTTAGGTGTTGTGTTTTTATGCCCCCGCGACAAAGAGTCGGGGGGGGGGGGGGGGGGGGGGTCATATTAATTTATCCTTGTCTGTCCGTTCGTCCATCCGGATATAGATACATGGTTTGTCCGGCTATCTCAGTTTTGGAGGTACAGCTTTAATATTTTGTATGATGTTTATGCACATAATGGAGGTGTGCATGTCCACAGGATTTTGATTTTCATCAAATATTTGATAATGACAGGTAGTTGGACTTAATCATTTTTTTATGCCCCCGCGACGAAAAGTCGGAGCGGGGGGATTTTGTCAAATATTCACAAAATGACAGGTAGTTGGACTTCATTTCCTTCTTACTAGCTACAAAATGGAAACATGGTTTGTATGGCTCCTACTACAGTTTTTGACTTGTTTATAATTTCTTATGGTCAGGCGGGGGACATCATTTGTGTCTTACAGACACACTTCATTTTTAAAAATCACTCCTAACAAAGCAATTTTTCCATAATTATCAGGTGCGGTGGCATACTTCTTTTCTAGTTTATTTTCTTTGTTTTCGTCCTGTGTCTTGTGTTGCCCAGTGATTCTTGTGTCTCTGGATTGTCCATTCTTAATTGACTCTTAGGTTTTCTCTAACATTTATTTACATAAAAAATTAACCATTTTTCAAGCTATTCGTAAGAATACCAAGATGGCATTACATATACAATAAATCAAGAATTTGTCCTCTTAATTTATAAATAAATTAAAGTCATTTGTCAACAACACCAAGAAACCATTAACAATTACACTAACGAGGAAGTTTTATTTTACGATTTTAATTGTTTGATTTTCAGGGTCATATAAACCTAGAATCATTAGGCAAGAAAGGTTATAAGATTCCGAAGTGTGGCACAGTACAAGTTGTAAGTAATATAACTCATACTATTTATAGAATATGTTAAATTTTTGAACAGGTTATGCTGGCAACTCTTTAATTACAATACTCTTACAGGGCTTACCACACATAGTAAAAACAGGGCGACTTGACTTCTCTCTTTCTTGACTTAAGGGCGAAGTGAGGGAAAATCTGGGAGACTTCCGAAAATCGATCCAAATTTTAACGTTTCTTTCCCCGTTACCGCACATTCCCCTACCTTTCACAAAAACGAACAATGATCTAAAAGGATGCAATTAACGAGTTTGGAATAAAATATTGAAAATCAAACCCTCTATGGGTCACATTTCAGGAACATGTGAATATTGAAGAAAAAGTATGATTATTGGTGAAAAAAATACGGACTTAAAAAGACTGACAGGGCGACTAAAACCAAGTCGAAGAAGTCGCCCACTTCGCCTGGTTTGGTGAGCCCTGCTCTTATTTCTGGAAGATAACTACTCTTGCATTCTAAATATCCAAAATAAATCATGAATAACCAAAGACTGAAATAACTCATTAATGTCAGTGAGTTATCATCGTTGTTTGGTAACAAGTGTTCAGAATGCTAGAGTAGTTATACTGTTTACTAGAGTAGTTATACTGTTTACTAGAGTAGTTATACTGTTTACTAGAGTAGTTATACTGTTTACTAGAGTAGTTATACTGTTTACTAGAGTAGTTATACTGTTTACTAGAGTAGTTATACTGTTTACTAGAGTAGTTATACTGTTTACTAGAGTAGTTATACTGTTTACTAGAGTAGTTGTACTGTTTACTAGAGTAGTTGTACTGCTTACTAGAGTAGTTATACTGTTTACTAGAGTAGTTATACTGTTTAATAGAGTAGTTATACTGTATAATAGAGTAGTTGTACTGTTTACTAGAGTAGTTATACTGTTTACTAGAGTAGTTGTACTGTTTACTAGAGTAGTTGTACTGTTTACTAGAGTAGTTGTACTGTTTACTAGAGTAGTTGTACTGTTTATTATAGTAGTTATACTGTTTACTAGAGTAGTTGTACTGTTTACTAGAGTAGTTGTACTGTTTACTAGAGTTGTTGTACTGTTTACTAGAGTAGTTATACTGTTTACTAGAGTAGTTATACTGTTTACTAGAGTAGTTATACTGTTTACTAGAGTAGTTATACTGTTTACTAGAGTAGTTATACTGTTTACTAGAGTAGTTATACTGTTTACTAGAGTAGTTGTACTGTTTACTAGAGTAGTTGTAATGTTTACTAGAGTAGTTGTACTGTTTACTAGAGTAGTTGTACTGTTTACTAGAGTAGTTGTACTGTTTACTAGAGTAGTTGTACTGTTTACTAGAGTAGTTATACTGTATAATAGAGTAGTTATACTGTTTACTAGAGTAGTTATACTGTTTACTAGAGTAGTTGTACTGTTTACTAGAGTAGTTATACTGTTTACTAGAGTAGTTGTACTGTTTACTAGAGTAGTTATACTGTTTACTAGAGTAGTTATACTGTTTACTAGAGTAGTTATTCTGGTTACTAGAGTAGTTATACTGTTTACTAGAGTAGCTATACTGTTTGTTACATACATAAGACTCTTTGTTTTGCACTGATAAGACATTGTGAAAATGAACTTGTTTTCCATTGTCAGACCCTCAAGTACATTTTGGATTGAGACGACATTGATACTGTGATGACACATAAGTGTTAGAGAATACAGAAGGGGCATTCAAATAAGGACAATCCAGAGATACTGGCAACATAGGGCACACAAGTCGAAGAAAAACAAAAACACAACACAATACAGGGGCGGATCTAGGATTTCAAGTTAGGGGGGAGTGCACTTAAAATAATTGCACCGAGCGGAGGGAGGCACGAAAATTTTTGGGGTATTTTGTGTGGAAAATCACGATTTTACGCCAGAAAATCATATTTTTTCCAATTTTAGGAGGGGCGCGCGCCGGGTACGCCGCCCCTGGATCCTCCCCTGCAATATATATGTTATTGCACTTGGAAATCTTGGTATTTCACAGGCATCTATTATGAAAAACATTTTGAAGAGTAATAGTCAACAATTCCACCAATATCGACTAAACAAAAAAAAACCTCTCACTTCAAACAATTGAATACAAAAGACACAAATCATTTGAAAATTATGTACAAGGTCAGTGGCCAATAAAAGGAAGACCATTTCAAACTTTACCACTTTTTCCTCTCTGGAGTTATGCCCCTGTTTACTTCAGCTGGAAGTGGGGGCATCCATGTGCTGTGAACACATTATTCCATTTTTTTTAGAAATTATATCCAAAAAATTGTTTAGATCATCAGGAATAAGATGACTAATTCAAATTCATTGTCAATTACCTGTACAATCAGTGCCTATCACCACTAAAGTTGTGAGTTCGAATCCTGTTCATGGCGAGGTGTACTCTATATAGCAAATAGTTCATGGCACTGCACTGAGGGTCATATGGCAGTATATGGACCGGTCCGTCACCAAAAAAATACCGAAGCTTCTGAGGTCCATATAATATTTTTGTGGTGACGGACAGGTCCATATACTGCCATATGACCCGAAGTGACATGAACTATTTGCTATATTATACTTTTTATCTAAAATAATAATGCAGGTACCTGGCCGGTCCATATACTACCGGTCCATATATGAAAATAGTGACCGGCTGCGCTAACAAAGACAAATAGGGAAAATAAAAACGTAAAGTGTAATATACAACATTATGTGATAAAGTTTGTCAGTGACTTGCGACAGGTCGATGGTTTTCTCCGGGTACTCCGGTTTCCTCCACCAATAAAACTGACTGCCACGGTATAAATGAAATATTGTTGAAAGTGGTGTTTAACACCATAAACCTAATCCAAATTCATTGTCTGACTTTATTTTAGACATTGTTTAATCCAAACAAGACAGTCGTTAAGATGTGTGTTGTTATGTATGATATGAGTGACATATTGTCTCAATATTACTTTATTTTAGACATTGTTTAATCCAAACAAGACAGTTGTCAAGATGTTTGTTGTAATGTATGATATGAGTGATATGCCAGCCAACTGCCAAACGTTTTTGAGACAGAGAACTGTGTACATGCCTGCTGACAGTAACAGCACAGAAACAACATTTCTACGATATCTTATACATCTGAGGTAAATGTTTGTGTAATTATAATGATCTGATCAATTTGAAATGTGATATTTTTTTAGATTTTAGTACCGGTATTTGACAAGCTTCTACAGTTTCTACCGGGGTTATCTTTCCTTACTTTCATATCAACCTCTCAATGTGATATGTGATGAGAAGTACATTTGGAGCAAAACATGTAAACGAAAATATTTATCGAGAATTTGGTAAGATGAAATCAGTGACATCGTTATAATGTCACATTAGAAAACAGCGATATTATGTCAATGTCACATTAGAAAACAGCGATATTATGTCAATGTCACATTAGAAAACAGCGATATTATGTCAATGTCACATTAGAAAACAGCGATATTATGTCAATGTCACATTAGAAAACAGCGATATTATGTCAATGTCACATTAGAAAACAGCGATATTATGCCAATGTCACATTAGAAAACAGCGATATTATGTCAATGTCACATTATAAAACAGCGATATTATGTCAATGTCACATTAGTTGCTTCATGTGAGATATTTTCAGGTGTAAAGATCAAAGGGGAAAATTTACAAATCGTCAATAACACACGAATATCAGGGGTCTAGGACAAAAGCCCCCCGACAAAAAGATCCCCCAATAGTGAATAGTACAAGTTATTTATATATTGGTATCTTTGCACACATTTTGGACTTACTAGTATTGTACTGCTATTTATAGGTTATCATTATTTTTTAATACCGTTTTGTCATGGGGGCTTTTGTCAAGGGGCTTTTGTCCTGTTCCCCAATATCAGCTAAGTAATATTTATGATTTTTATTTCAGATTCGCTAGCAGTATTTATCATGTGTAAAGTCATATTTAAAACAGTAATATTATGTCAATATCACATTAGTTGCTTCATGTGAGATATTTTCACGTGTAAAGATCAAAGGGGAAAATTTACAAATCGTCAATAAAACACGAATATCAGCTACTGTGAAATCATTATTAATTGTGGGGTTCTATTTTTCGTGTAATTCGTGGTTCACTGAAACCACGAAAATTAAGATCCAACGAAATATAATTTTCCCATTGATTGTTGCCTGTCGTGCTTGAAACCACAAATTCAAGAACCCATGAATAAATGCATTTTGTAGAAACCACGATTATTGGTGCCAACGAATAAAAGTACTTTCACAGTAATTAATAAACATGGTTTTTATTTTCAGATTCGCTAGCAGTAAATCAGGAAATGTATACCTACATACAGATATTAGACTCATCTTTGCCCGCGACAAATTTGAATTCGACCCCAAAGTTGCCAACTACGAACTCCGCTCATTCACAGAAGGACCACAAAACCCAAAGTTCTCGCCAAAGAGATAATGACAATTTTATTTTTTTAGTTTTCATTTTAAATGGTTGTCATAGCAACAGCAGATTGTTAAGAATGACTGTGAAAGTTTTATTTTTGAATATTTTAATTTATGTTATTATTTATTTTTTATGTGAATGACGAACGCTTCATCTGTTACGATTGTTATATTAATGTGTATTCCATGTTTATAGAAATATATAGGTCAAGGTTAAGATCGAGAGGTCAAGGACAGTTTGATCTTAACAGTCAATGTCAAATCTTTTTTAAGTTTCTATGGGTACGAGTCATCCAGGTTACAAAGAAATTCAATTCTGATGGGAGATATTTTTATCGTTGTATTAATTTTATAAAATCTCATAGGTTTATTGAAGGAGAAAAGACAAATATAGTATATTTTACATTTATAAAGGTGGGTTGCAAAGGCTATCTCACTACCCAGAGAAGGCTCAATTATTTTTGTCTAAGCCATTTTTTACAGTGATTAAATAAAAGTTATTGCCCTTGTAGTAGATCATACTGTAAGGTTCAATACTTACACAGTTTTCGTGTTACTCCCACAGATTTCCCCGTGTTAAATCACATCTATATTATACAGTGTTCTAAAAATAGGGTCTGAAAATAGAGGGACACCAGAGAGGGGGTCACTTCAACTTATGTTCAAATTATTCCAATTATTGATAATCACCTGAGGGATAATGCCACAAATAGCTGAAATACTGCTAAAGTTGGCATTAAACACCAATCAATCAATCAATCACCCTGAGATCTAATTATGACAAGACAGTTAGGACAACATAGAGTTGACACTATTATATAGCTCATTACTTGGCTTGGGTGTACCTGCAATTGATTTGACAATTCCATTAGGGCACATTATTATTATGAAGAGGATGGCAGGGGTGCTCAAATGGGGCAGTTGGACAATTGAATACGAGGACAGGGTGTTGTGTCCCTCCATTTCTCTCTAGCTAGAAATAGTGCTGAATAAAGTTGATGAAAACTTTTTCTGTTACAATGAAATTTGTTTACCCCTAGTAATGAATTGTAAAATTAGTTTGTCTTAGTAGAAATTTGTAGTACTGTATCTTTTTGGTTTGATATCCGTTGTTAACTGAAAGGAGTTCAAAATAAAAGATTTTTGAAAATTTTAAAAAATCAGAATTTTCGTCATATTTTTCTTTCATCATAGACGAAAATATAGGCAAATTTTAATCTTTTTTTATATGAACCTTAGAACTCATGATTTGTACCCATGTTTGACTGTGATTTATAGAAAAATAAACCGGTTAAAATTATTGGTCAAAATTTTTGCCATGTGATTTGTGTTGTTTGTCATGTGACCAATTTTAAGTCTGAATCCTCTATATGTTTTAATCTACAAAGCTTTTACCAATTTTATTAAACAAAAAAGGTTAGATAAAAAAAAATGGAGTTGTGGAGATTTAAAAATATTTCAATTAAATTGTTGAGATTGATGGGGAAAATTCACCGTCCTGATGTTGTAAGTCACCAACAAAATTTATGAATTAAAGTTATATCTAGTACTCCTTACCACAAAGGGGGTTGGGGGGGGGATTTATAGTGGTAGTAGCCACTGATTCTATGGGGATATGTAAATCTAACTCTTAAGCCAGAACCCAGATTTCCATCAGCATAAGCCGTGGTATTTTTTTGTGTTCAATGATTTGAGGTGAGAGATTGGTGTTTGTTTTGTTGGCCATCACTGTTTAAGCTTTCTTTTCAACAATCCCACTTTATCACAACTGCAATAACCCATTCTAATTTTTATTGGGATTTCCAGGAAGAATCATGATTTTGGGAGTCCAAAATCTCTAAATATTTAGTTCTTATTTTAAATTCAAGGATTTATTGAACCAAAATCAACAAAATTGGTTATCAACGAGTACTAGTATTTTCAATTTTTTTTAAATCAAAAGAGATATTATAACCTAAATAAGATTATCGTTGATTGTGTAAAATCAAGCCACAAGTGTTATGTGAAAACTAGTTTAATTTCTTTAGTGACATTACATTGTAGTGGTGTAACTTCCTTTGAGGCAACCGAGGCAGTTGCCATGGTAAAAAAAATCAACAACAAAAATTAGTCCTTTTATTTTTGTTTTTAAAAAAATTCTGGCATGCTCAGTGGTAATGGAAGAATCATATTTGTATTGTAGTATGATTCAAATAGGCCATAACTACTCGTTTTAAAACGGAAAAAATGTATTTTCCTTATTTAAAATGTCCATATCTTCTGGAGGGCTGCGCATCCCAGACCCAATGCATTGGCGTCACTAACGTAAACTGGACAAATCCTCAATAAACGTCCTATTGTTGATATTTTTTTCTTGAGATATACTTCTCATCGCATCTTGCATTTCGTGATTCACCTTTGATGCAGTATTGATATGAGGAATCATTTCTTGCTAAACCAATCAACGGTAGTATATATTTATTGTATATTTAAAACGTGGCTTTTGAAGATTATTGACAATTGTCATCATTTGCTTCCTACAATAATAATGCAATTTTCTAATGAAAAAACCCAACATACAGTCAAACCTGTATTAAGAGGTCACCTTTGGGACAATGAAAAGGTGGTCTTATAAGACAGGTGACCTCTTAATAGAGGTTCAATGCATATGAAATTTTCTATGAGAGGACAAGGAAAAAAATGACCTTTTAAGACAAGTGACTGCTTAATAGAGGTGACCGCATGGGCAGGTTTTACAGTATTTGAAGAACAACATTTACTTTGTGTAGAGATTTCCAATGTAGAGACATACTGTTATCTGTTTATTGTCATTTGTTGAGGGTGATGTTTGTTATTGAAAACTTGTTAAAAATGTGTGATTTTTTTAAATTTTTTGAATGCTGAATATGTCATGATGGTTATAGAGTTATCTCCCTTATATTGGTCGTTACTAAGGATTAAATTTTTACTATAAAATTAACCACTACAATAGTCACCCTATCATAAGGTCACTAGTCCTGTAAGGCCACTCACACCAAAAGGTCACTAGTCCTGTAAGGCCACTCACACCAAAAGGTCACTAGTTCTGTAAGGCCACTCACACCAAAAGGTCACTAGTCCTGTAAGGCCACTCACACCAAAAGGCCACTAGTCCTGTAAGGCCACTCACACCAAAAGGTCACTAGTCCTGTAAGGCCACTCACACCAAAAGGTCACTAGTCCTGTAAGGCCACTCACACCAAAAGGTCACTAGTCCTGTAAGGCCACTCACACCAAAAGGTCACTAGTCCTGTAAGGCCACTCACACCAAAAGGTCACTAGTCCTGTAAGGCCACTCACACCAAAAGGTCACTAGTCCTGTAAGGCCACTCACACCAAAAGGTCACTAGTCCTGTAAGGCCACTCACACCAAAAGGTCACTAGTCCTGTAAGGTCACTCACACCAAAAGGCCACTAGTCCTGTAAGGCCACTCACACCAAAAGGTCACTAGTCCTGTAAGGCCACTCACACCAAAAGGTCACTAGTCCTGTAAGGTCACTCACACCAAAAGGTCACTAGTCCTGTAAGGTCACTCACACCAAAAGGTCACTAGTCCTGTAAGGCCACTCACACCAAAAGGTCACTAGTCCTGTAAGGCCACTCACACCAAAAGGTCACTAGTCCTGTAAGGCCACTCACACCAAAAGGTCACTAGTCCTGTAAGGCCACTCACACCAAAAGGTCACTAGTCCTGTAAGGTCACTCACACCAAAAGGTCACTAGTCCTGTAAGGCCACTCACACCAAAAGGTCACTAGTCCTGTAAGGCCACTCACACCAAAAGGTCACTAGTCCTGTAAGGCCACTCACACCAAAAGGTCACTAGTCCTGTAAGGTCACTCACACCAAAAGGTCACTAGTCCTGTAAGGTCACTCACACCAAAAGGTCACTAGTCTTGTAAGGCCACTCACACCAAAAGGTCACTAGTCCTGTAAGGCCACTCACACCAAAAGGTCACTAGTCCTGTAAGGCCACTCACACCAAAAGGTCACTAGTCCTGTAAGGCCACTCACACCAAAAGGTCACTAGTCCTGTAAGGTCACTCACACCAAAAGGTCACTAGTCCTGTAAGGTCACTCACACCAAAGACCATCTGTCTGATCAGGGCAGAATTCAAATCTACTGAGATAGTAAAATAGTACTAAATTGCCCACCTCTTTAAGGCCACTACTGTGAAAAGTAAACTTCAAGAAAAGGTTTGTCTTTTTAAAAGATCAAGAACCCAAGGGTAAAATATTTACATACAAAAATAAAGACCTGCATTAAGAGGTCACCTTATGGACAAAGATAAAGTGGCCTTATAAGACAGGAGGTAACCTCTTAAAAGAAGTTCATTTCATATGAAATTTGCTATGACAGTACAAGAAAAAGGTAGCCTTTTAATACAGGTGGCTGCTTTACAGAGGTGACCACTTAGGCAAGTTTGACTATGGATATAATAAAGTTCCAGCTTTTTGATACACTAGATGAATCCACATGTATATTATAAGGGAGGTAATCCACACGTATATTAACATAAGGGAGGTAACTTTTTTTGTTTTTGCTTTTTAAGGTGTGTAGTTACAATATACCATATATACAAATAATAAAGAATATTATTTAAAAAAATTACCTTGTTTTTAAATTTCGAAATTGTTCCGACATTTAATTTTGTGTTTTTCATTTTATTATGTGGATATTATGAAAAGGTGGCTTATGGTGTTTAATGCCACTTTCAACAATATTTTAGGAATATCATGGCAGTCAGTTTTATTGGTGGAGGGAACTGGAATACCCGTAGAAATCCACTGACCTGTCACAAGACACTGACAAACTGTATCACATAATGTTGTATCGAGTACACCCCACCTGAGCAGGATTCGAACTCACAACTTTAGTGGTAATAGGCACTAATCACTGATTGCATAGGTAGCTGTAAATCCAACTACCATACAATCACAACATGGTGGCCCCTGGTTGTAGTCAGAGGCTGTAATTTGAAGGACAGACAATACAATGGACAAAAAGAAAAAACAATAAACAAAATATTACATAGAAAAATCATTGTGGCACGAGTTCACGCCCAGGTTGTCACAAATCATTGCTATTGTGGCACGCGTTCACACCCAGGTTGTCACAAGGTGTACTTTACATATCTGTTTTCAAACCACTAAGATTTTTTGATTTATAACGCCACTTTCAACAATATTTCAGCTATATCATGGCGACCAGTTTTAATGGTGGAGGAAGCCGGAGTACCCAGAGAGAACCACCGAGCATAAGCAAGCAACTGTTATGAAGTTTATCACTTGCGACTGCGAGTCGAGTGCATCCTTTTTGTAATTTACAAAGCTGGGTGCAAACCCACGCCGTATAGGTGATAGGCCTGTACGAGTTGCTAAATCCAACGACCTAACTCATTGAGCCACCCAGGCCCTCAAACCACTAAGTAACTGCATCAGTGGTGTAATGGTTACCATGCTCGTCTCTAGTGCGATGGATCATTAAGCACTGGTCAATCCAATGACATTATTTTGGTGTTTGTTGCTTTTCCATAAAGCATGTAGCATTAAGGAGAAAGAGCATATATGGATTGGCTTGAAACCAGGATGTGTCCAATTGGAGAGACATGTCTATCTGTATTATGTGTGTTGGTCTAGTACAAAGTGAACATTCACATCCTATCGGAATGTAACTTGCTCTCGTCATGAATCAGCTGAAAATTGCCTGTGTGACATTCAACAACAATCACTCACTCAAATCATATAATTTCATTGAATTTGTTCAGTGGTATATGTCTGGCCATCTTGGATTTCCAATCAACACCCCCTTGTGTAGTAACAAGGAACATTTCAGTTTTCCTTCAAATGAATGTTGTGTATAAACAAGTGAGTAGTACATGTGTGTATTTCAGCTTTATATGGGATGAGAATAAGTAACCCACAACTGGTTATGCTCCAATACTCTCCATGCATGGGGCCCGGGTGGCTTAATGAGTTAGGTCGCTGGATCTAACAACTTGTACAAGCCTATCACCAATACGGTGTGCGTTCGCGCCCGGATTTGTAAATTACAAAAAAAAGTTTACCAGTTGCTTGCCCATGGTCGGTGGTTCTCCAGCTTCCTCCACCACTAAGACACCAAAAATCAAATCATCTCCATTCAGAACCTGTGGGTCAATTCAGTCTGTGCCAAAAACATTTTGACAAACTAGCCCGAACAGCATATTAGAAGAATTTTTCTATTTGATTAAGGAAATTTAATGCAAATTTTACTAGACAGGGGCATAGGGCTAGTGGTTTTTGGCACAGGCTGAATTCATATGAAAACCATGGTTTTAAATTTGTATCGTAACTGATCTGTATTTAGTAACATTATGATACTCAAATTTTTCTCTTACATGGATAGTAGAGATTATGAAAGATACATATCATCTTTTATCCCCTTTACCAATATATCAACAATTTACATCTGTTCATGGCAAGGGGTACTCGATACAACATAAGTTTGTCAGTGGTTTTCTCCTGGTACTCCAGTTTCCTTTACCAATAATTGATGATTTAACTGAAATATTGTTGAAAGTGGCATTAAATACCATGAACCCACCCAAAAACATATTTGGAATTCACAAATTCAGTTTGCATCCATACAAAATGTAGATACGATAGGAAATATAACGAGACAACAAAACAATTATCAGAACTCGAACAGGTACTACAATATACTTCACAAAAGATTAGATTTCATTAGTGAATTACCCAAGATTTAGAAGGACAAGAGAAAGCAATACCATGCATCAAATTAAAAATGGAAGCAGTTAGTAGATTCCCTAGAAATAATTGGCCACTTACTACCAACATTGGATCTGGTGCCTTCATATACGTTAGGGATCCTAACAACCTTAAATGGCGATTAGGGTATGGTTGGCATCCTAAAGTAAATTCTAAAAATGTAGTCCGTGAATAGGCTACCGAAATAATAAAAACATCGAATGCAACAACAATTTTAGATTCTTTTTGTAAGATGTGGGTGGCCCTTAAAAGGGCCGGGATTTATTGATCCCAAACTAAACATGTGCGTCTAGTACTCCTGGGACTGGGACGATTTTCCTGCTGCCTTAGCTCCAGATTTCTTTGGCAAGAGAACAGCCTGGATGTTGGGCAATACACCTCCCTGAGCGATGGTCACACCACCCAACAACTTGTTCAACTCTTCGTCGTTCCTGATGGCTAGTTGGAGATGACGAGGAACAATTCTCGACTTCTTGTTGTCACGAGCAGCATTTCCTGCCAATTCTAAAACTTCAGCTGCTAAATATTCGAGGACGGCGGCCAGGTATACAGGGGCACCTGCTCCAACTCGTTCTGCGTAGTTTCCCTTCCTCAGCAGCCTGTGAATTCTTCCCACTGGAAACTGTAAACCTGCACGAGACGACCTTGTCTTTGACTTTGTCTTAGATTTTCCTCCTTTTCCACGTCCAGACATTATGGTGCGATTGTAGTTACGTCAAGTAAAACGAATATGTTTGTTGTGAATGAATGAAGATCCGCGGAAACGTCCTGATTTAACAGGTTGATTTTTCCTTTCGTTAGTTTTGATTGGACGATTTATTTAGTAACGGAGGCGTTCATTGGACAAACTTCTGAAAATTGATTGGGCAATATCTTTTACCGTTGATTGGCTAGAACAAAAACTTGGCGCATTTTTTAATCAATCGATATTTCATCAAATATCTTATCTCCAACTAAAATTAAAGCGTTTTATGGGGTATTTTTTTTTCGAAAATAAATAGAACCAAAAGATGCAATTACAAAAATAATAATAAATAAATAAATAAATAAATAAACTAAGTTAAAGACTAATAATAATATGCCATGATAAATAAAAAAAATAATCTGACCTTGCAGTTTTCAACGAGAATTTTAGGTACGATTTGAAGAAACATAAAATTTTAATAATAATTTTTATGTAAAAAAGTGAAATAATCTGTATTTTGTTTAGTGTGAACATAAATTCTGGCTCGGGGAAATAACATAGCCACCCCCCTTTTTTTCCTTCAAAAATTATCGGTGCCTAAATAAAGAATATGGAGAGAGGTCAAACAAGTGTTAAGATTCTGCTTTAATAATTATTGCTGATGTAGATTTAATTTATTTGATAAAGGGCCAACAAATATCTGTACTTTTTATATGAACACGACCACAGGCGCTCGTGGCACGGACCACCCCCCTTTTTCTAACTTTCTGTTTACAATATTATGTCAACATCAAATTGCACGTGTCGACCCTATTTAGATACTAATAATACACTAGGCATGCAACTCGGCAGGTTTAAAAATCGTACCCCTGCTCGCTTCGAGTACATTTATTGCACCTTATTCCCATTATGTCATTCAAACTAGGACATGTATCCATTCCCAAAAGACGCATCTTTTTGCCCCTTTTTTGTTTTGTGCATACGGCTGACGGAAGTGACGAACCACTGCATTAACTTCAACGATAGGGTCAGAAAAGTTCCAAAAATTAAAATATATATTTTTGGAACTTTTCTGACCCTTTCCTTGAAGTTAATGCAGTGGTACCTCACTTTCGTCAGCCGTGGGTCCTTATACGAAAAATTTGGCAATAAATGTGTGAAAATCTTAAAATTCTGGAGAACTGAGCTATCGTATGTACAAAACAAAAACAGGGGCAAAAAGATGCGTCTTTTAGGAATGGATACATGTTCTAGTTTGACATAAGATTTTATGAATATTGACACGAACAAGTTAAAATAAGGAAAAAGAGATGAAATAATAAAGAAATAAAGAAATTTTATTGAAAATAAATTTGTAAACAGAAAGTTAGAAAAAGGGGGGTGGTCCGTGCCACGAGCGCCTGTGAACACGACTTCTAATTTCGAAATGTGTCGCAGCGTTGCTCTAGCATAGGCCTACATAATGATTGTGGTTTATCCATTACAATATTTAAAGGGTTGTTGGTCTGACTATAACAAGATCAGCAGAATGGACATTCAGAGTCAATAATCTTCTGCTATATGGTTATTGAAGCTTTTGAAAATTTCCTAAATATTTACATATCTACTTCAAATTAATTATCAGAGACTTATAAATATAAATGTTATAAGGCCTCGAAATTATATAGCATCTGGAGAAACTGGAAAATCTCTATTATCTGTAAAAGCATATTTTCTCGACAAAGCAGAGAGAGAGAGAGAGAGAGAGAGAGAGAGAGAGAGAGAGAGAGAGAGAGAACGGCTCAAGGCATATAGGACAAACGCTATACAACAAAAATCTCCTTTATCGTCAGAAACATATCAACTTAATTTGAAAATAATTTTAATGTTTTAGAAGTTAAGAAAAAATTGAAAATCCAAAATTACCACACCATCGGTACAATTGATACCCGAACTCACAAATACACGACCTCTCACTTTCCTGACTTGGTACAGGCACTTCATTAAAGAGGTGGCGGAGTTAAGCTAGTTTTATGGGCCCAAACCCCCCCTCCTAGTGAAATGATGCGGTCATGCACGTGTTTTCCACGTGTAAGTAAAATACCAGCCCTCACATAAGTTACTATAAACAGAAAGCGAAAGCCGCTATATCGAAAGTTGAAAATAGAAAATATAGAAGTCGGTTAATGAAACTCTATTCTTTCCTTGAAGAAATTGAGGACGAACATCACTTTATTCTAGAATTTAGTTCTACATTTTATTCAAAGAAAATAATCGATTTAAAGTTTGTTAGAATTCTAGACAAGTCATATATATATATATATCATGCTTTTATTGCAATTGTAAAGAGAGAGTGGGGGAGCCGCAAGGGCGGATCCAGGATTTCAAGTTAGGGGGGGCGCACTTAAAAAAATTGCGCCGAGCGGAGGGAGGCGCGAACATTTTTGGGGTATTTCGTGTGAAAACTCACGATTTTACGCCAAAAAAATCATAATTTTTTCAATTTTAGGGGGGGGGGGGGGGGGGGGGGGGAGCACCAGGCGCCTGGGAGGGGTAATATTTGTGTGGTAAATACCTAATTTAGAATCAAAATATCTGTCTATGTTGCCTGTAAAGGTTCAAATTAAATTTGCAAAAGTCCTGTTAGGAGTAAATAAACAAGCTGTCAATTTAGCAGTTCTTGGTGAGCTATAGGAATGACATTGTGTATCCAATATCTATTCACGCTTTAAAATCAGCGATTGAATTCTGGCTCCACATACTTAAAGGGGCATTATCTGCCAAAATCGTAAATTTTTGTTGCCCATAAAAACTATCAGATATGATTGATGCCTTAATAAAACGTGTTTCTGTAACTTATAAATGTTATGAAATGTACGCGCATCGGGGAAAAAAGGTGCAACAGCTCGTGTTTTGAGATCGATCAAGAAATGGACGCCATCTTATTAATTATCGGCATTGTTTACGGATTTTGCCGAATCGTCATTAAATCAGTACAACAATGCACTTATTTCTTATTTTCTGTGAATCTGCTTTCAGTCGGCGTTAACTACGGACAAAGAACTATGCAAGTTTGCAGTTAATAAGCACAGGCGCTCGTGGCACGGACTTACCACCCCCCTTTTTTATAACTTTCTGTTTACAAATTTATTTTCAATAAAATTTCTTTATTGTTTCATCTCTTTTTCCTTATTTTAACTTGTTCGTGTCAATATTCATACAATCTTATGTTAACATCAAATTGCATGTGTCGACCCTATATAGATACTAATAATCCAAGTGGATTATTAGTATCTATATAGGGTCGAGTGGATTATTAGTATCTATATAGGGTCGACACATGCAATTGGATTATTAGTATCTATATAGGGTCGACATATGCAATTTGATGTTAACATCAAATTGAATGAATATTAACACGAACAAGTTAAAATAAGGAAAAAGAGATGAAATAATAAAGAAATAAAGAAATTTTATTGAAAATAAATTTGTAAACAGAAAGTTAGAAAAAAAGGGGGGTGGTAAATCCGTGCTACGAGCGCCTGTGTTAATAAGCGACAAAATACAAATTATTCGTTTTTACCTGTCACTAGTAAAGTCAGTTGCATACGGAGAAAGCGAGGTCAAATTATTTGCTTGCAAGGAAATAATAAATCGATGGTAATTTTCGTTCTCAAAAGGTGAAAAGTGGTACGATAAGCTGTTTAATGTGAAATATTTACCTTTATTTCATCATTTTAAAGCTATTTACCTATTTCCAAAACATACGATTTTTTGGATAAAAATCGTAGCTAATGCCCCTTTAAATCAGAAGATACTCTTTTGTATAAAGCTTATGAAACTCACAGGCGCTCGTGGCACGGACCACCCCCCTTTTTCTAACTTTCTGTTTACAAATTTATTTTCAATAAAATTTCTTTATTTCTTTATTATTTCATCTTTTTTTCCTTATTTTAACTTGTTCGTGTCTTGGATTATTAGTATCTATATAGGGTCGACACATGCAATTTGATGTTAACATAAGATTGTATGAATATTGACACGAACAAGTTAAAATAAGGAAAAAGAGATGAAATAATAAAGAAATAAAGAAATTTTATTGAAAATAAATTTGGAAACAGAAAGTTAGAAAAAGGGGGGGGGGGGTGGTCCCGTGCCACGAGCGCCTGCGATGAAACTAACAGAAGTCAGGCTACTCGACAGCTTTGCGACAAGGATCAAAATACTTTTGATAAGCTTCATTTCTCCCATGTTTGGGATAATCAAAGTACTTTTTCTAACAAGCACTTATGATTGAATTGGGAAGACATAATAAAACGGATATTGATAACAGGATCTGTCCCCTGTGTAAAAATGGAGTTGAGGATGAATATCATTTTATTATTTTATGTTCCAGCCTCAACAATATTAGGAATAAAATGTTTGCCAATATTCTTAGTATTTTTCCGTCTTTTCATGTATTGACTGATGAGAAAAAGTTCCTTTATTTATTTCAATGTGAAGAATATGATATTGTAGACATTATTGCGAGCGGAGTAAACGAAATGTATAATAGGAGAAATGAGTTGATTGATAAATATTTTTTTTTAAAGATTTCTGTAAAAGATATATTTGTGTATTGTTTACAAAATGATGGCAACTCATTGCACAATGTGACAGTTTCATGAAAATATAGATCACTATTATATGTTATATTTTGATTGATATTTAAATCATATTTAAAATGTACAACCTCCTCATACTAAATGTCATTAGGGAGTCATGTGTTTCAAACATGTAAATATGTAGTTTGATTGTAGTTAACAGTTTCTTTGTTTTGTATTTAATGTGTTGTTTTGGTAACAATCCTTTGTATATGGATTTCAGACCAATACAATTTCTGTTCTGTTTTGTTCTGTTCCTAAAGTCTCTTTTGATTTAATTTTTTTAATATCACTGGTGATTGAGACAACCCATACAAATATATATGAAAATGAAACATTTTGTGTTGGAAATTATTGTCTTGTAAACAAATTAAATCTAAAATTGCTTAAAAGAAATACAAGCTCTAGGTATCAGGTGTGCGTTTTTTCAGTTATTTAAAAACTATTTTCCTCTAAAAAAAATTCTAAAGTTCATTGCAGAACATGGTTAGAACAGAAATAGTTTTAGATGGTTGCAGTTATTCTTCATTGTTTTTCAGTTATTTTATTTTCTAACCAGAATCATCCCTGGATCATAATAACCTGTTTTAACTTCGAGATATGACAGCTTAATTGCGTATGTCTCTGCTTCCTGTGGCGTTAAACAACAATCACTCACTCTCCACTTCCTGTAATTAAGAGAAATGACAATAACTTGTATATTCCTTTCAAGTTATTATCTATAATTGGTATTACACGTCATACATAATATAATTTGCAGATTTACATTGAGGCAAACCGCCCCAATGGTATGTTAACCATATAATTAATACCAGGACAATTATTACGTAATCATATTATCTAGATAACAATGCCACTATACATCACGTCACACTAAGTGATAATCTGGTTTTAAGGTAATGGGCACATGGCACCACATGGTTGTGATCACTTCCTAGTTGGTATACATTTTTAATTTATTATTAAAAAAAAAAAAAAAAAACAAAAAAAACAGGATTTTTTTTTTAGACAAAAATGGATTTCAAAACAATGTTTTAGGAAAAGATACTGAGGTGTAATTCAAATTGAAAGTTACAAAATATGGTAAAAAGAAAAATGACAAGGAGGAAATTGGAAATATTCTGTTAAGCCACGTTTTTACCAGTCTGTAACTTAAAGGGGGGTAGGTTAATAAAAGTATCGGAACCCCATTTGTAATGGATTTCTCAGTTTCAAACTCGGATAGTTTTTCTGTTTGCACCGGGAATAGCAACTTTCTAATATTTCCAACTGATGAATTAAGTTTTTTCAGAAGCTCACCGTTTAACGCTCGAGAAAATGTTCTTTTTACTATACTTCCAGGCGCAAGCTTCTTGAAACAATTAAGAATAACATTAATCATTCTAACTTTGAAAAATTATCATTTGGGGATAAATTTATATGGTTTTTAAACTCAGAAAGTAAAGATACTTTAATATGCATGTGTGATTTCCTGTTAAAAAGTCACTGTTTCGGATAGCTGGTATCGCATATTTTAACACTAGTCATGTCTCTCATTCTTGTATTTACAATTTATATGATATTTTATGCAATCACCTTATCATGTTTTATTATGTTTATATCCCCCTTCGTGGGCCCTTTAATTTGGACCAATACAATATTATCTTATCTTATCTTATATATGCACCAGATGGGAATGATTTACATATGTCCTATAGACATGATAAAATACGAAGTACTAGCATCAAATTTGGCATAATTAATTACTTATTTCCAGTTTTCCTATTCTGGAGGCTGGACATTTTTCTTTGATAAAACTTTTATTTAAAATCAAATATATTTCGAAAACAATTATATATTTATTTTTTTTAAATTAAAACTCATTCAATTTCATGTCTATATTATTGAAATTTAATTTTACATGGAAGTTTTGTTAAAATATTATCTTCTATATATAATTCATCTTTCATGGCCTATTAAATTAAGATCAATTATATGTATAGAGCACCTGTTCAGCGTCGTGTCGTTTGGCAACAAAGATCACGTGATAACTTTCAAATCAAGATGGCGGAGTAATGTGTATTGGCCAAAGGAAATGAAAACAGATCGATCAAACCTATTGAATTAAAAGACCAACGTAATTATCTGATCAAACAAACTCTTTGTTTGTGATGTTGTATAAATTTGTAAGTACAGTCCCATTTATGGATTTCCGATACATCTATCGACATCCAGAATTTCCCGTCCTCGGTCCTGTCCCTGATTTCATCTGCTGTCGATGATGGAGATTTAGTTTTAACGTATAATAGATAATGTATTGTTTTTTATTGAAAAAAATAAAACTTCATTTCGATTTACAAGATGTGAAATTGTATCAGTTGTTTATTCTGTATTAAATACATTACGAAATACTCCAAAATATCGGTGTGTCTGTGTGCAGAGTTGTTTCCCTTGAGATATGATTTGTGAACAAAATTATATTTTTATATTGAAAAATGACATTATGGAATAACTATTCAACTGTTCAGTCAAAATTTACATATATGCACTTTTACATCAAACCATTTATCACAGCTGCAACAATGTACCCCTCCTGCAACACTTGTCCTCAAACTCAGAAGTTCAAGTGTTACAATTTGATTCCATCTGTTGTCTATATCAGACCTTTCAATAAGGGGCAGTACCAGGTATGTTTACCCACTTAAAATGGTAGTTGGTACCTCCTAATTTCAAAGAATGTTGCATAAGATATGCATGCAAAATGTTAAAATTTTAAGAAATAGTACTGTCTGTAAATAGTGAAGTACTGGTAGACTTGAAAGATATTGGAAGCCCTGCTATATCAGAACTAGACCCATTGAAAAAATGAAAAGATACATAATTTGTAATCATAATGATTTCTACATAAACGGCAAAATTAGATTGTTAATTTTCTATTATCTTGTAAATGTTCAGTTTATCTGATAAACCACTGGCTCTAATAATATAGCAATAGAAAATGGTCGATAATTTAAAGAATGCCTGAATGGAAAAAAAATCATTTTTGAATCTGAGACTGAAACAAACATTTTTCAATTCTACAATAATCTAATGAAAACAGTGATAATCAACAATTTTACCAATATCAATAAAACGAAAAAGGACCTCTCACATCAAAAGCATTTAACACAAAAAAGACTCTTAAAGGGCCTATTGTTATTGTATTCAGAAAAACTAAATATTTTCACCGATATATAGATTTTTAGCTCACCTGCCCCAAAGGGTTATGTGAGCTATTTGGGAAAACTATTTCAAATTTTTCCAATCTGTAACAAATGAGAGGCCATCAGGGATGTGATTGTATGGTAGTTGGATTTACAACTAACTATGCAATCTGTGCATATCACCACTAACATGAGTTCAAATCCCAAGGTGTCTTCAATAGAATATTATGTGATAAAGTATGTCAGTGATTTGTGACAGGTCAGTGGATTTCTCCAGGTACTCCTGTTTCCTCCACCAATAAACTGACCGCCATGTTATGACTGAAATATTGTTGAAAGTGACGTTAAATACCATTATCCTAACGCTGAATCAAATGAACCATTTGTTAGAAAACTTGGCTGGAATGTGCCTTAGATGGTCTATTATAAAGTGTGTTGGTTTTTTTTAATTAATTTTAGTTGCGGTCAAACTACGCTAGGATTATGAAAAGAAAGATTAAACAATATTGGTCAACAATTTCATCAATATCAACAAAATGAACAACTACCTCTCACCTCAAATTATTGTCATTGAATGCAAAAAAGACTATGACATATGGTATTGGAAATCCATGTCCTAGTTTTGGACAGGCACAACAATGTGGTGGGGTTAAACTGTTTAATGGGACCTCTTGATAATTGAAACTCAAATGGCAATACAGATGTAAACAAACAATAAAAGACTGCACAAAGTTGATGCACATACGATGAATATTTCAGTTATATCGTGGCGGTCAGATTTATTGGTGGAGGAAACCGGAGAAAATCACCGACCTGCCGTAAGTCACTGACAAACTTTATCACATAATGTTGTATCTAGTACACATCGACTGAGCGGGATTCGAACTCACAATGTTAGTGGTGATAGGCACTGATTGCACAGGTAGTTGTAAATTCAACTACCATACGATCACGACCATGACAGCCCCTGATAAACATGGAAAGTATATGATCAGTTTGTAGTTAACAGTCTTCTAGCTAAATAGCAGTTAGAATCTATTGGTTAAAAAATAATAACTGATAAATGAATAATCAACATCAATTGTCATAAGTCTTAATATAAAGAAATTAATGGTTTTTGTATGAGACCAGAATAAATAGGTCATCAACTTCTTGGAATCGATTATTGAATAATAATTACATTACTTCCGTTTTTCATTGAAATGTTACAATATGATTGGTTATGAAGTGGTCACATGATTATAAAAGAGATGTTTCACATCCCAATGAAACTCAAATCCAAACTTGCACGTGCCTCCATGACGACATCTGATGTAAACAATCAATGGCGTAGTAATTTCCAACAGCAAATAATCTAACATAAATAAAATTCACAACGAAAAATTCAAATATATTAAATTTTGGTGTGATTTAAATATAATTATAAGAATTGAATGCATTCTTTTGAAGTTTCATTGGGGTATGAAAGCGTTGATCGAACTACATTTTCAACATGAAGTGTTGATCGAACTACATTTTCAACATGAAGCGCTACCGCACTTCATTGAAAATGTACTTCGGTCAATGCTTTCATACCCCAATGAAACTTAAAAAGAATGCATTCAATTCTTAAATAATATAATATAGAATGTAATAAATCATTGGTTAGCATGCTCGCTTCGATTGAGGTAGATTGTGAGTTTGAGCCCTGGTTGAGTAAAACATAGAATTAATGAGTAAGACCAAAGACTGCTTGGGTCTGAATCAGATTAATGTGGAATGATATGTCTACCCACGGATTGTTGTGCATATTTTTAGCAAAGAAAACCAGAGTCAAATGTCACTAAGTTATGGCCTTTACCAATAAGATTGAGGCCGTTGAGGTCGTGATCATATGGTAGTTGGATTTACAACTACCTGTGCAATCAGTGCCTATCACTACTAAAATTGTGAGGTCGAACCCCGTTCATGGTGAGGTGCACTCAATACAACATTATGTGATATATTTTCTCAGTGGTTTTCTCTAGGTACTCTAACAATAAAGACCGCCGTGATATAACTGATATATTGCTGAAAGTGGCATTGAACACTATAAACCAAACCAATAAAATTGTTCAGATCTGTCAGATATGTACTTTTTTGGTGTTTTAAGTATTTGTTCAATTGCCTTTCAATCAGGAGCATACCAGGTGATTTTCAATGGTCAACTATATAGAAATGATAAATCTAAAAATATAGAAACATTACTGTTTGGAAACAGTGAAACTAATATACTGGTAAATGAAAATTCTATGATCTTCAATAAATTTCGAGCATATACTAGACAAACAAAAAGATTTTAATCTGTCATCTGGTCTACATCAACATCAACTTATTTCCCATGTTTCACTATATTGTGTTAAGTATTATTTATCTTTGTGTATGTGCTATTTTTGTTGACATTATTATATGTGTATTATTTGTAGGGAGAGGACAGTCCATAAGTTGTGATAACATTTTGTCCAATCCCATTGCTGTTTTATTTGCAATAAAATAAAATAAAACTAAACTATTAAACTAATAGTCAACTCTCATTATTTTTTATTTATTTACAGTTATACCTCAGTAGAGCCTAATCTTGCCAGGATGTCAATGAACCATGTGGGGAGCATCTCTCTCATGGACAGGGGGGATATGGATAGAGGCGATTCCCCAGCCCAGGCCATCCTGGACAAAAATGCTCGGTCGGTGGCACAACGTATCGCTGACGAGACCAGAGAAGAACTGGAGAAAGTGCTTGAAAGAGTAGACCATGTATGTATGGGGGCCTCTGATTAAGTGGTCATTGTATTAAAAGTCGGGGTTAATTGCTGGAAATTTTAGCCATTCAATAGTCACCCTTTTATAAAGCTACCCCTTTTATCAGGAAGACCCTGGTGGCTCAATGAGTTAGGTAGTTGTATTACCTAACAACTCATACAAGCCTATCACCAATACGGCATGGGTTCGCGCCCAGCTTTCTAAATTACAAAAAAGGGTGCACTCGACTCGCAACCGCAAGTGATAAAGTTTACCAGTTGCTTGCCCATGGTCAGTGGTTCTCTCCGGGTACTCCGGTTTCTTCCACCACTAAAACTGGTTGCCATGATATAGCTGAAATATTTCTGAAAGTGGTGTTAAACACAACAAATCAAATCAAATCAAACCTTTTATCAGGCCAGATTTTAGATAGTGAAATACTAGTAAATTGTCCCCATCAAGAGAGGCCACACCCTTTTTATCAGGCCAGGTTTCAGATCTACTGAGATAATAAGATACTACTAACTTGTCCCCATCAAGGGAGACCACCCCTCTTATTAGGCCACACCTCTTATCAGGCCAGGTTTCAGATCTACTGAGATAATAAGATACTCTTAACTTGTCCCCATCAAGAGAGGCCACCCCTTTTTATGATGCCACCCCTTTTATCAGGCTAGATTTTAGATAGTATAATACTAGTAAATTGTCCCCATCAACAGAGACCACCCCTCTTTAATATGATGCCACTTTTTCATTACAGAAGAGTTGACCTTATAAGTGGTAGACTACTGTATTATACAAAACATTTTAGGACTGTCGATACCCACTGCCTATAGGTCAGTGGGCACAGCTAACACCAAATCACGGCAAATGTAAAAATCTGTAATCAGTAATGAAAGGTCATAGACCTCGGACCTTCATAATTTTGAATCCCTGCGGGACTGCCTGTAAATGGAAATGCCTGTTTTGGACTGCCTGTAAATATGACTTCCTGTAATTGGGACTGTCTGTAATTGGGGCTGTCTATAATTGGGGCTGTCATGTTATTGCAACTTCCTGTAAATGGGCTTGCCTATGAATGTGACTGTAATTGGGACAATCTTATTGGGACTACCTATAAATGTGACTGCCTGTAATTGGAACTGACTGTAATTGGTACTGCCTGTAATTGGGACTGACTAATTGGTACTGCCTGTAATTGGGACTGCCTGTAATTGGGACTGCCTGTAATTCATGTAGGTGAGAATGACTATTACTAAATGTGACTTCCTATAAATGGGACTGCCTGTATTAGGACTGTCTATATATATGGGACTGCTTGTAAATGGGACTGCATGTAAATAGGCTTGTCTGTAAACTAGATTGCCTGTAAATGGAACTGTCTGTAAATGTGACTGCCTGTAATTGGGACGATCTTGTTATGTAATTAGGACTTCTTATAAATGTGACTCTGTAAATGGCATTGCCTGTAAATGAATGGCCTTGCCTGTAATTGGGACAATCTTGTTTTCGTGACTGCCTATAAATGGGACTGCCTGTAATTGAGACTGTCTTGTTATTTGGACTGCATGTAAATACGTTATTTAAAATTTAAATATCATTTTATATTAATTGATGAATATAATTATAAAGCCTTCAATCTGACATGGAATATCTCAGGATCAATGATACTAGGGCCGATATGGCAAAATGTCATGTAATAATCTATAAAAATGGTGGTACATTTGATAGTTATGGTCAACACTTTTACAATTAAATAAATGAACATTTGACTGTGTAAGATTTTTAAAACTTGTTACAAAAAATAAGACCAGGGGCAAAGCTTAAAATTTTTGCTCTTAGTCTTGTTGCCAAATGGACTCTCTAAAACAGTCTTTGAAATGAAAATTTGAATTTACTGGTTGGAATCAAATTCTGGAATTTATTTTTATATACATATATGTATCGGTATATCTGAAAAAATTTACTGGTCTGAACAAAGTTAACTGGTCTTGGCCAGAGGACAGGTGCTCATCATGAGGACTGATAAAATAACAATTATAGCATCCTATCCTGACTTTGCACATGAATTATTCCAAATTTCAGTATCCAGCCAGGCTACGTACAGTTTGAAAATTTTCAGTTGCCCAATCCCAATTTAAGTGATCTTTGGTTACTGGTCCCCTGTTAAGTTTTGTCACTGCAGACCTGATGAAATAAATCAAGATCAAAGGCAAGCTTTGATGACTAATGGAGAGAGGCCCAAAAGATTAAATAGGGGCTGACAAGTCTTAAGATTAAGATTTGGAGGCCAGATAAGGTGAAAAATTAACCAAGATTAAAAAATTGATAAATTTAAGGATTAACACGGATTAATAGGAATCTGATTAATAATTGATATGTTACTTTATACTTAGTCGTTTATAAACACGGAGATTAACTTTTAATCTCTAAATGTCAAATTTTATTTTCTTGCAGGTGAAATTCTTTGTGGCGACTATTTGACCAGGGCTAAAAATTAACTTTTTTTTTTTAGCTCACCTGACCCCGTGAGCTATTGTCACCACTGAGCGTCCGTCGTCTGTCGTCCGTCTTTTAACTTTTCACATTTTAATCAACTCCTCTGAAGCCAATGGGCCAATTTGAACCAAACTTTGGTGAAATGGTCCTTGGATGGCCCCCTTCCAAAATTGTGTTCAGTGATCCAACCAAGCTAAAAATAAAAAAAAGGGGGGATGCAATTTTAATTGTCCATTGCTGTTTTATTATAAGTCAAAATGAGCTCAAATTTTAACTGCGGCTACATGGCAATGAGTAGTTTAACATGTAATCCGAGTTTTTCTGTGGAATTTTTCTTTCAGCTGTTTTATACAGATTATGAAATTAGGCATATTTTGATAAAAGATCACATTTAAATCTTCTTCTCTGAAACCGCTGAACCAAATTAAACCAAATTTGGCTGGGATAGTCATTGGGTAGTCCCATTTCAAAATTGTGTCCGACAGCTCCACCCTCCATTCAAGATGGCTGCTGTTACTAAAAATAGAAATTTCTTCAATTGTCCATTGCTGCAGCTACATGATAATGAGTAGATTATTTTTTTCAACCAATTAATACCGATTATAGAAATTAGGCATATTTTGATAAACGATCACATTTAAATCTTCTCCTCTGAAACCGCTGAACCAAATTAAAGCAAATTTGGCTGGGATGGTCCTTGGGTGGTCCCCTTTCAATAGTGTGTCCGACAGCCCCGCCCTCCATTCAAAATGGCTGCTGTTACTAAAAATAGAAATTTCATTAGTTGTCATTTTCTGCTTTATTACAAATCAAAATGAACTCAAATTTTAACTGCAGCTACATGGCAATGAGTAGTTTAACATATATTCTGGGTTTTTCTGTGAGATTTTTTCAGCCAGTTTATTCCATTTAGGAATGTTATGAGATAAAAATCACATCAAAATCTTTTGCTCAGAAATTTGAGTTGAAATGATCTTTGGGTGGCCCACTTTCAAAATTATGTGTAACACCCCCATTTTCTATTTCAACTTAAGATGTCAAATTGAAAACCAGATGAGTGATTACAGGCTTCTGGGAGCCTCTAGTTTCCTTTACCACAAGCATTTTTACTTTGCTATATAGTTGAAAAAAATCAACTACAAGTACCAAAGACTATATGAAAATCAACTAGCAAACACTGAAAAAAATAAACTAGCAAACATTGAAAGAAAATCAACTAGCAAACATTGAAAAAATCAACTAGCAAACATTGAAAAAATTCAACTAGCAAACATTGAAGCAAAACAACTAGCAAACATTGAAGCAAATCAACTAGCAAACATTGAAGCAAAACAACTAGCAAACATTGAAGCAAATCAACTAGCAAACATTGAAGCAAATCAACTAACAAACATTGAAGCAAATCAACTAACAAACATTGAAGCAAAACAACTAGCAAACATTGAAAAAATTCAACTAGCAAACATTGAAAGAAAATCAACCTGCAAACACTGAAAAAATAAACAAGCAAACACTAAAAAAAATAACCAGCAAACACTAAAAAAAATCAACTAGAAAACACTGGAAAAAAATCAATTAGAAAACACTGAAAAAAATAAACCAGCAAACACTGAAAAAATCTACTAGCAAACATTGAAGCAAATCAACTAACAAACATTGAAGCAAAACAACTAGCAAACATTGAAGCAAATCAACTAGCAAACATTGAAGCAAATCAACTAGCAAACATTGAAGCAAATCAACTAACAAACATTGAAGCAAATCAACTAACAAACATTGAAGCAAATCAACTAACAAACATTGAAGCAAATCAACTAGCAAACATTGAAGCAAATCAACTAACAAACATTGAAGCAAATCAACTAGCAAACATTGAAAGAAAATCAACTAGCAAACATTGAAAAAATCAACTAGCAAACATTGAAAAAATTCAACTAGCAAACATTGAAGCAAAACAACTAGCAAACATTGAAGCAAATCAACTAGCAAACATTGAAGCAAAACAACTAGCAAACATTGAAGCAAATCAACTAGCAAACATTGAAGCAAATCAACTAACAAACATTGAAGCAAATCAACTAACAAACATTGAAGCAAAACAACTAGCAAACATTGAAAAAATTCAACTAGCAAACATTGAAAGAAAATCAACCTGCAAACACTGAAAAAATAAACAAGCAAACACTAAAAAAAATAACCAGCAAACACTAAAAAAAATCAACTAGAAAACACTGGAAAAAAATCAATTAGAAAACACTGAAAAAAATAAACCAGCAAACACTGAAAAAATCTACTAGCAAACATTGAAGCAAATCAACTAACAAACATTGAAGCAAAACAACTAGCAAACATTGAAGCAAATCAACTAGCAAACATTGAAGCAAATCAACTAGCAAACATTGAAGCAAATCAACTAACAAACATTGAAGCAAATCAACTAACAAACATTGAAGCAAATCAACTAACAAACATTGAAGCAAATCAACTAGCAAACATTGAAGCAAATCAACTAACAAACATTGAAGCAAATCAACTAACAAACATTGAAAAAATCAACTAACAAACATTGAAAAAATCAACTAACAAACATTGAAAAAAAGATCAACTAGCAAACATTGAAAAAAAGATCAACTAGCAAACATTGAAAAAAAGATCAACTAGCAAACATTGAAAAAAAAATCAACTAACAAACATTGAAAAAAAGATCAACTAGCAAACATTGAAAAAAAGATCAACTAGCAAACATTGAAAAAAAGATCAACTAGCAAACATTGAAAAAAAGATCAACTAGCAAACATTGAAAAAAAAATCAACTAACAAACATTGAAAAAAAGATCAACTAGCAAACATTGAAAAAAAGATCAACTAGCAAACATTGAAAAAAAAATCAACTAACAAACATTGAAAAAAAGATCAACTAGCAAACATTGAAAAAAAGATCAACTAGCAAACATTGAAAAAAAGATCAACTAGCAAACATTGAAAAAAAAATCAACTAACAAACATGGGGAAATAGCAAATACTAAAAAAAAAATATGGAAACACTAAAAAAATCAACTAGCAAATACTGAAAACAACTGGGGTTAATATTAAGTATGCTTTCCTATAATCTTTTCCAGATTTATGACTCCTATTAGAACAGTATGGAGTTAATATTAAGTATGCTTTCCTATAATCTTTTCCAGATTTATGACTCCTATTAGAACAGTATGGAGTTAATATTAAGTATGCTTTCCGTGTTTTTTCAGATCTATGACTCTTATGAGAACAGTATGGAGTTAATATTTCAAACACAGCATAGTTCTAACATGGAATACGTTAATGATATCGTAAGTCATACAATTATCATTTAAAGTTTAGCGTTGAACAAGAACCATCATAAATCATTGATATTATGTATATTTTAGATTAGTGGTATATAACCATAGTAACAATAATAGTTTTGGGTCAATGGTAATTAATGCTGCTTTCAATTATATCATGGTGGTCACTTTTATTGGTGGTGGAAGAGTAACCAGAGAAAACCACAGACCTGCCGCAAGACACTGACAAAATTCATCACAAACAGTTATTATAGAGTTATCAGCATCACAGGCGATAGTCATACTCACAACTTCTAACATTGATACACACTGATTTTATGGATATATGTAAATCCAACCAAACAAAAAACAATAATTAACAAATAGTTCATTGGACTGAGGGCTATTTGTTATATTATACTTCGCCTCCAAAAACAAGCCCAATATTCTTTCGAAATAATGTCTCGGAGAAACCGGAAATAAATTTGACGTCATAATGGTGAATCTTGATGAAGACGTTATATGGACCGTGCCCTGTTTATATACTGTTTTATTACATAATGATTTTATTTAAACAATTTTATTGGCTATCATGCTGTCACCTGACATTCCATAAAATTTGATATTGTTTGATTAAAACTCGTATTGACTCGCTTTCACTTTCACTTTCCATTGCATTATGTATGACGTCATAATGAAGTGAGGTTAATTTCATAGTGACTTGGTTTCACCTTCACTTTTCATTTTAATGTAATAAAACAATTACAGTCTCTTGTATCGGTCAATACGAGTTTTTATGGACCTTAGAAATCAATATTCACCTCAGCCTAAAGGCTTCGGTGAATATCGATTTTAAGGTCCATAATAACTCGTATTGACCTCAACAAAAGACTATAATTGTATAATATGGATCGACTGTCTAACCCCCTTTATTAGTACTCAAAATCACACAATTGCAGGATAAAAATAATTACATGTAGTCAAATAATTACATGTCAAATAATTACATGTCAAATAATTACATGTAGTCAAATAATTACATGTCAAATAATTACATGTCAAATAATTACATGTAGTCAAATAATTACATGTAGTCAAATAATTACATGTCAAATAATTACATGTAGTCAAATAATTACATGTAGTCCTGATAATTACATGTCAAATAATTATATGTAGTCAAAAATTACATGTAGTCCTGATAATAACATGTCAAATATTTAAATGTAGTCAAATAATTACATGTAGTCAAATAATTACATGTCAAATGATTACATGTAGTCAAATAATTTCTCTTATGTTTATTGTCTGTTAAAACTACTGGAATAGGTAACATATAAACATAAAGTATATTATCATCAGTTGTAAAAGTATCGACATATGTTATCACTAGTATTGTTGACTGCCCTATAGGAATCTCTGTATATAGGCCCTCCTGGTATTGATTGTATGGTAGTTGGATTTACAACTACCTGTGCAATCAGTGCCTATCACCACTAATGTTGTGAGTTCGAACCCCGTTCATGGTGAGGTGTAGTCGATACAGCATTATGTGATTATATACTGAATAAGTTTGTCAGTGGTCCGTGGTTTTCTCCGGTTTCCTCCACCAATAAAACTGACCGCCACGATATAACTGAAGTATTGTTGAAAGTGGCGTTAAACACCAAAACCTATTTCTATCTCTGTATGTATAGCAACATTAACTGCCATTATTTTATATTATAATGATACCAAGGTATAGCTAAATGATTATAAAAAGTAAGTTTAAACAGTGATGGTCAACAATTTTACCAATGTCATCAAAACGAACAATCACCTCTTAACAGTGATGATCAACAATTCCATCAATATCATCAAAATGAACAATGACCTCTGACCTCATATCATTGAACATGAACTAGACTACAACATATGACATCCTGGCTTTGGACAGGCACAAACATATGGCAAGGTTAAACCAGTTAATAATTTGTTTTTGTTTCCTATTGTAGGCAGAGTTAGAGGAGATCATGAAGGATCAAATAAAGAAACGAAAGGTTTGTTATAATGTAGTCATATACGATATACACACATTGTTGAAAAATGTCAACTTTATTTGTTCGAGCTTTAGAAACAGGTGGAAAAGTCTAGCTTTTCTATCCTGTTTTGCAGCGAGTGCAAATTATTTTATATTTAACGACAATGTGCATACATTTGTGTTTATCCTGCAATATCAAAAAGTCCAAAACAACTGAAAATAGCTGAAACAAACGTAGTTCTAATCATTTTCATTGGCGGCATCTGTGACGTCAGCACTTATACTGATACCGCTTCTTTCTGTTGCTCTACATGAATCAGGTACCAGAAATGCTTTATTAGGTCCATGACTGAATAACACTGAAGTTTATTTGACTCCCTTTATTAGTACTCAAAATCACACAATTGCAGGATAAAAATAATTACATGTAGTCAAATAATTACATGTCAAATAATTGCATGTCAAATAATTACATGTAGTCAAATAATTACATGTCAAATAATTACATGTAGTCAAATAATTACATGTAGTCAAATAATTACATGTAGTCCTGATAATTACATGTCAAATAATTACATGTAGTCCTGATAATTACATGTCAAATAATTATATGTAGTCAAAAATTACATGTAGTCCTGATAATAACATGTCAAATATTTAAATGTAGTCAAATAATTACATGTAGTCAAATAATTACATGTAGTCAAATAATTACATGTCAAATGATTACATGTAGTCAAATAATTTCTCTTATGTTTATTGTCTGTTAAAACTACTGGAATATTCTCTTAGTTTTTATACTACCGCAAACAAAAATTGCTGTCGTATTATGTTATAGCCCTGTCGTCATCTTCCGTCTGTAGACAGAGTGGTTTCCGTGTGATATATAACTTAAGCTGTAGTTGACAAATCCATCTGAATTTTGAACACAATGATCATTGGCGCTGAATAAAAGTTGATGTTGATTTGGGGTATTGTAACATTACCCATTTTCAAACACAGACACAAAGTTTATTTTTATAGTCTATTTAAGCTAAAGGAATATATTCTCAGATTTTTTATATCAAATTAAAACTGTTACAAATATTTCATTGTCAATTAATCAATATTCATTGGATACCAATTTTGATGGTTGTCATGGTTACCATATATCTATATTTTGATCATCATAGGTCAAATCTAATACAATTATTATGTTTTTTCCATTGGCTAATAGTTTGTCATCAAATCCATGTTTAATATGTTGTAGCTGATAGTTCTAGTTTGAATGAGCTACCATTTTGAATTCTTGAAATCCAACAAGTAAATTACTACAATCATGGATTTCAATATTTTTCAAGTCTACCAGTACTTCACTATTTACATGCGGCACTTTTTATTAAAATTTGAATAATTTTCATGAATATCTTATACAACACTCTTTAAAATCAGGAGGTACAAAAGACTATATTAGGCAGGTAAAAATACCTGGTACCACCTCTTATTGAAAGGCCTGACAATATGATAGAAAATATATACATCACGTACATTTTAAATAATTTCTTGTTAGATTTGATCCAAACTTGAAGTGTACTTGCTGTGAAATAACATCCAGTGTTTATATTCTATGTTGAAAAAGTTTTTATGACATCATGATTTTTACGACATTAATGTACCAAAGTCATCAACAATATCTCACAGTATTTTAATTTTTACAATTTTTAGACATGTTTACTGTCGTGATAAAAATGTAGATATCAAATTTAGTGCGCATGACACGTTTCTGGAATAACCTTCATCAGGTACGATCAAAATCAAAAGATTGGAAAGCCAAATAATTTAAAATTTTGGGAGCAATAAAACCAAAGGGCCTAAACGGGAGAGACAAAATCGGCTAAGGTCATCTATGCCTGAGGGAGGAGAACCTTTGTCTTAAATAGTGTTGATTTTATTTTTTATTTATTTCAGTATCAACAAGGAATCACAATTTTTATTGTCGGGTATGAAAATGTGTGTGGACAACGACTGAAACTGTTACAGAATGTCAACGAAGTAAGAATTTGACACAGTAAAACATCTGATATACTGATCTTAATTTAATGCACACATGTGAACATTTCTAAATTTAACTGTTGAGCTTGATTAGATCCCAAACAATTGGCAAACCAGATTTATATTGGGGTTGTATGGTACCGTGGTAGTTGAAATTAAAAATATGGTGGCGACAATTCATTAAAATTGCTTGTGAATACACAGTACAATAGAAACCGTGGTACCATAGAAACAGATGATAAATACCAAACGTTTAAGAACATAGAAAAAATCCCAACAAAATATTTTGTTCAAACCTAAAGACAAAGTAGTTGAAGGCTATCTACATTGTACTTTTGATGAGATGATAATAATGTCCACTTTGTACTAGACCAACACGCTTAGCTGAATCTTTATAGTGCACTGATGCAACAATCTGCAGGTAGACATGTCACTCCACTCGGAAACATCCTGATTCTGAGGTAACCCGTCTTTGCTCTTATGCCATAAAGCTGTGAGCTTAGCGGAGAAGAAGCAAATGCTCTTTGGTTTGACTTGACTGGGTTTGAAACCACGATCTACGACGCTCATTGCAAACGCGCTAACCATTACACTACGGATGCAGTGCGTAGAAAATTGAAGGCGTGAGGAGCGCTGAAAACAAACATATTGACATTCTGTAATTAGTCATGGAGTTATATATATTATATATTAATTTATTGTGAATACATATTTGACCCTTGACCCATAAAACTAGTTTAACCCCACCACTTTTTACTGAAGTGCCTGTACCAAACCAGAACAGTTAACAGTCATGTATTTGGGTTAAGGGTATCAATTGGGCCTCTTTTTATACAAATCTCTGATTAAATTTGGAAACTGATTTTGTATCATTTGTTTTATATTATACAGTCAAACTTGCTTTAGTGACCACCTCTATTACATAGCTTGTATTATGTGACCTTATTTTTATTTCCATTCAACGTGCAACTTATATCAATAAAACCTGTATTAAGCGACCACCTGTATTATGTGACGATATTTCACTGTTCCCTTGGAAGGTCACATCAGACAGGTTTGAATGTGCTCATAAATTAAATTTTCATGAATCAATAACATTTTTCTCTCTCAAGTTTTTCATGGAGAATTCCAAAAGCTATGAAGAAGAAGACTGGTTTCCTAAGACACCAGACATGGATCTTGATGATGTGGCAGAGAAAGTTGAAGAATCGTTATCGAAAGCCGATGATCTTGCCAACAGACTAGGTGACCTCAATCAGGAGATGATTAGCTGGCTTTCTAATTATGCTATCAATAAAGCTTCAAGCAAGTAAGTCATGATAAAAGTACACTGTTTACTATTACCTTATTTGGCTGTAAATATTACACATTTGTACATAATATACACCACTTCTCGGTACCGAAGGTCACAGTACAAAATAAATTATGTATATTAATTATGATTGTTATTTTATCGTCCAAACTAGATCCTGTAATTGGTTAATGATGAACTTTGAACTTGTACACTGCAAATTTTAGCACTGATCTATTTTTTAATGGCAAAGAAAGATGTAAATATCATGAGAAAAAAAATTCTGTATTTCCCACCTCACACACGAGTGAAGAATAGAAAGGATTGAAAGAAATAATCATCAAAAACTTCTCAAATCCTTTACAGGGCTCACCACACTGAGTACAAACATGGTGACACACATTCTCTTGTCCAATCCCATTTGCAACTTTTATGCAAATAAAATATGTTGAAACTAAAAGATTTCTCTCTCAGTTGACATAAGGGTGAAGTGAGGGAAAATCTGGGACTCTTCCAAAAAGCTTGCATGTATTTAAACATTTCTTTCCCCACTACCACATGTCCCCTACCTTTCTCAAAACAAACGTACTGCACAACGGTGTTAAAAAAGATGCAATCAATGAAATTAGAAGAAAATATTAAATATCAAACCCTGTGTAGGTCAAAGTTCAGAAACAAGGGAGCTCCTTTTTACATGAATATTAAAGAAACAATATAATTATTGGTGAAAAAATATCAAATTCCAAAGACTGGTTGGGCAACTAAAATTTTAGATTATGGCGGGAATAGGACGATTTCATTGAAAACATGGCGAAAAAGTCACTCACTTCGCCTGGTATGGTGAGCCCTGCCTTTATCTTATTAATGTTACACTCTATGTGAATATTTTACTGCTATTCAACTTTAAGCAAAAAATATACAGTCAAACTTTGCTATTTCTAACTCGGGTGGCTCAAAAACCATGGATCGCTTGAGCCACCGAAGTTCTACTGTACTTGTGTTAGATGTATAATTTTCTCTAACAATTAAAATAAACATACTTTTTTTTTTAAATTATCAAGAGCTTTAGCGATGGTTGATGCAAAGTAAGTCATGTGATCAACTTTTGTGTGCATATGTCCTATGACCCTAACCCACTATGTCACATGATCCAAAAATCACATGATTTCATGTTTGTTTTTGTGTATTTGAATCACTATTTTTGTTTTTACAGTTTGTTAATATTTCTAAAGATAGATTTGATTGGTTCAATGTTTGTAATGTTTACGTAAATTCTAGTCATTTTATAAGATTTTGTAGATTCTCAAATTTATTTATGTGAATCCAGGACTGTAAAAATGTTGTTTATGTAACACCTTTTCTGATTGGACATCATCAAATATTTGCAGACGTCAATTAGATGATTGATGTCTTCAAACAATTAATGTATGCAGAAACAATATATCTGGTTAGAAATACAATTTAATTCTATTTTATCAGAAATTACTTTTGACTAGAGATAACTGTGATGCATTTGAAGATTTGCCGACGTTAATTGTGATTTGATGGTCACAAATATCTGCTTACTGGTTGTGCTTACATGTCGACTGAACTCAATTTGCAACCATCAATTGAACAATTAATGCCGGCAAATCATCAAATACAATACAGTTATTTCCTAATAGACATTTTGGACATTCCCGACATTATTCTAAAATTATATGTTTCTATACCTTTTGATAAGAGTTGTTTCCCTTGTGACAGGCAAAATAGTTCCTGGTCTGGGAAGGCCATAGTAAGGGACGAAGGTTCTCATAATTTGTAGATATTTGAACCTTGACAAAAATCAGAGGATAATTTTACAGCAAATAGAAAATTCACAAGTTGTTGCAACATTAAAATTTTGTACAGATTATTGCAGTCTTTGCCCTATTTTTTTTCCCACCTACTTGCCCGAAAGCCAAATTTAGAAACAAAAATCTATTTATTTAAACAGATTCTTTGATAATTTTCACTTGTCCTAATCCAGGCTTTGACAAGTAGATTAGCGTGAAGACTGGATTTTGTGAAAAAATACCCGTTATCTTTATTCATCTTTACAATGAAGGAGACCATTTTGCCCACCTAAAAGGCAAATAACTCTTGTAAAATATATAATTTTAGAATCAAAGCTGGAAATGTGCAAATTGTCCATTCATATAATTTATCAAGATGATTAATGTTAATTAAATGATATTCTGGTCATGTTTTAACAGCACAGCTGTAAAGTAAGAATTTATATGTTTTATGTTTGATATTCTCTCACCATGCAGATATATAGTTTGACTGTCTGTCTGTCTGTTATCCTTATGTTTTATTTCTCTGTCAATGTACTCCAGTGTGTTTGCATCTGGTCTTCTTGTTATTTACTGTTCCGCTTCAATGCTTTCAAATCAACTGCTTTTTTTTCTTCTATGGTTGATCTGAGAAACGACATTTGTCAAAAATCTTATTCATATTAACAGGTTGTTTCTCTTTTGTCAAGGTGCTATTACTGGTTCCAACTTTACTACAATTGTAAGGTACCAGTATACAGTTGAACCTCTTTATGTTAAGGCTATTACTGGTTCCAACCGTACAATTATTGGGTACCAGTATAGACTTATACCTCTTTATATTAATATCAAAATTGATGAATTATTTGAGTTTGAATTAACCAAGATTTTGATTTATACAAGGTATGCAAAGATTATTACTTTTACAAAAGGACTGAACTCTAATTTAGGGGTAAAAAAGATATCATTCAAATCTTGCATCTTACATTATGGGGAGGAATGTTATATGTTATACCTATTTTTGTTCTGTTTATTTTAAATATGGGTATCATAGCGGTTACAATGGCTCACATGTCATATGCTGGGTATCTTGTAAGAATGGGGACAAAAATGCACTGTAAAAAATTTCTTTTTGGGGGTTTTGTTTACAATGTCTAACAAGTTGTATTCTGGGTATCTTGTAAACTTTAAATTATTTAGCATTCCAATCTTTTGATTTTGAGCGTACCTGATGAAGGTTATTGCAGAAATGCACTAAATTTGATATCTACGATATTATTGTAAAAATGGTGATGAAAATGCACTTTCAAATAATATCTCTTTGGCATATTGTATTAGATAATATGCAACCCTTTCTCAAATTTTTCGCAGAGAAAGTGCGTGAAATGTACAACTAAAAACGGTATCCACAAAAACGACTGATTTTATCACAGACTTTGAGATATTGAGATTCAGTTGTATATATATTAAATATACAATCCGTATATGTGTGGTTTTATGTCTATATCATTATTTCAAATAATTTTCATTCTGTCAAGGTGCTATTTCTGGTTCCCACTTCACAATATTAGGGTACCAGTGTATACAATGTATATTATATATACAATTATTTTGTGTGGGATTTGACAACTATTTTACCTATTTTGTTGCAGTATTGTTATAAATACTGTTATAGTGACAGCCGGAACCTTTGAGCCGTAACGAAAGTGGGAGGTTTGGCACTTTAAAATCTGATTCAACCCACCATTTCTTTAGAAATGCCTGTACCAAGTCAGGGTCATTACGGTTTTCACAGTTTTCCGGTTGTTGACTGATTTTGTCTGTTTATATACTTATGAGTTTTGACTTTCCCTTTGTAAGATTGTTCGGAGTTCGGTAATTTTGTTATTACCCTTATTTCTTAATCTGGTACCTACATGGTTTGTTAGATAAATTTTTTATTGAAATTTACAGTTTACAAATAATGTAATTATTATTAAAACTAAGGTTCTCCTTCCTCAGATATATGTGATCAAAGAATTCAAGTGTAAACTTATGTGTATGGTGTATATATATTTTTATATAGATCCTCTCTGAAGCTCGACCATTATTATTTTACAACTGATGGGTCACTGTGCTTGTTATATAGCATACATTCGAATGCAACTATTACTATGTCAATGGTATGATTAAATTTTGATTTGTTTGTTTCATAAAATGTTGTCATCTTCCAATCAATGTAATCAATCCATAATCATTGTATTAAATTCTTTGTTAATTGTTCTGGCCGAAAGGGCTCCTTAATTGGAAATAAAAATATTTGTATTTGTGTTTGTATGTGATCTTATCTGATTTTGGATATTCTGTTTAGGCCTTTTGGAGTAATTCTTGCTCTCAAAGACTTATAATTTATTTGGCTTTCAAGTATTTTGGCTTTGAGCGTACCTGATGTAGGTTATTCCAGAAACATGTCGTGCACACTAAATTTGATATCTACATTTTAAATGCTATAATACTAAGCACAGAGAAAATAGTTTGAAACTTCCTATATAATTTATTATACATTATTTAAGATGAGAATAAAATATCACATAAAATTTCATAATAAAATATAAAAACAGTGGCTTCATGAATTTTAATACATTGTTGGAGCCAAATATTACTGACAAGAGCAGAAACAAGTGTCGTTCCAACTGTTTTCACAGGTGTCCTCTTGTCACATCCATACTTATACTGTTACCATTTCTTACTGTTCGCTCTACAACAATCAGGTACCAGGAGATTGTTAATTGGATACCAGATGAATATTGTGTTTATATTGTTGTACTGTTTGTATTCACATACCCCAGTTGGGGTCTTTGAGAAATAAAAGTTTCAAGTATTTATATATCTTTTTTTGTACAGTAAATGTAATGATTGCAGAATAAAATTTGAAAAAAATTGGTTTTGAAATCAGGGAACTTGATGATTAAAAATGGCATGGTAATTTTTTTAAATCAGAGTAATAATATAATTATCAATGAAAAATTGTGTATTGAAATATATATATTTTTTTTAAATGAAGAAAACTAAATCCTATATATTATTTAAAGAAAATATATTGATTTCATATATTCCTTAAATGCACTTTTATGTACAGATATCAAAGAGATGTACATTTGTATATATAAAAGGGAGATAATTCAAATAGACCGACTTTTTCTTTCAGAATAATGTTCATTTTATTTCTTTTTTTCTCAAATCTCAAGGTTAAAAGAGTAAGTACAAAGCAAGCATGTGTGATGACCTTGAAATTCATAATATTGCATGCTGGGAGAACTATATATATATTTTTAGACTAGTTCCTTTGTATTAAAAATAGAACAGTACTGCTTGTTCTTTAAGACTAGTAAGATCATGCTTTGTATGTGTTAGTTGATGAAGTGGTCCTCATCTTAATAGAGAATTTAAAGTGATTAAATGATTTTATTTCATAGATAGAGCAGTTTAGGGTGTGTCCGGACTGAGAGTGCTTCATTCGGATGACATTGGAATTCTACATATCCCTACTAAGTGCCATTCGACCTTCTTCAAGGTTTTTTTCATACTTAGGTAACTCTTGAGTTATTTACAGGTAATACAGATGTTTAAACAACGATCACGCTTAAGTGTCCAAACACACCCGTAAACACTCTACCCGTGAAATACTTAGATTTTCCAGTGAAATAAAAAAAACCTTCATATCACTGTGTGATGTCACAGTACCTACGTCGAAATCAAGATGTAGTTGAGCATCCTACAATGAAAAACACAATCCTTTGTAAACGTCTTGTTAGCAAAGTCTATGTAATAAAAATATGACTACTCTTAAACGAACAACGACAGTAATATACTCCTGCTCAAACACGCCTTCGTGAGTAACTGTATTGTCCTGTTACTCATGATTTATTTCCGATATTCTTAATGCAAGAATTATTATGTTACTTAGGATGATATAGGGTTAACAGAATATACATTGAGAGCTTGTTTAATATTTTGAGAAGGACAATATTTCTCATCAGGGCATTCCTCTCACTATTATACTCTATCAGGGCATTCCACTCATTATTATACTCTATCAGGGCATTCCACTCATTTTCAAGTAGGAGGTGATAATCCTAAAGTAGAAGGAGGGATCCTGCAAATCTAGTATGCAAAACAAAGCCATATTTTACTCTCATTTTGACATTTTCAAACAAAGTAAATGGGGGAAAATGCAATTAGATGGGCAATTTGCCTGGTGCCTGGCTGCTGTGGAACGCCCTGCATCATTATTGCTGCAATGACGCCTTTATTGTATAACAGACATTTAGAAATAACAAGAGCTCATTTTTAACATGTAAATGACATAATGATTTGAAGCGATCTTGCCCTTGATGTAAATAGCAGCAGTCCGTCTGCCTTAATTTTTTTTCACCTACTTGCCCGAAAGCCAAATTTTGAAAAAAATTATTTTTATCCAAACATATTCTTTCATAATTTTCACTTGTCCAAATCCAGTTTTACTTTTCCCGGGGTTCGAGAAAGTTGGTTAGCGCTAAGACTATAGTAGGAATATTGCATTTTAACTTTTGGTAACATTCTACATGCAATATTTTACTGCTATGCAATAATTTGGAATATTCTGTAGTTTAATTAGATTTCTTTCCTGTTCATTCTTGGTCCAAATTTCCAAAAATCATGAAGTTTACTGGTATATGTAAATTTCCTCCAATTTATATTGCCACCCTCACTTATCGCCAAAGATATAGCTTGTTCCAAAGGGGTGTGGTATACTATAATGAGAGTATAATATGCATGATAAAATTACGCTTAGGAAAAAAATTAGAAAAATCCTTTTTTTTTGTCAACACAATAGCTAAGAGAAAATAACACGTTTTTTTTTCTCTCCACAAAATCTTCTTAATCAGAGAAAATGATGGGGACCACTTGGTGTGATTTACAGCATGAACAAATGTCCTTGTCCCGATATATATTATAAACTCAGATCAGCGTCCGGACTCATATCGGCATTCACTGACAACATTATCTCAAATCATGGTTAGATTAAAGGGTATTCTCAAATCAGCGTCCTTTCCAAATTTTCAGACCTATGGCCGATTTATTGATTTATTGACGTTGAACGTCATTTGAGAAAGTGAGAAATGGCCATAGATTTGATAATTGGATGCCAATTTGAGAATTTGAAAAAGGACATAGATTTGAGAATTGGACGTCGAACTAGAGGCTTGACTTGATCTGAGACTTACATACATATCATGTTCTTTTATAGGATTTATCTGCTGTTTATATATAGATACATATATATTAACTGTCTTGTTTATAGTCTTAAATAGGATTTTTCCTTTTTTATATGTTATAAACTTTCTCAATCTGATTAAAAACGGATCTCTTGCTTACTCCCCTTTACTGATATGTTGCGGTGTTGGAGATCTCGGGGAAATCTCATTACAGGTCACATGTGAATGACCATATGTCATAAAAATATAATGATATGATCAATCCTCGAAATGAAAATTGGAATTGACTGGTACGAATCAAATTCTTGATTTTTTTTTATAGAGTTCTAAATAAAAACTGAAAAATGTACTGGTCCGAACAAAGTTTTACTGGTCTTGGGGCGGAGGACAGAACAAAGTTTTACTGGTCTTGGGGCAGAGGACAGAACAAAGTTTTACTGGTCTTGGGGCGGAGGACAGAACAAAGTTTTACTGGTCTTGGGGCGGAGGACAGAACAAAGTTTTACTGGTCTTGGGGCGGAGGACAGAACAAAGTTTTACTGGTCTTGGGGCGGAGGACAGAACAAAGTTTTACTGGTCTTGGGGCGGAGGACAGAACAAAGTTTTACTGGTCTTGGGGCAGAGGACAGAACAAAGTTTTACTGGTCTTGTGGCGGAGGACAGAACAAAGTTTTACTGGTCTTGGGCCGGAGGACAAAACAAAGTTTTACCGGTCTTGGGCCGGAGGACAGAACAAAGTTTTACTGGTCTTGGGGCGGAGGACAGAACAAAGTTTTACTGGTCTTGGGCCAGAGGACAGAACAAAGTTTTACTGGTCTTGGGGCGGAGGACAGAACAAAGTTTTACTGGTCTTGGGCCGGAGGACAGAACAAAGTTTTACTGATCTTGGGGCGGAGGACAGAGCAAAGTTTTACTGGTCTTGGGCTAGAGGACAGAACAAAGTTTTACTGGTTTTGGGGCAGAGGACAGAACAAAGTTTTACTGGTCTGGAGCCGGAGGAAAGAACAAAGTTTTACTGATCTTGGGCCGGAGGACAGAACAAAGTTTTACTGGTCTTGGGCCGGAGGACCGGTGCTCATCGTGAGGACTGTATGATAAGTATGTTTTTGGACTAATCAGATTACTCATAGCATGTAAAGTAGTTTAGTAACATTTTCATATTCTCACCGTTACCATTTTCATTGGCTGGTACATAGGGTCATGTGACCTGTAATTGAGTGTCATCAGATCTCCCACACAGTGACATATCAGTAAATGTTGAGTGTCATCAGATCTCCCACACAGTGACACATCAGTAAATGTTGAGTGTCATCAGATCTCCCACACAGTGACACATCAGTAAATGTTGAGTGTCATCAGATCTCCCACACAGTGACATATCAGTAAATGGCAGCTGGTAAGAGATTTTATTTTAATCGGATTGCAGCTCTCTTTGTCTGATTTTTTTTTTGTGGAATTTTTTTAATATATTAATTATGATGTTATATAAATTACAGTACCTGACTGACCATAACCTATTGTTTTTAACAGCCGCACAATTTCTGTGGCGGTATCACGATATGGGTGTGTTACCGTCATCATTTTCTGTCTGTGTAGACACAATGTTTGTTTACGACTACAAAATTTTGATATCATATTATGTTTCAGTCCTGGAAATGAAGTTTTGAATTTACTAGTACGAATCACTTTCTTGAATTTATTTTATATATCTAAATAAAAACTGAAAAATTTACTGGTTCGAACAAAGTTTTACTGGTCTTGGGCCGGAGGACCAGTGTTCATTGTGAGGACTGAATTGTTTTGGGTCTGTCATGATCATTGTCGTCTGCAGACACAATATATTTTCTATAATACGTTTTAAGTTCTATTTGACCTTTGACCTTTATGAAATTTCAACACAATGATCTTCACCTAATAAAGATCCAGTTTGAATGTCACTGTTTTTTTGTTTTTGTTTTGTAATTTGCGTCAGTGACTTGTGACAGGTATGTGGTTTCCTCCGGTTTACTCCACCAATAAAACTGACCGCCACAATATAACTGAAATATTGTTGAAAGTGGCATTAAACACCATAAACCAAACCAACCAACCTTATTTTTCTAAGAATAGATTTATACACACATGATTGGTCGGTACACAAAGGCTATAATTTAAATGTCAGATCAAATTTAGAAAATTGAGCTACATGTACAGTGAAAACTGTCTTGTATGACCTTGACCTTCCAAGGGATCATTTTTAGGGTCACATAAGACAGGTGTTTGCTAAATACAGGTTTAATTAAAATGAAATGCACTTTGAAGGGAAATTAAAATTAAGATCACATAATACAAGTTATTGCTTAATACAGGTGGTCACTAAAGCTGGTTATACTGTGTGTATCAAAACAAGAATAAGACTCCACAAACAAACCTGAACATGTGGTCACCTCTATTAAGCAGTCACCTGTTTTAAAAGGTCACCTTTTTCTTGTGTTTTCATTGAAAATTTCATATGAATTACATCTCTTTTAAGGGGTCACCTGTCTTATAAGGTCAGTTTTTCTTAGTCTCAAAAGTGACTTCTAAATACAGGTTTGACTATTTATCTTACGTACTAAAATTTATTATTAAAATATGACTGATATTTTTAGGAGAAGTTTTAGTTTTATGTCAGAGTAAGTCTAGATCACAGAAATGTTTTGATGCATGTACTCACACAAGGCATGTAGAAATACTTATCACACCTTGATTTATCTTACAGGAAACTCACAATCAAATGCTTTATGTATCATACACATTTTTTCTCTCTCTTTTTTTTTATGTTTTATTTTTACAGGATCGGTTTTGTCTTTAAAGGGATATTTTGATGAAGCTTCAGCTTTTTTTTACATTTTTTTTTTTCACAGGATTCACACACTGGAACCTTGATCATAATTGCATTTTAATGGGATCAGTTGGGATAGCACACACAGTCTGATTGAGATACATTTAAGACATTTATTTTAACATGTTGTCAGTTTGAAGTCAAAACTGAGGTTGGATTTAAAATACATTAAAACAAAATTAATTATCTAAATATATAATGTTTTAATAAGTGTGTACATTGACGATTGTTTGGAACATTTTTACAGAAAAAAAAATTGTGTCACTTGTAACCTTTAGGCTGTACATTCAATTAAGAAATCTTTTACAGGTTTTTGGGAATTTAGAATTTTTCATACTATGGATATATTAGATATCTACGTTAAAAAAGATACAAATAACGACATTTTCATATTTGGTATTTCTCGGGTTTCTTATTTATTCAAAGAGTTGAAAATAAAGTAAAATTTAAGGAGCATTAATATATATATATATATATATTAGTACATACACTATTATTTCAGATAAATGGTTTGGGATTATTTTGTTGGGTGTAAGTTTATTTTTGTAAGAGTGATTTGGTTCATGATTGGTGGCAGGTGCTTCATGTTTCAGAGTTGCCTCCCCTTATTTAGAATTGTAGCCATTTTGTTGTGTGATATTTTATTTACCTAATTTTTTGATTTAATAAAAGATTGTTACCTAATTTAAATGGTTTACAACCACTGAAGATTCAGTATAGCATTTTTTTTTCACAGGTATTTATGAAAATATGTTTGTGGCTTTTTCTTGATCAACAGCCACAATATAACTGAAATATTGTTGAAAGTGGCATTAAACACCACAACCCTAACCCTAAACCTTTTCTTGTTCAACATTTGTTCCCAAAAAATTATCAGATTTTTAAATACAGGTAAATTTCTTAAGATAGATATATTTTTTGGGATATTATTGGGAAAAATTATTACCTTACTGCTTTCAAAAGTCAGAGGCAGGAAGTACAAATGTTTTTCACTCGGGAGTATTATCCCACTTATAAACTATAAGTGCTTCCTCCTCCCACTTATAAACTACAAGCACCCCATCCTCACCCCTCTTCCACTATTTGTTGGTCAATGACAGGCTACAGGTTTTTAGACCAAACAGTTTTTTGTAAATATTTTTTTTGCAGGATTGCAGTTGCTTTCTCCAAGCCCCAATGCCTCCTGACTCTTTTCCCCAGTTCTCCTGATTCTTGTCCCAATATGTAGGTGTCTAATATATAAAATTTGTTCACGCCACGGTATAGCTGAAATATTGCTAATGTTGGCGTTAAACATCAATCAATCAATAAAACTTGTCCCAATATCTCCTGCCACTTGCCCCATATCTCCTGGTGCTCCCTTCTGTGTTTCCCGTGTCCCACTTCCACTTATCTATTAGTCTACCATATATCTTTCTTTATTTGTGTGAATTATTTAAGAAAAAGCTATACTCAATCTTCGTGGGTTGTAACCTCTAGGTAATACATAATTAGTGCTATTTTTTTTTATAATTATATCTAAAACACAAGATATATTTATTAATTTTGTGTTTTCACATTTTTTTATATATTTTTGCTTAATACTATTATATTTGTCTTTGTGTTGTGTGAAACTACTCCAAAAAACCTGTCCCTGTAGAAGGAAGTCAAACCCTGTGTTTGTCCCAAATTATGACCTTTTGTTTATGTGAACCACATGTTTTATAGTTTGTTTATTTATTTTCAGGTTTATGAGGTGTTTCACTATGTAACAAACAAATTCTTCGAAAATCAAAGAATACATTTCAGTAATGAAAAAAAAAATATGAATAGATTGATAGCTATTTATTATTTCTCTATTTATTTATATGAAAGTTTTAAAAATATGAAATGAAAAGGGAAAAATAATCGTTTATATTCCTGCTGTACATTAATTTTGTTGATTTCTGAGATATCTATAAATAATTGTAACTTGAATTATACACAGCGATGTTAATCTTTTTCATGATAATTTTTTTAGAGGTAAAAAGAAGCTTGAAAAGTCTCTAGAAAAAGCCAAGGAAGACATGATGTCCCTGTCAGAAAAACTACATGATCTACAAACAGGTAATGTAACGTCCTATATTTACAAAGTTTTATGATTTCCGCATAAAAACGATGTTCGGTTCGTCTTTACCTCCAGGTAGGAGGGCTCATGCCTTATTTACATTATTTGTGTTTGTTTTCCTATAGTGGTGTCCATTACATATTGTGGTTGTGTTTTCTTCGTCTTGTGTACCCTATGTTGCCAGTTTCTCTGGATTGTTTTTCTTCGTCTTGTGTACCCTATGTTGCCAGTTTCTCTGGATTCCTAATTTTTTATTGCCCCTTCTGTATTCTCTAATGTTTATTTAAAGGGATATTAAAGCTCGTTTTGACATATATTTTTTCAACTCGTGACGAAGGTTGTTTCTTTTCAATTTAATTGTAAAAACCATCCAAAAATACTTTGCACGCCCATATAATCCCTAATATCGTTAACATATCACTTAAAAGGGTCAAAATGAATATTTGTCCAGGAAGCAAAATTTCAATTAATGGAAAAACTGCAAGATATGACAGAATTATCAACGAATTATGTCACTTTTACAAAGTTTCATTGATAAAAACCGAGTTAATGTTTCATAAATATCATTTATTGAATCAATTGCAAGTTTTCATGAGATACAAAAAATTACCAAAATGAGCTTTAATATCCCTTCAAGGCAAGTTTAAATGATAATGTGGTATTTAAAAGAAGATAGTGAATAGTAATGGCTGACAGTATAACAAACAGTAATGGCTGACAGTATAACAAACAGTAATGGCTGACAGTATAACAAACAGTAATGGCTGACAGTATAACAAACAGTAATGGCTGACAGTATAACAAACAGTAATGGCTGACAGTATAACAAACAGTAATGGCTGACAGTATAACAAACAGTAATGGCTGACAGCATAACAAACAGTAATGGCTGACAGTATAACAAACAGTAATGGCTGACAGTATAGCAAATAGTAATGGCTGACAGTATAGCAAACAGTAATGGCTTACAGTATAGCAAACAGTAATGGCTGACAGTATAGCAAACAGTAATGGCTGACAGTATAACAAACAGTAATGGCTGACAGTATAACAAACAGTAATGGCTGACAGTATAACAAACAGTAATGGCTGACTGTATAACAAACAGTGATGGCTGACAGTATAACAAACAGTAATGGCTGACAGTATAACAAATAGTAATGGCTGACAGTATAGCAAACAGTAATGGCTGACAGTATAGCAAACAGTAATGGCTGACAGTATAACAAACAGTAATGGCTGACAGTATAGCAAACAGTAATGGCTGACAGTATAACAAACAGTAATGGCTGACAGTATAACAAATAGTAATGGCTGACAGTATAGCAAACAGTAATGGCTGACAGTATAACAAATAGTAATGGCTGACAGTATAACAAACAGTAATGGCTGACAGTATAGCAAACAGTAATGGCTGACAGTATAACAAACAGTAATGGCTGACAGTATAACAAACAGTAATGGCTGACAGTATAGCAAACAGTAATGGCTGACAGTATAACAAATAGTAATGGCTGACAGTATAACAAACAGTAATGGCTGACAGTATAACAAACAGTAATGGCTGACAGTATAGCAAACAGTAATGGCTGACAGTATAACAAATAGTAATGGCTGACAGTATAACAAACAGTTATTGGATACATGTGCAACTTAACTCTGACGCTATGGTCGATTTTATATTTTAATCTTCTCTGAAATCAATTGAACAAATGTAGATAAGATGGTCTATTGAGCACCTCCTGTAAAAGATGTAAAAGACAGCTCCTTAATCTATCAAATAGGCTAAATATAGAAAATTGTTTTCAATGGCCTGACAGTAACTTTTAAAGCTGGAACGAGCTGAAGTATAAACTGTAACTATATATTTGATTGGTCAATTTAGACAGACTCTTATATGAATATTAAAGGGTATCAGATTTGGAATTGTAATATAGGGGTTAAGGTTATGATGTTTAACGCCACTTTCAACAATATTTCAGTTCTATCGTGGCGGTCAGTTTTATTGGTGGAGGAAACCAAGTACCCGGAGATAACCACCGACTTGCTGCAAGTCACTGACGAACTTTATCATATAATGTTGTATCGAGTTCAACTCGCATGAGCGGGATTTAAGCTCACAACGTTAGTGGTGATAGGCACTGATTGCATAGATAGTTGTAAATCCAACTACCATACGATCAGGACGGCTGCTAAATGGTATTGACAGTAATCAGGTATTTAAAACAAGACAATGAACAAGAACAGCCAACACTATAACAAGCAGTTACTGGATACATGTGGAATGTCACTCTGATGTTTTTGTAGATTTTATATTTTATCCTGCACTTGACTGGATACATTTTTGTTATAAACTGTCACTGACCAAAATATAGCCTTTTCTATTATCCCTGTCACATGTTACTTGTTGAGCTTTGGGATCCTAGTAAATCCAGTTCACTTCCTGTTGACAGAAAATATCAAAAGGGGCAATCAAGGAATAATTATATAATTTTATTATTTAATTTGAAATATAAACATCGATGGATTAATGCGATTTTTCAGCAGGATAAACACAATATTAATGCAGTGTCTTAAAATATGCAGTTTATGTGTATTCGACACAAAACTAGGGAAAGGCTTGGTGAACCTCATCTTTATCCAACGCATAAACTTTATATTTCAAGACACTGCACAAATATTGTCTATTTAATCTTCTCTGAAATCAATTGGACAAATGTAGCTAAGATGGTCTCTTGATAGCCTCCTTTCAAAGATATAACTGACAACTCTATCTTCTATCAGCAATGTTAAACATAGAAATTTATTCTCAATGGCCTTGTCAGTACAATCGTTGAAACAGCTGGGCAAATCGGAAATAAAATGTAACCTTGTTGATATATTTATTTTATTGCTATAAATATAAAACAACAAAACAAAACGTTCATACCTAGATATAACAATAACAACAAAACAAAGACGTTCATACATAGATATAACAATGAAATTGTTCCAAAATCGGTACAACAGATTGGATATGGACTCAAACTTCTAAGTCAATATCTTCTGATATATATGTACCATGACATCAGACATCTTGGAAAAAAGTTTCTCAGAACCTATCGCATTATATAATCCGCATCCACATACCCCCAAAAATCCCTTTAAGAGTAATACAAGGATAATACAAGGCTGTTTACAGTAACTTTTAAAGCTAGAACGAAGTTTAAGCTGTAGCTACATATTTTAATGGTCAATTTTTACAGACTGTATATCAATATTAAAGAGTTATCAGATTTGGAACTGTAATATAGGGATTAGGGTTGACTACTTTCAACAATATTTCAGTTATATCGTGGTGGTCAGTTTTATTGGTGGCGGAAACCAGAGTACCTGAGAGAACCACTGACCTGTCGCAGGTCACTGACAAATTTTATCACATAATGTTGTATCGAGGACACCTCGCCGTGAACAGGTTCGAACTCACAACGTTGGGGGTGATATTCACTGATTGCATAGGTAGTTATAAATCAAACTACTATATGATCATGACCATGACAGCCCCTTTTCAGATTTTGAATTGTAATATAATATGAGTATGTCTGGATACAAATTGAGTTATTATTATTTATTTTTCAGAGCTTGAAGACAAAGATAAGAAAAGTCAAGACTTGTTAAAATTGTTAGAAGTTAAAAATATGGAAAATCAAAAATATAAAACGGCAGCAGATATCGCCAAGGTAACAATGTGTAAAGGGAGGTAACTGTGAAGTTTTTTATACCCCCCCCCCCCCCTTCGCTAGGTGTCGGGGGGCATTAAATTGTACCTATATCTGTACATCCATCCAGCTTGTGGTTTTTACTCAAAAGATTAAGTTTCTCTTAAGGGGGTACCATACACTACAGGGAGATAACTCTTTAAAATCAGTTGAACATTTTGATCATATGATGTTTGTATGCAGATTTCAAGCATCTCGGTGATCAAAACCACAGAGAGAAAAGCTGCTATGTGGCTAGTGAATTTATAGCACTGAGTCTGTTGGTTGGATTTTGTTAAAATTTTGATATTTATTACAGTGGATATATTCAAGCACACTGCCAATAAAATAAGAAAATTAAATGAGCAGATCAAATTTTACCTGAAGTGTATGGTACCACCTTAAAGAAGAGCCCAGGTGTCCAAGATCAAATATTAGCTGATATGAAAAGAAAGTTTTAACTGTACCGGGATATATAGCATGATTTTATTTGTACATAGTATACTTAGTATTTCTTTCTGGATCGAAAATATTTGCTGTTCACCTAAAAGTACCTGGCATAATAATCAGCTCATTGATGATGACCAGTATTAGACACAAGTAGAAACATACCAAATCATTTGAAATTTATACACAGGGTCAGGAATCGTAAAAGGAAAGCCACAATCTATGTGGACTTTACGACTTTATTTGTTTTGGGGTTATTCCCCCTTTCTTTGCAGAAGAATACTGTACATGTTTCCGTGTTTCAGCTAGACTTTAAAATCTTCAGGACAACTGCCAGTTTGATCAAAATTTCTTCAGGACATTCTTTAATAATTAAAGTAATTTTTTTTAAGTTCTTTGGGACCATTTGAGAAATAGATGGGCAAATGTCGTGAGACCGATGCCTAGCTGAATCACTGTGTTTAATGTAGCTGAAAGCAGGAGCATCAGTTTCCTATGGACAATTCTTCCATTTTTTTAGTGTTAGCTCGTTTGAAACTAGAGGTTTTAACCATTTAATTCCCATTACGAAAATTTTTTTACTTCATCTGAAACTAGAGGTTTTAAGCATTTAATTCCTATTACGGAAAAAAAATACCACCTAGAATTTTCTCCTTGTTTATCAAAGTTATAATGAACTCAATATCGTAGACTAATGATTTCAAAATACGTAGACTCTTTTTATACTTATATACTGACTACTACAATGCACACAGCAATTTTATATGGTTGACCCAGAAGTAGAAATAGACCCACTTATTTGGCAGTACCCTTGCTTGACTTTATACTTTATTTACTATACATTATATGTTTCTTATACAGTTTTACCTTGTTGTATAGAAAATTTTACCTCATAATATTCCAGTTATCTGAGGTAAATTGAGCTAATGAATGCTTCAATCAAAGCATATTGTCTGAATAAGATAAACTGTTATGATATACTATGTTCTGTCTGAAGTCTGACATATCCCGATTAGAAGTCATTTGCAGATAAACTCATGATTTGAAAATGTAGCTTTTTAATTGGTCAATTTTTTTTAATAAGTATTCATATACCAAAGTTCATCTGGATATGACCTAATCAGGTTGTGTCAGATGGTAGGAGGAGCATAAAGTATTATTACTGCTAATATTAATCAGATTGTTTTTCCTTTGAGTTATCATATGGACAGCTTATCAGGATTGTTGCCATAGGAACAATGTATAAGGGATGTTACCATGGGAAAATCATATCAATGTGGTTGCCATGGGAACAACGTATCAGATTTGTTTCCATGGGAACAGCTTATCAAGAATGTTACCATGGGAACAGCATATCAAGGTCGTTGCCATAGGAACAACGTATTAGGGTTGTTGCCATAGTAACGTCTAATCAGGGTTTCAAGTTAACAAGGTGTATCTGTATATCTGTTATTGTATTAACTAACCTGTATTTTCTTTCAGTTGTGTATTATATTCTGTGTGGGTAGATTTATTATTATCTTTTACTAACAAGTTTTTGTGGTATAATCTCTTATGACATAATGGAGATACATTGTAGGTTTTTTCACTGAAAAAATCTTCGTGCTAACCCACTTGCCAGAAGCCTGCGACAAGTAAACTGGAAATCAAGGTCCTTGTTTGGGACAGGCACAGAAATATGACTGGAAATAGGATGAGAAAGAATTCAGGGTTAATTTATGAGGTTTGTTGAGGAGGGTGCAGGAGGGGAATTTACCAGGTTTGTTGAGGAGGGTTCAGGAGGGGAAATTATCTGATTTAATGAATTCTTGTAATGTTGACTGCATTGTCATGGGGATAATACAATAAAAAATCTTATTTATTGGAATGAAAGGTACAAAAAATATCGACAAATTCTAAAAACGATTTTTAAGATAATGTCAACATTATGCCATAAGATTATTGTTATACACATCTTTTTCTATAAATAGATTTTATATCTTGTAGTTGCTGCTTTCTCTTCTTTTTATGCCTTTCTTTACTAACAGAAAAACATTACAGAACTAGAAATAGAACACGCTATCGTGAAGGAAGACCTGGATAAACGTAAAGAATTTATGAAAGATCTACAACGAAAACTAAACAGAGCCGAAAATGAGCTATCACAAAATAATATGTTACAAGACATGCAGGCGACACGATTTTATGATGAAAATCAAGAATCACAGGTTGGTATATTGCCATTTGATTGGTTGTTTAATATCACTGATTGATATATTGCCATTTGATTGGTTGTTTGATATCACATGGTTGATATATTGCCATTTGATTGGTTGTTTAATATCACTGGTTAATATATTGCCATTTGATTGGTTGTTTTAATATCACAGGTTGATATATTGCCATTTGATTGGTTGTTTAATATCACAGGTTGATATATTGCCATTTGATTGGTTGTTTAATATCACAGGTTGATATATTGCCATTTGATTGGTTGTTTTTTCAATCATTGTTTAAAATTGGATCTCTGTTCATCATGTTGTAACAGATTTATTTACAATAGGTAAGGTATCATAATCCGCCTGTTTATGCAAGATCATAAAGTAGCAAGTCTGAATTTCTTTGAGACTCAAGTAGATAATCTCTGAATAAAAAACAAGCCAATTCCTATTGGTGGAAAATTGTCTAGTTTTGAGTTTAATATGATGTCTATCAACTGACCCAATTTCTGTGAGTTGGTCATAAATTTTAATCATGAAGCTCAAAGATTCCATAACCCAGTTCATTGGCGTTTCTCAATACAACATTATGTGAGAAAGTTTGCCAGTGACTTGCGGCAGGTCGGTGGTTTTTCCCGGGTCCTCCGATAACCTCCACCAATAAAACTGACCACCACGATATAACTGAAATGTTGTTGAAAGTGGTGTTAAACAGCATAACCTTAACCATACAGCTAAGGGCTACTAGTAGCTCTCCTCAAGTGTTTGGTTTGATACAGGTTAAATAAATGAAGATTTCCTACACTGGGACTTTGTTTAAAGTTTAGTTTATTCAGGGTTAAGTTTATGCAGGTTAAATAAATGAAGATTTCCTACACTGGGACTTTGTTTAAAGTTTAGTTTATTCAGGGTTAAGTTTATGCAGGTTAAATAAATGAAGATTTCCTACACTGGGACTTTGTTTAAAGTTTAGTTTATTCAGGGTTAAGTTTATGCAGGTTAAATAAATGAAGATTTCCTACACTGGGACTTTGTTTAAAGTTTAGTTTATTCAGGGTTAAGTTTATGCAGGTTAAATAAATGAAGATTTCCTACACTGGGACTTTGTTTAAAGTTTAGTTTATTCAGGGTTAAGTTTATACAAGTTAAATAAATGAAGATTTCCTACACTGGGACTTTATTTAAAGTTTAGTTTATTCAGGGTTAAGTTTATACAAGTTAAATAAATGAAGATTTCCTACACTGGGACTTTGTTTAAAGTTTAGTTTATTCAGGGTTAAGTTTAGACAGGTTTTACTGGACATAAAAAAACAAAACAAAAATAAATTATATAAAAAAAAAAGAAGAAAAAAAAGAAAAGATTCTTTTACTCATTCTGAAAAGGACAACCAATCAGAACACCGTATCTAATACATTAAGTTTTTTCATTGGACGATTTGGAAGTATTTTGATTGGACTATTTTGGCGTATAAGTCTCATAATGTATCATAATCATCAGATCATAATTGTATCATTTTTACTGTGGAAGATTTTTTTATTCGAGGATATCAATTTTCGTGTCTTGCTCATAAAATACACATTTAAGGATTCTTAAATTCTAGAGTTCTGAATTTCTAGTTGTTTTATGCCCCAGCTGCTAGGCAACGGGGGCATTCAGTTTTACCCATGTCCTTGTATGTCCCACATTTGGTTTCCGGTCAATAACTGAAGGCCCCCTTAGCAAATCATTTGAAATTTATACAAAAGACCAGGGACTATAACTGGCATTCCAAGTTTTATTTTGGCCAGTAGCATTTTTTTCTGTTTTGGAGTTGTGCCCCTTTTATCTTTAGCTGAAAGCTGGGGCATCCATGCTCTATGGGCACATTCTTCCATTTTTTAATGCAAATATAATACAACATATGTTATCTATTTTCACTCTTCCTGTAGATGTCGTGATCGTATGGTAGTTGAATTTACTAATGTTGTGAGTTCGAATCCGGCTCATGGCAAGGTGTACTGGATACAACTTTATGTGATAATGTTTGTCAGTGACTTGCGACAGGTCAGTGGTTTTCTCCGTGTACTTCGGTTTCCTTAACCAATAAAACAAACCGCCACGATATAACTGAAATATTATTGAAAGTGGCATTAAACACCATAACCTTAAACCTGTAGATGGGAAAAAAAACACATTATTCTTTGATTATTATATTCCCAGTTTGGTTGAGCAATAAAACCCATGAAAATTGGTTCCCTGTCAATGGAAAGTTTTTCACAGTATTTCAGATTTTCACCATAGAGTGTTTATTAATGATTATAATTTATGACTATTTATATTAATGCTAGACAAGTGCCTTGGAAACCATGGCAACGAAGGTAACGTATACAACATGTTAACCTAGACGTTTATATTTGTGTCGCTGAAACTACCTTGATATTTGTACCTTAATTTTTGTGTTGCTGAAATTACCTTATTTTTTGTAAAATTACCCTAATTTCTTTGTTGAGGAAGTTATCCTACTTCTGTAAAATCACCTAAATTTATTTGTTACTGAAATTGCCATGATATAAGTGTAAAATTACCCTATTTTGTATATAATTACACCTTATATAAGAATGCTGGATTCTGATTGGTTAATAGCCGGGATATTTTTTACAAATTCAGGCCTTGCATTGTGAATTTGCAGAATTTTTACTTCACGTAGGTGTATTTGCATAAGATTTAACTTTTTTTCATGGTATTTGCAAAATCGTATTTGCCGTTTTTACCCTTCACCGCTTGTAACAAAATTTGTTAAACGTTATCAGTTGTGCGTTTTATGTAACATCATTCGGTAGAATTAAACAGATACATCATGTTAGGTCCTGAAAACGACAAACAAAAGGTATTATTTATTTAGCCAGTGTTCTAAATAATATTCGGTGTAATTAAACAGATATATCATGTTTGGGAGGGGTATTTGCGAAAAATACCAGTCTTGAGACTAAATTTCCCTTGCTTTTCGGCTCGGGAAATTTTTCCTCTCTCGACGGGTATTTTTCGCAAATACCCCTCCCAAACATGATATGTCTGTATAAAATTACTGTTATTTTTGTGTTACTGAAATTACCTTAATATTTGTGTTGCTTAATTTAACTTAATTTTTGTGTCGCTGAAACTACTGTACATTTTTTTCGCTGAAATTGCCCTAATTTTTTGTGAAGCGGAAGTTATTTTTGAATCTACACGAAAGTATGAATCGGGTAATATAATTCAAAGTAACCCTACTTTTAATTTTTAATTTAATTCTTTATTTAATGAGGATTGCCGACAGCCATTGGCTGTGAGGAGGTTTCCTCAACCCTGCTTTTGTTTCTAACAGAATAGGATAGTCATAACAGTTAATAGAGAGCTTCTACAAGTAAAAAATAAAAAATAATGTCGAGCTTTTTGTGTACAATTCGTAGCATGGCCAACACATAGTATAGGCCTTAGGTGTTAAACACCATCAAAGAAACAAACAAACATTTAAAGCAAGCAGATTGTTGTTTTGTTGTGGCTTTGTAATTTTATGTTATACCGCTATTAAGATGTGAGTGATCACATGACAGGGTGTTTGTTTGGCTTAAAAATGATATTTCTAATTAGATTTTATTTAAAAAAACTGGTTTTGACTAAATGTTAAAATACATTTGTATTTGTTTCAGCAATATTATTTTTATAATGATTTTTTATTGCAAAATATGTTTTGAGTAAATTGTTCTACTAATTACCTCCCTTTATATATATATATATATTCTGCTTCATTAGGACTCTTTAATAAGGTAATGCATGTCTGCATCTTTAGGACTCTTGTAATGCATGCTTTGGCTTTATATTTCACTAACCTCTCTGTACTCCGTAGATTGTGACCTCATAGTTTGACCTTCATAGACCAAATTACCTTGCACGAACCCTGACCTAGATAAATAACCTGCAGAACTTTATTAAGCAATGTAAAAAAATTGCTGACTGAGGTTAAAAGATTTTATATTAGAATACAATCATTTTTATTGGTTAATGCTATGTGAATATTGATTGAATTATTATGAATGGACCAATCAAAAGAGTTTGATTGATTGGACTCTAGTGAAAGGACCAATCAAATCTGTAGGATTGCTTTCAACTCTTGTAAAGGACTAATCAAAAGAGTAGGTTTGAAATCATATTTTCTATCAGAGTTATCTGTTAATTGTACTTTATCTTTGTCAATGGTATAACATCATTGACGGATGGTAAATATTAATGAACTATCTCCCTTTGTCAGAATTAATATTAGCATGGTAAATATTAATGAATTATCTCCCTTTGTCAGATTAAATGTTAATTTTAAATATTTATATATTTTAATACATGTGCCTTACTTTATTTAATGAAAACAATACTGTCAATTAAACAAAAATTGTTTTTATTGATTTGACTAACAATTTTTTTTTGGGGACAAAATTCTTTAAATCTGACAATTGTGGGGTATTTTTCAGATCCGATTACTGGTAAAAGACTGTGTAATAATCGACAATATTTCAGTTTTATCTGTATTTTAATGCATTTTTCCTTTTATCTTGCTAAAGGATATTTTTAGTATCAACTGACTGAATCTGATACTGAAAACACATTATGATGTTACAGATAAAAACAAGAACGTCAGTTTTGAAATTTTTGACAAACATCATCATTAGTATCACTGCTCATCCTATCAGCCTCACTGTCATAATGATGATTATGTCTGTCTCAACTTCATTACTGCTGATATTCTATTTATATCAAGAAGGTCAAATTTAGTGCTTGAGAAATCTTTTCTTTAGTCATTTGTCACAAAATGGACAGAAGTGTAAGTTATGACCTTAATGATACATAGATTGTAATTAATGGTTTACAAATACATAAATATGATAATGTCATGGTTACAGTTAAAAATAGAAATAACAGTATACAACATTGTGTGTGTTTCTAAGTTTTATTTATGTGTTTTTTTGTGTTTTAGCATACAATGTATGAAATATAATTTGCTCATGAAAAGTTTGACAAAAAACTAAACTTTTTAAAATTGATTTTTTTTTAGAAAAAGATGCAGGAATTACAAGAAAGTGTTGATAGAAATAAAGGAAAAATGGAGGAGGTTAAAAGAGGTATGTCATGTAACAACTATTCTGATTGGATAGTTTAAAACACTGGGTTATTCTATTACTATGGTAGGGTAGGGAGTTCTAATATCAACCAATTGATTGATTGCTGAATGTCCAGCAAGCAGTATATCAGTTTTATTCAGGACAAGTTCAATAATTTATGAAAACTATACAGGAATGAGAGAGGGGTGGGGCAACAACTTTTGAATGTAACAACAAAAGACCCCACAAAATACAGAGGGTCAATTTATCAAGGACATCATTAATTTGAGATTTTTTGGGTACATTTTCCTATTTACGATTTTATTATGGCATAGGTCTAATATTTTTGTAAATTTTACACCTTGATCTGGTTTGCTCTACATGGGGTATAATTTGTACGAAAATATGTCTTACTCACGAATGATAAAATCTCTAATAAACCGGGGGGTACCATGAATAATTTCTTAAATGAAAAACATATCCCCCACCATAGTTAATGGAATAGCCCTCGCCTGCATTCCCCCACCATAGTTAATGGAATAGCCCTCACCTGCATTTCCAATATGATTGAAATTACATCTCTCACTTGCTCCCGTTGCTGATATATCTCGTGAAGTCTGAGAAAGACCTATTACAGGTCACATGCAAGTGACCCTATGTTACCATCCAATGAAAAAGACGATTAGGAGACTATGAAAACATTAAAATTTAAAATTTAACTGCTTAGTTTACGACAAGCAATCCAATTGGTTTAAAAAGGTCATTCATGATATGGGGTCACTGGTAAGTGACCAGTATTGTGGTTTCTGCAGATCTCACACACTGGGACATGAGGGTATTTTCTGTCAAACATCCTTCAGGTTAGGGGTTATGGTGTTTGACGCCACTTTCAACAACACACCCAATTTTGGTATGTAGACCATCTTTACAAGAAATCTTTCACACAATTCTTGTTAAAGCATAATTTCTTTTCTTCTTCCTTTAAGAGATATGCAAGTGAACAAGACTTGTAAGTACATAGAGATAAAATGGCCAATATGGCAAAACAAGATTTGGAGAGATTTTTATTTTTGTTTTGGAGTTATGCCCCTTGAAAATGAGTTAACAAATCAAACTGACAATCTTTGAATTTAGAAAAACTAAGGGAAACATTGCTTAATCCACATCAATGGTGAACTTTCAAATGCATTCACAGTAAATTATAGAATTTGTTCCCATTGGTAAAAATTTACTTCAACTATAATTTGATGATAACCATCCCCATGGTTGGGACTCATTTTCTATTAATAGGTCACTTTACCTTACGAAGATTTTCATTAAATTAAAAAAATTTAACTTTTATTTTTAGAAATAGAAAAGTTCCATGAGCAGCAGATTCTTGCCCTAACACAAGTTCATGCAGCTGAAGTTGAGGCACTTAAAAATGAATTTGAAGAAGAGATCAAGAAAGCTAAGGTAAGTTATATTCCCTGTTATAAAAAAGAGATGTTAGTTATCTCCCCTGTTATATAATATTAAGAAATCTTAATTGATTTAGTAATGTTTACAGACAGACTTGTTAGAATCTTTATCAAGCTAATTTTACTTCTCCCTTTCTTGAAAACTATTGTATGGAGATTAAAATGCAGTTCAGACTGTTGTACAATCTGCCTCTGTTTGACTCCAGGATTGAATTTTAATTTGATATCGTTGTACTGTATTGTAGTTTATATACATACAGTATGTGGCCAAAAGTATTGCCACATGTAAAATAAATCCCTATATAATCAACCAAAACCATATATTTTCAAAAAATTATTGTGAAGTCATTTCTGGATAGATTTTAACAAATTTTACACCAAAACATTCAGAATTGTCTATATTTTGATTGTTTATTTGCTCATTATGTTTATATGAGTGGTTTTTATTTGTACATAATTTAAACAGGATTGTTAATTTTTAGGATTTATTTTTAGTTGAAATATGTAGGAAAAGCAAAGTCAATTTTTATTTGTTATTTTTAAATTATGTACAAATAAAAACCACTCATAACAACATAATGAGTAAATAATAAACAATCAAAATATAGACAATTCTAATGTACAGTAAAGTGAAACCTGTCCCATGTTTTAATCTACAGTTATATCATTTCTACAAGAAATGTCTTGTATGTTGTTATCTGTTGTAGTAAGTTTTAGACAGGTACCAGTTAGTTTTTGATGGGTACCAGTTAGTTTTTGATGGGTACCAGATATATTTTGATTGGTACCAGTTAAATTTAGATGGGTACCAGTTAGTTTTTGATGGATACCAGTTAGTTTTTGATTGGTATCAATTAGTTTTTGATGGGTACCAGTTAGTTTTTGATTGGTATCAGTTAATTTTTGATTGGTATCAGTTAGTTTTTGATCGGTATCAGTTAATTTTTGATGGGTACCAGATAGATTTTGATTGGTACCAGTTAGTTTTTGAAGGGTACCAGTTAATCTTTGATTGGTACCAGGTTTTTTTTATGGATACCACTTAATTTTTGATTGGTACCAGTTAGTTTTTTATTAGGACCAGTTTTCATGGACCTTTTTTCCAGATATTTTTCCAAAATTTAAATTGTTGAAAATTTGAAATGCTTATTTTTAATAATTTGTATTCCCCAAAAGCTTTTATACCTCAAATCTCAGGACTGTGAACATGTTGTTTGTCATGAATATAGATGAAATACTGACTTTAAACAACTGTCATTGAATCAAATAATCACATTTTAGGAGTAAGAATTTTCTCTAAATAATAGGAAAAGTGGTACCCTTGAAATTATGTAACTTTCACAGTGAATAACAGGAAAACTGGTACCCATGACAATTTGAAAATGTATGCATGTATATTATGCCATTATATTCATTTATGTTTATTCTGATTGCCATTTCATGTTTAATTGTCAATGCTACACTTGTCATAGTTAAGCATCATTTAGAAAATCTAGTAATTGGTTTAAAAACCTTTTCATCTCATCTGAATATCATCAGTCTCTTTGTGTCAATTTTCTTTGCACAACATTTTTTATCTCTTAAACTAGTACTTTGTCTTATTATCTCTTAGACAGGTATTTTTGTCTCCTTTTCTATTAGACCGGTACCAGTTCTTTACTCTACTCTTAGACTGGTACCAGTTCTTTACTCTACTCTTAGACTGGTACCTTTGTCTCCTAATCTCATAGACTGGTACAAGTTCTTTTCTCTTCTCTTAAACTGGTTCTGGTACTTTACACTTCTCTTAGACTGGTACCAGTTCATTTCTTTACTCTTAGACTGGTACCAGTTCTTTACTCTTCTCTTAGACTGGTTCTGGTACTTTACACTTCTCTTAAACTGGTTCTGGTACTTTACACTTCTCTTAGACTGGTACCAGTTCTTTACACTTCTTAAACTGGTTCTGGTACTTTACACTTCTCTTAGACTGGTTCTGGTACTTTACACTTCTCTTAGACTGGTTCTGGTGCTTTAATCTTCTCTTATGTTGATACATTTGTCTCCTTCTTTATTAGACTGGTACCATTTCTTACCTCTACTCTTAGACTGGTACTTTTGTTTCTTATCTTTTAGGCTGGTACCGGTACTTAACTCCTCCCTTGGACTGGTGCTTTAATCTTCTCTTAGACTGGTACTTTTGTCTCCTTGTCTATTAAACTGGTACCAGTATTTTGCTCCTCTCTTAGACTGGTACTTTCTTCTCCAAATTTCTTAGACTGGTACTGATTCTTTATTCTTCTCTAATACTAGAACTTTGTCTCCTTATCTCTGTAACTTGGATTTCGTCATGCCACCTAAATTACAAAATGTTTCGTTCCTGAACTTTGGACAAATCAAACTAAGGTATCACAGAAAAATAGATGAAAAGATGAGGTATGTATGTGTGTTGTGTTTCTGTTCTATTAAGACTTGTAAGTTCTTGTATATCAGGCCTTTCAATAAGGGGCGGTACCAGGTACTTTTACCCGCCTAAAATGGTCTTTGGTACCTCCTGATTTTCAAGAGTGTTGTATAAGATATTCATGAAAATTGTTCCAATTTTTATCAATAGTACCGCCTGCAAATAATGAAGTACTGGTAGACTTGAAAAATATTGAAAGCCCTGGTATATGGAGATAAAATGATAGAAACTAAAAAAAAACAAGATACAAGCAAATTCATTCTTAAAATATATCTACTGAAGACATTGTACTCCTGTGATGAGTCTAAAGGAGGTATGTATAAAATATGGATCAATTAACTACCGAGGTCTTAGATACCCTTTCTTGGGCCTCTGATACTGGGTCAGGATGACCATTTCTTGTGTAGATAACAGCTCTGTTTGATGATACTGTGTGGAACTGTTGAAACAGTGTCATCATATAAAAAATTTAATGTAATACTTGGATTCTAGTCATAAGGTAAAACTGACATAAGTGTGTGTCTGTGTGTGTGTCACATGATCAAAACATGGATGCTGACTTTCTAGCCAATTTAATCAAAATAGTCAATAAAAATTTATCTTAAAGCGTAAACCATAATTAAAACTGATTTTACTGTTTTATTTTTACTTTTTGAAATTCTTCTACAGTAACCCACCCTCTAATAAGGACACACCTTTTATAAGAGGACTATTGTGGCCTGCGATGAGAGGGGGATACAATGCCCAAAATTGTTAATATTTGTTTGAAGTCTGTTATAAATGAACTTACAGAGTTCCCTATGTGTGAAAAGAATTTAAAAAATGTTTCTCAGAAACCAGACTTAATTAAAAAAATAACACTGGGTGTGTGATACAGACTCAGGTGGACCTCTGGTTAGTGGATGATAGCATAACAAACAAAAGTGCCGAAATAAGTTAAAAAGAAAATTTTTCTTTTCATCTGTCAAATTAAAACCATAAAAATATTTGGCCTATTATTTCTACTGTCTAGGAGGTCTTCTTGTAATCACTAATAGACAATTCTATACAAATAGATCACTTCAACACGGACATCTTTAAATATTATAATGTAAACATGCTACTTTCATTTCTGAAGAGAAAGTAAACAATGTACTTTTGATTTTGATCTTTAATTTGTTTGTAGCTTAAATTTTGACACCTTTACACTAAAGTAGATAAGAGATATTATATTAGTAAGCCTCTTGTTTATCAATAAACTAAATCTTTGATGTTTGTTTTGTATTGAATAACATGTCAGTGACTAGCGACAGTTCGGTTGTTTTCTTTGGTTTTCTTCTCCAATAGCATTTACTAGTTCTATATAACTGAAATACTGTCAAGCCTGTATTACAGACTTTTTGAAATTTGTTTTCATTTTGCTGGACATAGGTCCAGCACCAGGAATTTTCCGCTGGGCCCTCTGAATTTTTGCCGGACCTACATCTTTTATGTAAAATTGTTTTAAAGCCAAACAATGTCATACCGTTATTATTATTTTAGTCTAGCAGAGCGCTTTCTGTATTTAACTTCATTAGTACTGGTAGAGGCCTAAAAATAGGAAGACCAGTCACCATCCAGAATAAACCAAAAAGTTGAAACCATGCACCAAAAAAGAGTAGCCAAATCCAGCTAGGGATACCCTCAAACTTTGAAAAATTTACCAGATTTAAAACATAATTTTTAAAATTTTTATTGAGAATACAATAACAATATTCTAAAAGTCATTAAACTCTCTCTGGGGTGGCACTGGCCGTTTTACGTTTGCCAGGCTGAGCTCCGTCGTAATGCTTCAGGAACTACCACATTTTTATGATCGACACATGGCCATGTTGTCGGAACTGTAAACAAAATTCTAAATAGAAACAGATTTGGTGAAGGGAACGATACAAATCAGGGACGTCGTGTTTTTTTATTTTATTAATTTTTTGGGGGCTTTTCACTCGAAAAGATGATCTTACGCATCACAATATATTCAAATATATTTATTTTCATGAAAGTTACCAATAATATTTACCAAATACAGATAAAATATCACGTATTCAATGCAGTTACGAATTCCGAGTTGACCGAACTTGTTCCGGTATTTATAATGCGACCTGCGTTTCCGACTTCCGTTAAAAAAGTAAACACATCATTCAAAAATGTATGGTGGACATGGGGACCGGCATTACCGACGTTATTGGAGGACCTCATGATTTTCTGCCCCCTAGGTCCGATAGGTCCGACGAATTTCAAAAACTCTGGTATTAAGAGATCACCTTTTGGAGATAGAAAAAAACCATGGCCTCATAAGAGAGGTGACCTCTTAAAATGAAATTTTACATGATAGGACATAGGTGACATTTTAATACAGGTGACTGCTTAATAGAGGTGACTTCAATGGCAGGTTTGACTGTACTGTTGAAAGGGGCTTTATACACCCATGATGCAATTCAATCCAAATCTACAGAATCATTGCAAAAGTACAGTCAAACATGTGTTAAGAGGTCACCTATGGGACAAAGAAAAAGTGGCCTTATAAGACAGGTGACTGCTTAAAAGAGGTTCAATTCATATGCAGTTTTCTATGTCAGGACAAGAAAAATGTGACCTCTTAATACAGGTAACTGCTTAATAGAGGTGACCACATAGTTTGACTGTATATTGTCATCTTTTCTAATTAACCTATGAACACTGTACAGAAGCTACAATAACATGCCAAACGAGAGGAAGAAAACGGCCTAAACAGGATAGCCAAAATCTGCTACAGTCACCTATGTCTGAGGGAGTAGAACCTTAGTTTTATTAATAATTACATTATTTAGAGACTAAATTTCAATAATAAATATTTCTAATAAACCATGTCAGTGCCGAAACACTGACTGCTGGGAGGATGATACCCTCTGGGGCTAATAGTCCACCAGCAGAGATATACAGTTAAACCTGCCCATGCAGTCACCTGTATTAGGCAGTCACCTGTATTAAAAGGTCACCTTTGTCTTGTCCTGTCATAGAAAATTTTATATGAATTTATCCTCTTTTAAGAGGTCACCTGTCTTATAAGGCCACTTTTTTGTTGTCCCAAAGGTCATGACCTCTTAATACAGGTTTGACTGTATGTTTTAACAGATTTGTTTTAGTTTTATCAGGCAATATACAATTAATGCCTGCACTTAAGGTGAACATTATAATTGTTCACCCGAGGGAAAACAACATCCCAAGAGTGAACAATTATGATGTTCACTGCAAGTGCAGGCAGTAATTGTTTTATTATACTGAAACTTGATGCAAAAAAAATTTGATAAATGAGAACATTTCTGTAAATGAACTTCCAGAATCGTTCCACTGGGTACACCGGCGGTGGCCATTTTATACATACTTACGTCATGTACACGTTTTAGATCATGGTCATTTTACCGATATCGTAAGTGCTTTGGCGATCTAGATCACTGTTTCCCCGGTCCATCAGTAAAAACTGATGACCGGTGAAATAGAGAAAACAAGGAATTTAGGATTTATTAGTTAAAATATTACACTTGATTTTCTATTGAAAAAAGATGCTGAAGTATAACAATACACTATATCATATCTACATTTTAAAATCAATATTGATATTAAATAGATTTTTTTGGCTGATTTAAAATTTAAATTTGAATGGATTTTAAAACTTAACCTATACATTCATGATATTTTGATTGAAGTAACATTTTGTTACAATGACTTTATGATACAAACTTACTCAAGTGACAATATTATTATTAAAGTCTTTGTTTTAGAGGTAAATGGGTGAATGTGTAATCGTGAACCGTTTCAATAACTTGACAACTAGATCTGACAGTGAAATTGAATCTTAATTATCTTTTTTTACTTTCACATTTTTAGGCTTGTTAGATTTTATTTTTTGTTTAAATTTTTGTTTGAGTATTTTACAGCGAGGATTTTTTTTCTTCAGATTTATAACTGATTTCAGCTATTTTCCTCTGAAAATATGTTTTCCGAAAATTGCTGGACATATTCAGAACAGGTAAAAAATTACCATTTTGAAAGAGAATGTAGATGGTTTCAGCTATTTTTTTTTTTCATTGATTTCAATTATTTTATATTCTAATCATGATCTCTGATGTTACCAAATGCCTAGAAATCTCACAAATAATGATTGGACCTTTTTATATTGGATCTCAGGTAATTAGTCCAACTGAAATTATGGTCCTTGTGTGGTAGCAAGTTCTGATTAACATTAACAAGGAGTATGGTAATCAGGGAGTTAAATATACATTAGTCCTCCCTCATATAAGGCCACTCCCAACAAAGGCCACCCCTCTTATAAGGCCACTCCCACCAAAAGCCACTCCCACCAAAGGCCACTCCCTCATATAAGGCCACTTCCACCAAAAACCACCCCCTCTTATCAGGCCACTCCCACCAAAAACCACCCCCTCTTATCAGGCCACTCCCACCAAAGGCCACTCCCTCTTATCAGGCCACTCCCACCAAAAACCACCCCCTCTTATCAGGCCACTCCCACCAAAGGCCACCCTCTCTTATCGGGCCATATTTCAGATGCACTGAAGTAGTAAAGTACTACTAAAGGGTCCCCCTCAAGAGAGGCCTACTCTGTTATCATTATGAAAAGAAAGTTTTGTATATGAAATGGCAGTGGGAGGAAATTTTTGGTTTGAATGAAATTTGAGTGGGGTTGAGGAAAAAAAATTTATCTACAGGAAGTTAGGGGTTAACATAGGGGTCAAGATGCAGGAAAGGGAGCTAAACCATGTTGAAAAACAAGAACTGATAAATAACAATTTAAAGATCAAGTAAATTCTTCACTCTTTGATGCAAATTAATTAATCACCCCCCCTTTTTTTCATTGTTTTTGTTCTATTTTTTTAGGTTTATGATGTTTAATGCCACTTTCAACAATTTTTCAATTAAAAAAAAAAATTTAATTTTTTTTTTAAAGAAATTATGAGTAAACACATTATGTATGTAAGAATTATCTAGCCAGTTACCATGTAAATAAAAACAAAATCAGAAAATTCCTGTAACATTAATTTATTTTATAGTTTTATAAATATTTTATTTTCTTAACCAAATAAGACTAAATAAACCTAGAAATAGAATGTCCACGGCCTAATTATATAGATATGTAATATATATGTGCTAAGTGATGGAACGTGAGTTCTAGTAAAAGTGATATGTTTGTCTTATGGGGAGAATCTTCGGTGAATTATAAATTATAAGAGACTAGTTGGAATCGTGGCAAATATTTAAAAGGAAATTCTGACATTTTGACTCTTGATAAAAGAAATCGTTTATATTACTGAATGTCTTAAGATTAGGACATCATCATTGGGTGTCTTATCTAAATGTTTTAAGTGGTTGAATGAGGAATAAGATATATATTATTTTGTCCCCGTCAGTTTTGTATATAAACAACGATTTTTAGATCTGAAAAAATTCTTTCTTAATACATGTATATATATGGAAAATATGAACCAGAATTCAACATATGCAAAAATAATAATTTAAATCTACGGAAATTTGAATTGGAATTCGACATGTGCAAAATTTTTTTTTAAAAATCTGAGTCATTGCGAATAATGTAAACCAGACTTCAATTCCTGCGAAAACAATACGGAGGATAGAATACTGCAGTCTGTTGAGGATAATTCATGTTCGGTGTGCTGTAATACCCCCGTCTGCTCAAGATAATTCATGGTCGGTGTGCCGTTTACACAATGTAATACTGCCGTCTGTTGAGGATAATTAATGTTCGGTGTGCCGTAATACCGCCGTCTGCTCAAGATAATTCATGGTCGGTGTGCCGTTTACACAATGTAATACTGCCGTCTGCTCAAGATAATTCATATTCGGTGTGCCGTTTACACAGTGTAATACCACCGTCTGCTCAAGATAATTCATGGTCGGTGTGCCGTTTACACAATGTAATACCGCCTTCTGCTCAAGATAATTCATGGTCGGTGTGCCGTTTACACAATGTAATACCGCCTTCTGCTCAAGATAATTCATGGTCGGTGTGCCGTTTACACAGTGTAATACCGCCCTCTGCTCAAGATAATTCATGTTCAGTGTGCCGTTTACACAATCATTGACTTTCTACTTAAAGTGTCAATTTCATCTATTTAGGGAAAACAAAAGTCACTAAATCAAGTCGGGAAATTCAATAATATTTCAAATTATAGTTAATTTTGAGGTAATTAAGTGAAAGGTGATTTTTGAGTGATGTTGACTTTTCTGTTATTATTGGATACAAGCGACTGAATGTCGTAGTTAGCAATTATTGAAAACAAATCCTTTCTACTTTAACAGGAATTTAACGGGAGGCTTAACAAGTCTGTGACAGGACTAATATAATCAAAAATTATCAATTTTATGGATTTGTAAGAAAAAAAGTCATGTTATGTTAATGTTATAATTATTAATAATTAAACGAGTGGGATAATAAATGGCAATACATAAGATACAGGTGGAATTGAATAAAATAAATAAAAGTAGAAAATTTACGTGAGAGAGAATATTGAGAAGATAAGAAAAAAAGAGCAACATTTTTCTACGATTTTGTCAGAATTGTTTGTGGAAGTTAAACACTAGAATATTATCATTGGATAGGACATAGGGATGTATGAATTTGTCTGAACTTATGTGGAAATTTGACGCTGAATTATTATCGGTGTACAGGATATTACGTGGTTCATACTATTTTAATAGTAGACACAAGGTGATATAAGATTTTTTTTGGTGACTTATTAATCACGTTAGGATCATCATCTTTAGAAAAAAAATATTCAACAGGTGATTTTTTTTCCCTGAATTTGTGTGTTTATTACCGATACATATCACTTTAACCAGGATTTGTATCCTTGCATATTTTTGAGACAAAATTCAAGGATCCTGTCTTTTATTGTCGAGTCAAACTTTATCAAGGATTACGTCCTTATTATTTAGACAAACTTTAAGGATCGGCTCTTTAATATTGAGACAAACTTGATTTACGGAGGATTGCATCTTTTTTCAATGAGACAACCTTTATCGAGGATTACGTTATTATTGAGTCAAACTTGCTTTACCGAGGATCGTAAAGCTTACATGCATATAGAAACTCAATGCATTTTACGAGTAAACACTTTTTATTTAACAGAAAACCTACTTTGAATTTCTAGCTGGCTATTGACTTGAAAAACTAATTGAAAATCTAGATTTTAATTAATTAACGAACAAATCAGATGTAATTAAGCTGACATTTACATAAACATAGATTAATACTCTGTAATAGAAGGATTTACAAAGAATCAAGTTTTATTGCTATTTAAGGAAGTTTTTTTTTTACTTGGACGATTTACGACCTTTTTGTCGATAATTTTAATCATAGATTTTACAATTTAGAAATGGAGTGTTAAATTTAATAACAAATAGTTAGAAATAACAATTTATAACCTTAGTATTAGAAATCTCAAAGTCTGATAACTTCGGCAAGTTTGGAGACGATTTGAAAACAATTACAAGATTATTAATCACTTAATAAAAAGTGACATATTGCAGTAGATTATTTATCAAGAATCGCATGTGACATTTTGTTGTAGATTATTTATCAAGAGTCGCGTGGGTATTTTGTGTAATTACTTCTTGCATATTTGAAAGGCAAATTTCTGGATAAGTATAAATATAAAAGTCTATTTGTTAAAATGGAAAACAACACAATTTTCTCTACTTCGGTGATGTAAAAGGACTATAAACTCATATTATAATGTAGATAGTGTGAAATTACTTTTTATTTGTTAGCACCAATGTTTGTGGTTTCTACAAAATGCAGTGATCCTTGGGTTCATGAATTCATTGTTTCAAACATTACAGGCAACAATCAATGAGAAAATTGTATTTCGTTGGATTTTTATTTTCATTGTTCATTCAAGAGGACAACGAAATCAGCGAAAATTAGAACCCCACAATTAATAATAATTTCACAGTATTAGTGTGAAAAACAGGAAATATTTAACATTTTGTCAGAAGCCGAGAAAGTTTTGTGAAAGTCGATCACAAGCCAGATTTTTGGAGGCGAGCTGAGCACAATGAGTCGATTTGTAGATAATCAGCGATTACGAGGAGTTCTTATGATCAATGATAAGGTGAGAATATTGAGATAAAAAAAGGGAGGGGGTAATGGGTGCGTTTAGGGTGGGGGGGGGAAGTAATACCTGTCTTATGTGATCATGTAAGGGAACATTGAAATAGGGTCACATAAGACAGGTGGTCACGGAATACAGGTTTAGTTAATATGAAATGCACTGTGAAGGGAAATTAATATTAAGGTCATATGATACAAGTTGATTTGACTGTATTTCAGTTCCAATTGTTTTTGACATTTGCTTCACTGGGTTTGGTACTGCATTGACAACTATTTTACCTATTTTGTTCCAGTATTGTTATAAATACTGTTATAGTGACAGCCGGAACCTTTGAGCCGTAATGAAAGCGGGAGGTTTGGCACTTTAAAATCTGATTCAACCCACCATTTCTTTAGAAATGCCTGTACCAAGTCAGGGTCATTACGGTTTTCACAGTTTTGCGGTTGTTGACTGATTTTGTCTGTTTATATACTTATGAGTTTTGACTTTCCCTTTGTAAGATTGTTTGGAGTTCGGTAATTTTGTTATTACCCTTATTTCCAATATTATAGCACTCAGTTTTATTGGTGGAGAAAACTAGAATACACAGAAAAAACCTGTGACCTGCAGCATGTCACTGACAAACTTTATTACATAAAGTTGAATCAAGTGCATCTTACCAAGGGAGGTAATCAAAGTTAAAGTTTTAGTGGTGATGGGTATTGATTGCATTGGTTGACGAAAACTAGTCTGTAAACGTTTCACATTTTGACCTTTTTCTCCAAAACCACTTGACCAATTGAAACCAAATTCATTATATGGTCCTCTAAAGCTTTTTTTGCACCAACAGACAGCAGAAACAAGAGGCCCCCAATGTAATTTAAGTGTGTTTTCTTTGTATGAAGAACGTTTATATTTAACCAATTTTGGTGGGTTTTATTTCTTAATGTTCACGAAACAAGAGGCCCCCAGAAACAAGAAAATTTATTTTTTAATCAATTTTAGTGATTTTTTTTCATTATGTGCCTGATGAAATTCTGTTTATATAGTAATGTCAACATTTTTTGTATGGCTCTTACTGTTTACAAGATATTAGGGGTCAAATTGGAATGAACTCTCAAAATTTTGAATTCATATTTCAAATCTGATTTGTTAGGGTTTTTTTGTTGGATTATTTATGTAATTTCCTGAAATTTTATAAAATATGATTTATTGACAGAATATGATTTAAATCAGGACTTTTTATGTCTCTAATTTCTCTTGGTTTGTGTTACCCACGGAAACCACAAAAATTAATGAACAAAAATATATCAATTATTATAACTTCTGTTAACATTGAAGGGCCTGTGGTGGGCGTATGGTAGTTGGATTTATAACTACCTATGCAATCAGTACCTATCACCACTAATGTTGTGAGTTCGAATCAGTCTCAGGCGAGGTATGCTCTAAACAACATTATGTGATAAAGTATGTTAGTGACTTGTTACAGGTCGGTGGTTTTCTCCTGGTACTACAGTTTCCTCCACCAATAAAACTGACCGCCACTGTATAGCTGAAATATTGTTGAATATGACATTATACACCATAACCCCACCCAGTCTCCCCCCCCCCCCCCCCCCCCAAGCCTGTTAACATTGAAAAAAAGTAGCCTTTACAGACTGTATGTTGTGTATATATTACAAGATACTTTTGTTGACAATGTTATATTTGAAATTAATTTTATATTTATAAGAAAATATTAAATAATTAAAAAGTAAACAAGAAACAGAATTGATTATGGATTAATTTTAGTCAGAAAATATTACAACAAAAGAAATTTCTTAATTGATTTTTCTACAGGGAAAAAAAATTAATATGTGGAAAAAGGCAATTAAAAACATGACCAATTGAATCATAGACATTGTATTTTAAGAATTTTTTTTTTTATTGAATGGAATGCATTTTCATGATGGACATTTCGTTAACTATAGCATTGGAATTTTTGGAATTAAAAAAAAAAGAACATGTGGAAAAAGTTTTAAACATGACCAATTTGGTTGTAGAAATGACATCGTAAGGATATTTTTTTATTGAATGGAATGTGTATCAAAATGAATATTTTGTAACTATAGTGCTGGAAATTTTAGAATTTTTTTGGGGGATAAAACAGTTGAAAATTAAAACTATGAACAAAATAGATACAGATATGGTTGATTTTTCTAGAACTTTAACTATTGAAAGTATTGAAATTCAGCATAAGGTAAGAATTGATCGTTACCGTTGGGGGAGGGGGGATTGAGTGATTGCTGTTTAATGCCAATTCAGCATTTTTTCAGCTATATCATGGTGAGAACAAGTTAATTTTCAATGAGATGATGATGAGGTCCGCTTTGTTTTAGACCAACACGCTGAGTTGGATTTTTATAGTGCTAGCTCACTGAAACAACAGTCTGCGGGTAGACATGTTGCTCCACTCGGACACATTATTCTGATTCCGAGCCAACCAGTCTTTGCTCTTACTCCTTAATGCTGCGTGCTTAGCGGAGAAGCAGCAAATACCAATTTCATACCCAATCAGGGCTCGAACCCACGATTTACCGCACTTGAGGAGAGCATGCTAACCATTACGCCACTGATGTGATTATGGGGAAGGGGGGGATTGTATTCTATTGGTGTAATTGTTATTTATAAATTAACCAATAGGATTTTACCAGTGATGAAATATTTGGTTTCTCTCTTCTGTTTTGTACATAAGAGTTGATTTTCTCATAAATGTCCCTTAGTGCCTATCACCATTAAAGTTGTGAGTTCGAATCCCGCTCATGGCGAGATGTACTTGATACAACATTATGTGATAAAGTTTGTCAGTAACTTGTGATAGATCATTGTTTGTCAGTAACTCATGGTGAGGTGTACTTGATACAACATTATGTGATAAAGTTTGTCAGTAGGCGAGGTGTACTTGATACAACATTATGTGATAAAGTTTATCAGTAACTTGTGATATATCATTGTTTTTCTCCGAGTACTCCGCTTTCCTCCTACAATAAAACTGACCATAATTTAACTGAAATATTGTTGAAAGTGGCATTAAACACCTTACACCCAAAATTGTTTTGATTGACAGATTTTTCCTACATTTTCTTAGTACAATTAAATTTTTACTAGTACTTGAATTACAATCAATGAGACCACTCTTCCGCATATTTTTTATTTTGATTGTGAAACATGACTAAACTGAGCCTTTTTCTGACCAACTTTTGTGTTCAGAATAGATATAAGCTGTTCGATTAATACCAGTTATATTAACAAAGATTTCCTAGATTAGGATTTTTATTTATAAGTTTGGTTTATAGAGGATTCCCGTTTAATCAGGGTTCTGTGTAGACAGGTTTATAGAGGATTCCAGTTTAGACAGGTTTATAGAGGATTCCCATTTATTCAGGGTTCAGTTTAGACAGGTTTATAGAGGATTCCAGTTTATTCAGGGTTGAGCTTAGACAGGTTTATAGAGGATTCCAGTTTATTCAGGGTTCAGTTTAGACAGGCTTATAGAGGATTCCCGTTTATTCAGGGTTCAGTTTAGACAGGTTTATAGAGGATTCCAGTTTATTCAGGGTTCGGTTTAGACAGGTTTATAGAGGATTTCCGTTTATTCAGGGTTCAGTTTAGACATGTTTATAGAGGATTCCAGTTTATTCAGGGTTCAGTTTAGACAGGTTTATAGAGGATTCCCGTTTATTCAGGGTTCAGTTTAGACAGGTTTATAGAGGATTCCGGTTTATTCAGGGTTCGGTTTTGACAGGTTTATAGAGGATTCCGGTTTATTCAGGGTTCAGTTTAGACAGGTTTATAGAGGATTCTGGTTTATTCAGTGTTGGGTTTTGACAGGTTTATAGAGGATTCCCGTTTATTCAGAGTTCAGTTTAGACAGGTTTATAGAGGATTCCGGTTTATTCAGGGTTGGGTTTTGACAGGTTTATAGAGGATTCCCGTTTATTCAGAGTTCAGTTTAGACAGGTTTATAGAGGATTCCGGTTTATTCAGGGTTGGGTTTTGACAGGTTTATAGAGGATTCCCGTTTATTCAGAGTTCAGTTTAGACAGGTTTTACTGTATAGCAGTTGACTAGTGTAAGGCTTATCAATAATGTCAAAAGGGGAATAACTCTAGCATACAAACTAATTTTGAATTGCAGACATTTCAATATCAATATTGAATATTTTAGTTTTCTAAATTCTTGACAATTTAATTATTCATATTAAAAAAAACTAACAGTGAATTTTAAGGCAAACTAGTATTTAACAGTCATATAAATATGCAAATATTAATTTTAATGTTGTCAAGTACAGTTCAGGTAGCCATAACAAATATATAAGACTTTTCAGACTATTTAAAATTTTGTTTGAAATAAAGACAGTGAAAAAATTGACTTACAAAAATAGTATACAGTAGTCTTCCTCCTTCTGCAATGATAAATGGGTGTTATAAGAGGGGTTGTCATTGTTGATGGGGGGGGGGGGGGGGGCAGAATTAGAAGTGCCTTACTATCTTAGTGCATATGAAATATGGCCTGATAAAAAGGATGGCCTTGGATAGTGATATGGGGGTGGGGGGGGGGGGGGGGGGGTCTCTATCTCAGTGCATATAAAATCTGGCCTGATAAAAAGGATGGTCTTGGATAGTGATATGGGGGGGGGGGGGGGGAGTTTGCATCATAAGGGGGAGTCTACTGATATATACTATGTAAGTAAAACAGAAAGGCAAGAAACAAATGCTGTTTTGTCTGGAAAGAAACAACTTTTGATTATGACTTTCTTTGGCAAAAAAAAAGATTTTATCGATAATTAAAACTAATTTTATTATATTTAGTCTTATATTTCTGTGCTGTTCTAAAGGAAGTCAAATTTTATTGTGCTATATGGGTGAAGCAAATATTGTTATTAAAAAGGAGATATTTTTTTTTTACAAAAGGGAAATAACTCATCTATCTAAAAAGAAAAAAACTAGTGTTTGCTATAGCTTACAGATTGGAGCTGATTTTTGTCTACATTGAACTACTAGATTTTTCACTAAAAAGGGGGAGAATTACCGGGTAAAATTAGCACACAAAAAAAAGTTCTCGTGACTTTTTCTCTGATTCTGAAATACATAATGACCTTTGACTTCTAATTGAAGTCTTAGCTTCTAAGTTCAATGTACTCTTATTGACCTTCTGTGCAAAATCTGTAAAAACAATCATAGATTGAAAAACAATGTCTTCCATAAGAGTCTGTGCCATGGTGATCAGTAAGCTTCAAAGCCAACAACCGTAGCTGGTTCAATAAGAGAAGGGCCTGTGTGGCTCAATGAGTTAGGTAGTTGTATTACCTAACAACTCATACAAGCCTATCACCAATACGGTATGGGTTCACGCCTGGCTTTGTAAATTACAAAAATGGATGCACTCGACTCGCAGTCGCAAGTAATAAAGTTTACCAGTTGCTTGCCCATGGTCGGTGGTTCTCTCCGGGTATGCCAGCTTCTTCCACCACTAAAACTGACCGCCACGATATAGCTGAAATATTGCTGAAAGTGGCATTAAACACCAAAGATCAAATCAAATAGTTCGATTATATTGTTTGTAGTTAGGGTCAGTATCTATGTTGTTGCCTTTTGTAGATACCACTGTCCTTTTGACATGATATGATATTTAATTGATTTTTATGAAATATCAAATAAACGCTGTTGTAATGGACTCTTTTATCTTTAGTTGATTATAGTTTTTATTATCCTCGTATCTTACAAATCCATATGTTATTGTAGACCTCATTGACATTTGACGCAGTTCGGTCGTTGACGCAGTTCGATCGCTGACGTAAGAGAGTACAAACTTGTTTTTTTTCTAACCATTTTCTGAACTTAATACAGTCAAACCTGTATTAAGAGGTCACCTTTGGGACAAATTAAAAGTGGTCTTTTGAGACAGGTGACATCTTAAAAGAGGTTCAATTCTTCATATAAAATTTTCTATGTCACGACAAGAAAAAGGTGACCTTTTAATACAAGTGATAAGTGACTGCTTAATAGAGGTGACTGCTTTCGCACGTTTGACTGTATTTACACATTTTCAAGTCAGAATCAAGGCTTATAAAATTGTAAATAAGGCCCAAAAAAAAATATATGTCTGTTTACGGTTACCCGACCGACCCTATTTTCAGCGGCGACCCTAGTTCATTTTATCGATAAATCAAAAGTGAAAGTGGACACATCAGAAATCTTTGGCCTAAAAAAACTGTTTCCGGTTACATCCTGAAAAATAATAGGCATCAATTTTTTTATTATACGACTGCAACAATTTTTTTGAGGTATTATAACACCTTCAGACCGGAGAGCAATCAAATATATTCTAAAGTCCGGTACCTTTTCCAGATACGGATAGGTCCGCAATCCGGAATTTCCGTATGTGAAATAAAATGAAAAAAATAAAATAAAATGGAAATCCGACCTACTTTTTTTGGAGGATGTAACTGTAAACAGACATATTTTTTTTTTGGCCTAAGCAACTTGAAGTAATAGTATCTCAGGCGAGGTGTACTCTATACAACATTATATGTGATAAAGTTTGTCAGTGACTTGTGGCAGGTCAGTGGTTTTCTCTGGGTACTCCGGTTTCCTCCATCAAAAAAACTGACTGCCACAATATAGCTGAAATATTGTTGAAAGTGGCGTTAAACATCACAGCCTATAACCACTGGTGTTGTGAGTTCGAATCTCGATCAGGGAGAGGTGTACAACATTATATGTGATAACGTTTGTCAGTGACTTGCGACAGGTCGGTGGTTTTCTCCTGGTACTCCGGTTACCTCCTCCAATAAAACTGACTGCACGATATAGCTGAAATATATGTATTGTTGAAAGTGGCATTCAAAAAAATATTGTTGAAAGTGGTGTTAAACACCATAACCCTAATCCTACAGTTCCTTAAACATTTTTTGGGGTTTCATTTTTATGTTTAGTTTATCATTGATATTTTATTATATCTATCTGTTCATAGTTTCAAAAATATTCTAGGTAGGATTTTACACCTATAATACAAATATTATTGATTTTGTATGATTTTCTTGAAAAAAATGTAAGGGGAGATAATTTAGTATAGTCCTAATCCTTTGTTATCCTTTATATATCAAGTCTTTGTAATGATTTGAAAAGATTTAATTGACTAAAGATTAATTTGAGTCCAAAAATTTTGAGGTCTGATTAAAGGGAAATTTTTCTTTTATTGATAAAATTTGCCTGCACGTTGTAAATGTAATTCCTGACTATTGAAGACAAATATTTTTTTTTTTAAATGTTGTAAAAAATATTTTGAAATGTTTTGAAATTTTGTGTATTTATATATATGTTTAGAATATTAAATTTGTAAAAAAAAAACAAACAAAAAAACAACAAAAAACAACAAACGATTAATTAAATTTTACCATTAAAAATGTTTTGTTGTGTAAACTTGTATTTATTAAATATATATTGTTAGCATCTTAAATCTAAAATTTAAAAACAAAAATAAACAAATCAAATTTTAACATTTTAAAATGTTATGTAAACTATTTAGCCTGTTAATTTCTGTGAATGTTAAGATTGTAAACTGTATTTATTAAATATACATTGTTAAGATCTTAAATATGTAAAAAAAAAAGTAAAAAAAACGAAAAAGTAAAAAAATACCCCCAAAAAATCAAATTTTAACATTTAATATACTTATGTAAGCTATTTAGTCTGTTAATTGCTGTGAATTTTAAAGATTTCCCCTTAATACCTCAATGTCTTATACTATGATAGAATCTGTTGAATACACAATCAATACACAATGTCAAAAGGGCTCACTGATTTGTGTGACCATACTAGTATAAAATATCTATTATAATTCTTTACTAAGCTTTCAAAGAATAATTTGAATCTAAATATTCCATATGTTTACATATACGACAAAATACAATTTAAATACAAATAAATTAGGAATAAATCTCTACCTGATTATTATATGGGATGTTACCGGCTCTGGTTTCGATAAGCCGGTCCAAGTTAAACATTTAGTTCGGCTATATTGAATTAGGTATTCGAGAACGAGTTAGGATAGTGTAGGATCGCCAGGGGTCGAGATTAGATCACGTAACTTACTACCCCCACCTAGGAAGTATTTTGCTTTGTTTTGATACAGATTATTTATATTTTGAATTCGTTTGTTCTTTAGGATTTGTTTGTGTTTTAAACTAAAGACGTTAGTTTAAAGGAAGAATGCTATTTATAGTTGTATGAAGACTTATTTGCAAAGTGTTGGATTTGAACTGTATGTAAATGTTATTTATATTTATTTGAAGACTTATTTTTAAAGTGTTGGATTTGGACTGTACATTATAAAAATTAGAAAGACATTTATATCAAGCCCGAATTTGACAATATTTTTTCTTGGATTGAACAGTCATTATTGGAACGTAACATTTGACCGTATTCAAATATCGAATGTCAATAAAGTGATTATTTAGATAAGAAAAAAAAACATAGAACTGATGCAGAAGTCTTTGTCTTTTCTCAGCTTTAGTTGCTAAGGGTTCAAGTTAAAAGAAGAAAAAAAAATACAAAGAAATATTAAACAGTTTTAGAAAAAAAACAGAAGTGATGCAGATGAAATCTTTGTCTTTTCTCAGCTTTGGTTGCTAAGGGTTCCAGTTAAAAGAAGAAAAAAAACATATTAAGAAATAATATTAAACAGATGCTGAAATAATCCATGTTATTATTAAGGGTTGGTTGCTAGGTGTGAAAGACATTTTTATTATAGTTTTAGAAATATCCACGATTACATTACCACACAGAGAACAATAAGAATTGTCGTACATTACCAATAATTGACCAAGTTTTCTACGACAGGATATTAAATATGTTGCGTTTAACGATTTTTTATTTATGGTAAATTTGCCGATCGTCTTTTTGACTTTACAAGTACTCCGTACTGATTATTTAATCAATGGACTCTTTTCCTCGTTGCGTGATTGAAACAATTTTTAATGGGATTTGGATCATTAAATTGTTTTTGTTTAACAAAATCTTAAAAGTAGCAAACGTTTGTCAATAAAGTATATATACAAACAGATAGACGTGGTTTGAGCTATAGATATCTGACTTTAGATGACTACATATTGAATTTGATCTGTATTGACCGATTCTGTATATTCAACGTCCTTATAAGAAATAATCGTCTAAGTCTGCATCTCTTCTACGATTTGTATATAACCGTACACTTGGAACGTCGCATGTCAGGTTGCCATTAATGGAATATAGATGACAATCCAATTTTAGTCGTGTGTTTTTATGTCGTGTGTTTTTATCTGATGAGAATCATGTAAAGATGTTCTATTAATGAATGTCTGGGATCAATGAAGATTTGTACGTCCTATCTGTTAAAAATATCACAAAACAAACACGACCAGGGTATCAACAGTTTGACTTTTGAATCTATACTTATCAATAGAGTACTTGAAAGTTTGTATTTTAACAAAACAGAAGTCATTTTGATGTAAACTTATTGTGACGAGTAGCAATTTGTTTTCGAGGGATCCATCGTTAATGATCGTAATTTAATATAGGAGATTGTATGTATTCTATACAGATGTGATATTATCATAAGGATATATTCTTATTCATAGAAATCAATAACAACAAAAAGATTGGATTTAAAAATCTTGAATTTGATCAAATATTGATGAGGAGATTCAAGTTTTTTGTGTAGTGGATGTGGAGATAAAAAATTGTGGATGTCATTAATATGTGACTGATTATTAACAGGTAAACAAAATACCTCGTTAACCTATTTGTTTTTGAGAACTTAATTTCAAATTATGGTAAATTTAAATAAGCAAACTTTTTTTTTCATATTAGATTAATTTTAAATTATTGTTAAATGAAATAATTGACATGTAATAAGTTTTTATTAAATTAATTTTGAATTATTGTTAAATGAAATAAGTTGACATGAAATAAGTTTTTATTAAATTAATTTTGAATTAAAGTTAAAAGTCTAAAACTAAATAAATTTTTTAATAATGTTGCATAGATTAATTTTGAATTTATATGAAATAAGTTTTAATTTGATTTAAATGATTACATTTAATATAATACAACAAATATGTAAGGTTTTAATCTTCAGAGTTAAAATAAAAAGATTTTATGTCAAACATTTCACAGATTCAGGATTTTTGAAGAAAAATATGGAGGGGGTCAGAAGGGGACACGTTTAATAGTAATGGTTTTCTTTAGCAGTTTATTTTTATGTATGGTATTGTTTGTGTAAAGTGGTGTCCAACTTTTATAATTATTGTGTTTTTGTTTCATTTTTCTTCGTTGTGTGTACCCTATTTTGCCAGTTTCTCTGGATTGTCCATTTTTGATTGCCCCTTCGGTATTCTCTGATGTTTTCTTCATAAATCAGAAATGTATAAGAAGTCATAATGACATTTAGAACAATTTATCTGATATTGTTAAAATAACATAAAAATAATCATTATACTTTGAAATCCATTTGTTGCTGGGAGTTTGGAGGGTTTTGTTATTTGACGATGTAATATTTTGTTCCTGGGAGTTTGGAGGGTTTTGTTATTGGACGATGTAATATTTTGTTGCTGGGAGTTTGGAGGGTTTTGTTATTTGACGATGTAATATTTTGTTGCTGGGAGTTTGGAGGGTTTTGTTATTGGACGATGTAATATTTTGTTGCTGGGAGTTTGGAGGGTTTTGTTATTGGACGATGTAATATTTTGTTGCTGGGAGTTTGGAGGGTTTTGTTATTGGACGATGTAATATTTTGTTGCTGGGAGTTTGGAGGGTTTTGTTATTTGACGATGTAATATTTTGTTGCTGGGAGTTTGGAGGGTTTTGTTATTGGACGATGTAATATTTTGTTGCTGGGAGTTTGGAGGGTTTTGTTATTGGACGATGTAATATTTTGTTGCTGGGAGTTTGGAGGGTTTTGTTATTGGACGATGTAATATTTTGTTGCTGGGAGTTTGGAGGGTTTTGTTATTGGACGATGTAATATTTTGTTGCTGGGAGTTTGGAGGGTTTTGTTATTGGACGATGTAATATTTTGTTGCTGGGAGTTTGGAGGGTTTTGTTATTGGACGATGTAATATTTTGTTGCTGGGAGTTTGGAGGGTTTTGTTATTGGACGATGTAATATTTTGTTGCTGGGAGTTTGGAGGGTTTTGTTATTGGACGATGTAATATTTTGTTCCTGGGAGTTTGGAGGGTTTTTTTTATTGAAGGATGTATTATTTTGATTCTTAAAAGTCAAGTAGAAAGTGTTTAGATTGGCTAAAAATGTTTTAGAGTATAAAAAGGGCATTAGATTTGGGGAGTAGAGAAAGGTCACTAGATTTTGGGAGTATAGAAAGGTCACTAGATTTGGGGAGTATAAAAAGTTCACTAGATTTGGGGAGTATAGAAAGGTCACTATATTTGGGGAGTAGAGAAAGGTCACTAAATTTGGGGAGTAGAGAAAGGTCACTAGATTTGGGGAGTACAGAAAGGTCACTAGATTTGGGGAATAGAGTAGAGAAAGGTCACCTAAGATGGGGAGTTTAGAAACAATTTGTTTGAACTTAAAGTGACCTTATAAGAGGGGTGGCCTCTCTTGACAGGGACACTTTAGTAGCATTTGACTATCTCTCCTTGTGCATCAGACTTCTGGTTATTAAGAGGACTTTTGGTGGCAGTGGCCTTCTAAGAGGACTTTTGGTGGCAGTGGCCTTCTAAGAGGACTTTTGGTGGGAGTGGTCTTCTAAGAGGACTTTTGGTGGCAGTGGCATTCTAAGAGGACTTTTGGTGGCAGTGGCCTTCTAAGAGGACTTTTGGTGGGAGTGGCCTTCTAAGAGGACTTTTGGTGGCAGTGGCCTTCTAAGAGGACTTTTGGTGGGAGTGGTCTTCTAAGAGGACTTTTGGTGGGAGTGGTCTTCTAAGAGGACTTTTGGTGGGAGTGGCCTTCTAAGAGGACTTTTGGTGGGAGTGGCCTTCTAAGAGGACTTTTGGTGGGAGTGGCCTTCTAAGAGGACTTTTGGTGGGAGTGGCCTTCTAAGAGGACTTTTGGTGGGAGTGGTCTTCTAAGAGGACTTTTGGTGGGAGTGGCCTTCTAAGAGGACTTTTGGTGGGAGTGGCCTTCTAAGAGGACTTTTGGTGGGAGTGGCCTTCTAAGAGGGTGAGGCTATATCTCTGTTTCCTTCACCAATAAATCTGTCGGCTACGATTTAGCTTTAACTTGTTGAAAGTGGCGTGAAACTGCCATGACCTTTTACCCTAACACAGTTTTTTATGTCAATATTTGTAAAGCCTGTTAGTCTATACAAGTGTAAGTTCAAACAAATCAGTTTCAAAAAGTGGGGGGAAATGAAATCAACATGTCATTCTATATAATAACTTTAGACCACGTAATTCCTAATCTGAATGACAAAAACATTAGCAAACAAGCAACTTGTATCAACTGTAGCTTATATCAATATAGTTTTGTGTGTTTACTTATGTTTTCTAAATATCATTAAATATTAGGACCAGTAAAACCCAATTACACCCTGATTATACAGTCAAACCTGTCTAATGTGACCTTCCAAAGGATCTTTGAAATAGGGTCACTTAAGACTAAATACAGGTGTAATTAATATGAAATGCAAAGGGAAATTAAAATTAAGGTCACATAATATAAGTTATTGCTTAATAGAGGTGGTCACTAAAGCAGGTTTGATTCTATATATCCACCTAAAAATAGGCACCAAAACCAAAAAGAAGCTCAAATGATTACTCGTGAGAAACACATGTTGTGATCTTTACAGATAAGATTTTTTTTCATCAATATAATAAAACACATGATATATTTTGATAAATTATTTTCTTAAATTCATTCAAAATATGGAACCAGGTGAGGTCGTTACAGCCACCTATAGTCCTATATGAATAATTGTCTAGATATCTAATTTTTTTTTTTCTTTTCATAATCTTTTTTATTGAAATCTGTACATTTGTTAGTTTAAAAACATTGAATACCGGTACCTTATCCTGGCCTCGTTAACCTTAGTAAAAACGAAGTAATATACAGTTATTAGTATTTGTTAGTAAGTACATATAAGATAATACTATTTTTAAGCATGATACATACATATGACAAGAAAGTACCCTTGAATCTGTACGATCAGATAATAGATAATCATAATTATATTTACCAATGTAGTTTCTAACAAAAATACAGATTTTCAATTTTTACATTTTTTTCGGTGTGAAATTTAATAATTATATTATGTTTTAAGGAGATGAAAAATATTTTAGGATATGAGAAAAAATATATACTTTTGGTTACAGTAACTACTAATTAGAACCAAGAAAAGAAAAAAAGAAAGAAAGATAGTTTAATAAGTAGATACCTAATTTAGTACACACAAAATGTTTCTAGAATAACGTTCATCAGGTATGCTCAAAAGTCAAAAGGATGGAAAGTCAAATCATTTTAAAATCTTAAGGAGCAATTAAATTAAAGGGTCTTAACAGGATATCCAAAAATTTCTGAATTATTTTTTTGGGGAAAGGGGGGGGGGGGGAGTAGAGAAAGGTCACTTGAATTGGAGAGTAGAGTAGAGAAAGGTCACTAGAATTGGAGAGTAGAGTAGAGAAAGGTCACTAGAATTGGAGAGTAGAGTAGAGAAAGGTCACTAGAATTGGAGAGTAGAGTAGAGAAAGGTCACTAGAATTGGAGAGCTAAGATGGGGAGTTTAGAAAGAGTTTGTTTGAACTTGAAATGACCTTATAAGAAGTGTGGCCCCTCTTGACAGGGACACTTTAGTATCATTTAATATCCAAAGATGGATTTAAAAAAAAAAAAAATTCTTAAGCAATAGACAAGAATGAAATTGTATAGTAACAGAAATATTTTGTTATCATAAGAAAAATTGATTTTACAAATAAGAATAAGGATACAAAGATAGAATTGTAACCTAGGAAAGATTAATAGAAAAATTTGCATACAGTGGAACATGTGCAATCCGACATCAGACAAACATTTATGGTTCCAAAGTATTCCTGTTAGCTAAAAAAAACAATTGTATTCCAACAATCGGACACATTTCCCTGGTCCCTTGGTGTGTTGAATAAGACAGATTCCACTGCATCTGGATTGTCTTTGGAGAACCTATTATCAAGAGGGGAGGGTTCGGATCCCATTAAATGGTTTAACCCTGCCACCTTTTATGCCTGTACCAAGCCAGGACCTGAATTTCCAACGTCAGATATCTTGGATCTTTCTTATATTCAGTAATTTTAGGTGAGTGGTGATTGTTTGTTTTGTTGATATTGGTGGAATTGTTGACCATCACTGTTGAGAGGTGATTGTTTGTTTTGTTGATATTGGTGGAATTGTTGACCATTACTGTTGAGAGGTGATTGTTTGTTTTGTTGATATTGGTGGAATTGTTGACCATTACAGTTGAGAGGTGATTGTTTGATTTGTTGATATTGGTGGAATTGTTGACCATCACTGTTGAGAGGTGATTGTTTGTTTTGTTGATATTGGTGGAATTGTTGACCATTACAGTTGAGAGGTGATTGTTTGTTTTGTTGATATTGGTGGAATTGTTGACCATCACTGTTGAGAGGTGATTGTTTGTTTTGTTGATATTGGTGGAATTGTTGACCATTACTGTTGAGAGGTGATTGTTTGCTTTGTTGATATTGGTGGAATTGTTGACCATTACTGTTGAGAGGTGATTGTTTGTTTTGTTGATATTGGTGGAATTGTTGACCATTACTGTTGAGAGGTGATTGTTTGTTTTGTTGATATTGGTGGAATTGTTGACCATCACTGTTGAGAGGTGATTGTTTGTTTTGTTGATATTGATAGAATTGTTGACCATCACTGTTTAAACAGTTTTTTTGTAAAGCACAAACTGAAAAAAATAAACAAAACATTCTAATAAGATCAGATTCGGCAAGTTATATAAGAACATAACATAAGTTCACAATGAACCTATGAACCGGCCAATACAGCATGCATGCACAAGCTTTCATAACTTTTTGTTAAACAAAATATATCACAAAAGCATTATTTTCTTTGTCTTTTTTGACATACAACAGGACAATGACTTCTGTTAGTCGACTTAAACACGATTTAATTTTATAATTTGAAGACCTTGTATTAGGAGTTTTTAAATACCATACAATATTTACTGTTAATTAACTGACTGTGTAAACATGCTCGTTAAAATAACCCTTGACAACTGGGGTACCTGTAGAATATATTAGACAGACTTAAATTTAAACACGTGAGATATTTAAATGTTTTGTATGATTTAAACGGTCAAGATTATTTTACATATAGGCTCTCTGTTTAATGAGAAATGCTTTATCACTGGGTTTGTAACTAGAAGGTCAACCCCAGTTTTTAGTGGGGTTCGTGTTAATCAATCTTTAGTTTTATGTGTATGTTTTGTAGATCGTTGTTTGTACTTTTTCTTTTGGCCATTGTGCTGTCTGTTCTTCATCAAATTAAGGATTCTGATTACCCCTTTGGTATCTTCAAACTCTTCTTATAACAAGTTAACATCAGCATCTGGTAAATAGATATACAATTACGTACTTTGACGAAAAATATATAATTTATTTGTAGAAGATTTTTAAAAACCGGTAGAAAACTGAGCCTGGATGGGATTGCAAATTAATTTTATATTTACCAACAATGTACGCATATTGTGTTTATCCTACAGTGTCAAAAGATCCAAATCAAATGCCAAATTGCCTGAAAAGAGCAGAAATAATCTTTGTGCTAATTGTTTTCTGTGGTGTCCTCTATCACATCTTATGCTGTTACCGTTTTTCTACCGTAGCGCTGCGATTTTTTTTATTAAGAATAGTTTAGAAATACCAAACGGGTAATCAATGAGGCGTGGATTCGTACCTGGATTTGTAAATTACAAAGAAGGGTGCACTCAACTCGCAGCCGTAAGTGATAAAGTTTACCAGTTGCTTGCCCATGGTCGGTGGTTCTCTCTGGGTACGCCGGCTTCTTCCACCACTAAAACTGGTGCCATGATAGCTGAAATATTGCTGAAAGTGGCATTAAACACCAAAAATCAAATCAAATCACCAAAGGGGTAATCAGAAGTCATAAATTGAAAGACAGATAACAATATTCTGAAACAAAGACGAAAAAATGCCAAGTGAGCTATTTTTTTTAGCTTGGTCCTGTTTAGGCCCTTGGTTTATTTGTTCTCAAATAATTTTTTTGACTTTCCAATTTTTTAAATTAGAGCTTATCTGATGAAGGTTATTACAGAAACTTGTTGTGAGCAGTAAATTAGATATCTACGTTTTTATATGTAAAAGTTTTGTTACAAAAAGTCTTAAAAAAGTAAAAACGTATTTAATTTGTAATTCCTAAATTTCCACATTTGTGTGTTGAATTTGCGAGGTTTGTTGGCCATTATGTTTAGACTTTCATGAAATTTGTCAGACAATTATACATTTAAATATCTATATATTCTAATTATATTCTTTTCTTCACTAACGTGGCTTACATGCTCCCGAAGATTTTTAAATGACTATTGAATTGACTGAGTGCACCTGATGAAGATTATTCTTCCAACCCGCCATGTTCACTTTAATTACCGGTAGATGTCTACCTTTTTTATTAAATAGGTTCTTATAATTTGAATGTGGTATGTAATTGATATTTTAATATGCATTCAATTAAGTTTTACATTTATTTTCTGAGCAATACCTGTATGTATCGATAAAAATAATATTTTGCAATAGTAAGTGAATAAAAGGTTGAAATTTTGCTACAATGGCTCCAAAAGGGTCCCTCTTAGAGGTAAAAGGTTATCATTTAGAAAGGTCGAAGATCACATTTTTGAAGGTCAATGTATGACCAAGGTCGTAAATATGAAAATACCCTCATAGAGCCTCAGTTAATGTATTGAACTGCAATACATATTTTCCCGCTGTACAGAGAAAGTTTATTAAATAAGTTTTTGTTAGATTATGATATAAATCATAATAGATAAAACAGGGTATCCATATTATATTAAAAATGTAATAGATATCGTATGGTAACTGTAAGGTTAAGAGCAGAATATAGTTAAACCTTTGTTAGGTTAAAGTTCAGGGGTCGTAAAAGAGTGAGTGAATGAGTGATTGTTGTTTAACGCCAGCTCAGCAATTTTTAAGCTACAGGTATATCAAGTAAATGTTCAATGAAATGATGATGAGGTCCCCTTTGTACTAGACCAACACACTTAGTTGGATTTTTATAGTGCTAGCACACTGAAACAACAGTCCGCGGGTAGCCATGTCGCCCACTTGGACACATTATTCTGATTCCAAGCCAACCAGTCTTTGCTCTGTCTCCTTAATGATGAATGCTTAGCAGAGAAGCAACAAATACCAATTTTATATTCTTTGGTGTGACCCAATCAGGGCTCGAACCAACGATCTACTGCACTCAAGACAAGGTCGCTAACCATTACACCACCGATACTGTGTTTACAAAAAGAGGGTAAAAATTAAAAGGATAAAACCATATGTTTAGAACATTTATTTTCTGATATTATTTTGGTATATAAATTAATTTCTCCTAAAAATTTTAATATTGTATTGCCTGCACTGATCTGTTATTAAAAGATAGTAAATGATTAGATATGTAATAATCCATGAAAGAGATACCTGTCAGGTACATCATATATCCATTACACACCTTTTATACTCTTTACTTTGATGTTCACCTGAAAATTAATTTACACAGATTGAGAGGCCCACTAAGGGAATTTAAAAATATATAATAATTTTGATTAACTTACATAATAATTTTGATTATGAATTCAATTTGAATAAAAATGTAGAGATAATGAAACCTTACTTTACCCTTAAATAAAAAAATAGTAATGGGATCCTTATGTCTCTATAAATAGAAAAAAATAATGGAAGACTTATTTGGTGTCTATATAAATTTTTAAAAAAAATATGGAAATAATGGGTGCCTTATATGGTGTCTATATAAATAAAAAAAATAATGGAAATAATGGGAGCCTTATTTATGTCTATATAAATTGCAAAGTAATGGGATTTTCTTAAAATAACAATGATAGCCCCCTTATTTTGCCTCTCTCTGGCAGTTAAGATGGATCCCTTATTTAGCCTCTCTCTGACAGTTAATTACCTTCAGTATCATAGATATATATTGATCATTATTTGTACTCTAGAGAAAGTTTTAATTTCCCAATAAATACACCTTCAATCTTCTTTAATTGGATTTTAACCTGAAGATTAATTACAGATGACTGATGTTGTTCTAATTATTGATTTTTTTTCAAGTTATCTCCCTTTAGACATAGCTGAAGAATGTGCCTTTGTTTTATGTGTATGTTTTGTAAATAGTTGTTTGTCCTTTTGTCTCATTCTTTTGGCCATTGTGTTTTCTGTCCTTCTGTTTTACAGATTCTGATTACCTCTTTGGTTAGACCGAATAATCTGTCTCTTGTGTGTCTATATTTGTCATTATATATTTCCTTTTTATTATTTGGACATTATTTTTTTTTTTGACAGTGCCAGGGATAGTACAAACATTTTATTCAGAATTATATCTTTTTTAACATAAATGTGTTCAGTGTTACAATCTCTTCATTTAAGGTGTATATATATTAATACTTTAAGCATTATTTTTTTTACACGTATTTCAATGTTCCCTTTAGATCACCTCTCCCCCAATCCCTGTTCAGTGTTGATTTAAAGTCTAGATATTAATACTTTAAACATTGTTTTTTAATAAACATAAAGATTTTAAAACGATATCTTCTTCCAATATTGACTTAACACCTTACTATACAAACTCCCTGCCAGAAAATCCTCAGACAATTTATGTCCGTCAAGGGATTATGTTAGTCTTTAAAATTGAGTCGAAATGGGACTTTAAATAATGTTGATACAAGATATATAATGTAAATACAGTCCATAGAGACCTGCTAGTTGTATGTAGATATACCTACCATGATAAATATAAGCCACGGAGATTAGAGTATTGTATACCGGACGGACAGGGTTCTATGTTGTAAATTGATATGACAAATATTGGTGCATTCAGAAATATAACGTTTAAATTTTAAAGAGAGTTATTGTATGCCGACGTGCCAGACGGACAAGGTTCAGTTCTGTAAATTGATATGACAAATATTGGTGCATTCAGAAATATAATGTTTAAATTTTAAAGAGAGTTATTGTATGCCGACGTGCCGGACTGTCCGGACAGGGTTCAGTTCTGTAAATTGATATGACAAATATTGGTGCATTCAGATTTATAACGTTTAAGGGGTTTTGTATGCCGACGTGCCGAATTTACAGGGTTCAATGCTGTAAATTGATATGACAAATATTGTTCCATTCAAATTTATAATGTTTAAATTTTAAAGAGTTATATTTTTATAATAACGTAATTTCTGAAACGGGGTTCGATTTCATAACTATACATATCCTTGGGAGAGAATAAAAGATATGACAATTTAAATCTAGGACGAGGTTTATTTCTGTAACGAAATAATGTGATAAATATTAAAGTTATATCTATAACTCAATGTACAAAAGATTTTTTACTGACATGTCTGAGAAGAATTTAATTTTTTTATGGGTCTTTAGTCCTTTCAATAAGGGGCGGTACCAGGTACTTTTACCTGCCTAAGATGGTCTTTGGTACCTCCTGATTTTAAAGAGTGTTGTATAAGATATTCATGAAAAATGTTCAAATAGAACAGTTGAATCAGTTTATTTAATGAGAGAACGGGGAGTTCAGTCAGTAGATTTTATTGTAGAAAAGAGGAATTGAGTGAGAATCTTTTGAAGGAATTTTCTGTTTTTGATTTGTTGTGGTTTTTGGATGATATATTGGTACCATGACTTTAATTGTAGAGTCTTGCATACATTGATTTAAGATTTACAATTTTCACGCTAACCCACTTGCTCAAAGCCCGGGACAAGTAAAACTGGATTTGGACAAGTGAAAATTATGAAAGAATTTGTTTGAATAAATATAATTTTTTTCTAAATTTGGCTTTCGGGCAAGTAAGTGAAAAAAATTAAGAATTGTTGTGTTTCAAATTGAATTCTTTCTGTTATTCAACAGAGTCTTACATACATTGATTTAAGATTTACAGAAATGTTGGGTTTCAAATTGAATTTTTTCTGGTATTCAACAGATTTGTTATCAAAATAAATGACCATTTATTAATGACATACTTCTGAATCTGTGAATGTTTATAAATAATGATTTGTACCGATAAAATATTATCAAACCTGTTTAAATAGTACTATACCAATTCTAAAATAGTACTGACTTTTCAATGTACAATGATTTTCAAGTGGCTTGAATTTTTTCCAATCTATAGTCAGTAATTCATTAAGAAGAAATGCCGTTCTATATCCGTATTTTTAATAAATGGATTAAATTTAAAAATTGAATTGTTGAGGTGAAGATTAAAAATTGAAAGTTTAAAAGTTGAATGATTGTAAGTTAATCTGGTAGACTAAAGTTATTATTATTATTTTTCATAGAATTTAATTACTATTTTTTTAAATTCTTGATGAATATATAATGAAAAGAGAAATAGTTTGCTTAACACTGAAAATTTCAGCAAACAAAGAGATATCATTTTATTCCCTGGAATTTTGTAAGAATATCTCTAATAAATTATACAGGTGTAGTTTCTATACTACATAATAGACTCACAATAAGTAAATAAAGTTGTGAGCTATACTCTAAAAATTACGGTAATTGTCTTTTCTTCATCAAAATATTTTGGTTAATACCATAATATTTCTAGACTATGAGTCAATGTAGACTAAAGATCTAAATGTCAAACTCTACAAATTGGTAGACTTATAAAGGGATAAACTTCTTTCTAAATGTAAAAAAAAGTTGTGAGCTATACTCTGAAAAATATGGTAATAAAAAGTTGCGAGCTATGCTCTAAGAAATATGGTAATAAAAAGCTGAGTGCTATACTCTAAAAGATATGGTAATTAAAAAATGAATGCTATTCTCTGAAAATACAGTAATTATATTTTTGTTAAAAAGATATTTTGCCATTATTAACTTTAAGTGAAAATGTACTTATTAAATCTTTAATCCATTTACGTGTGTCGGCAATAATAAAAAGATTTTTGTCAAATTGTAAATAAAATTCAGGATATTTTTTCTTCTAATACTTATAAGTAATTACTTGCATAAACAGTTTTTTATTGACCTTAATTCAAAATATAAATAAATGTGCTATTGAAGTAAGAGAAACTTTTAAATTTAATTTGTAACTTTAAAAAAGAATTATTAGAAATGTTCGAAGGACTTTTATAACACAATAAATTTATGCAGTGAACGTATTATTTTTTGTTGTAGTGTCACATGGTATTTAGACTTAACACCTGGTGTACAAGCTTTACTATAGTATAGTACTAAGTTACTGATTTAAACATTTACAAGAACAAGATCAAAATATCGTAAGATTTTGACGTTTTTTTTCTGGAAACTGTAAGGACAAAAATAGCCGAATATTTTTCAAACGGAAGGACAAAAATATCAAATGCTTTTTGAAACTGAAGGACAAAAGTAACTGATTTTTTTTCAAACTGAAGACTAAAATGGATATTAATGATTGACTTTACAAGGACATTTTATATGGGAAAGGATTATACGGAAACATTTGCTCATAGTGTAGTCAGAAATTATTCAATTTGATTGGCTGAGAGTAAAAACAAGTGACAAAATGGCTGTGCAGTTAGTTCAGTATATGGATCTAAGACAAGCTATTGATATCAATCCACCAAGCTATCATATTATACAAATACAGGTAAGCCAATCAGAAATCAGCATTCAAATGATTAACTGGTAGGTAAACCAATCAGAGTCTGTCATTTAAATGATAATTGACTAATGCTTACCCAAATTATTAACTGACTGATTTGTAATTAAACCAATCAAAATATGCCATTTAAATGATAATTGACTAATCAGAATTTAGCTTACATAAGATAAGAGACTAATACTTAGTTACAAGTACAGGTAAGCCAATCAGAATTAAGCTTGCAAATGAAATGACTAACTATTATTTTACAGATACAAGGTAACCAATCAGAATCTAGCTTTTAAATAATAACTGTCTAATCCTTTAAGCTTACAGATGCATGTAAGCCACTAAAATCAAAGCTTTCAATGACCTTTGACTTATCTAAAGTTACTGATACTTTGTAAAGATATTGCTTACACATGGTAGCTGCTGACCCGTAGCTGACCCTAATATTGGAAAGTGATTCTTATATTAAGCTACATCTAATTCTGATCTGTCAATCATTTTATATAATATATCTCTCTTTGTCAGAGGAACACTTCTCTGACTTGTCCAGTCCATTTGTTTCCAGTGTATCTCTTTTGGGAAGAACACTCCTAATCTATCAATACTTGTATTTAGATGTGTATAGTGAGCATTTCTGTTCAATACACATATCTTCTTTGATCTTTTTGTACAATGCACATCTTTTCTTTGATCATTTTGTTCAATACACACCTCTTCTTTGATCTTTTTGTACAATACACATTTCTTCTTTGATCTTTTTGTACAATACACACCTCTTCTTTGATCTTTTTGTATTTTGTGTGAGATTAATGGATAGATGATGTAGAGGTATTGTTAATTGACACAGAAGAATTATTTTGATTTACCAATAGATTGACATCGAGGACACACAGAAAAAAATAGTGGAGGCGGAGTCAACTGCAAAGACGGCAGTAGAAGAGGCTGATAGCCTCCGTCATAATTTGATTGAATTACAACTCCGAGTAGGTTATATCCCCCCTTAATCACTGTTCAAGAAATTAATAATAGATTTCATCTTTACTATTGTGAAATCATCTAATATTTATTTATGACATGCAGAATGTAATCAAAAGTTAGTGTGAAATATTTCCTATTATTACACACAGTGCAATATCGCTTAATATAATAACATTATCCTTGAGTGGGGGGAAGTAATCTTGTTGACACTAGGTTTGATATTTTGTGTAGTTTTTTTTAGAGTTTTGAACAATACTAAAGATGAAATCTATTACTTTGAGTTTCCAGGAAAACTACCAAGCATTATTTTCAAATGTTCTTAATATTTTTTTTCAATGTCCTCAAATTATTCCCCACCCCCCATACAATAAAAAGCAATTGATACATCAATAGAATAACATTTAAATAAAGCTTTTCTGGTGGTTTTGTGTGAATGTGTCCTTTGCATTTTATTGTATACCGTCATTAGGATTGCATAATGTGCATTTGTGCATAATGCGCACCCCACCCCCTCTTGGTCTTGAAAATCTGCAGAAAAATGTGATTTCCAAGTCTGAAAAAAAAAAGTGAAACATATTGTTCTTGGTTATAATACACCCCCCTCCTGCAAAATAAAGAATCTATATAAAATCTAGCGCATTATACATAGATCATTATGGTAATCTTCAATATCATTTAACAATAAGATGGAAATTAAATCACCACTTCACAGAACTGTAGATTGAAAATTTTTATTTGATTGAATAATAATTTAATTCATACCAAATTCTATAACACAATTTTAATGGAAAAAACACCTTTGATGAATATTAATATTATACAATGCACCCAATACAACCCTGTTATTTCCTTTAGATTCTATTCATATTGTAAAGATTCATGTGGAATCTCTCTATTGTCATGTTAGGGATTGTTTAAAAAATGTTTTAAAGTTCTTTATTAAGCGTCGATCAAAAATGTTTAAAAAAAATTCTGAAGTGTCGAATAGAAAAGAAAATCAATATTTCAACTTTAGAATTTTGACGTCCCTAATCTAATGCGTGAAATTTTGGTTGTTGGATGTTAAGGAACCAACAAGCAATCGATTAGTCGACAAATACCTTAATTTTTAAGTAACTATGAATACATGTACACCAAAATTTTGAAATAATGAAGAAAATACCTAATTTGTGAATAAACGAAAATATCTTTTAATTTTTTTTATTTAACTACGGTGGAAAATTTCATCTTTCTTTTATCATTATTCTGTTGATCTCCACTCTGGAAAAGATACATTCTAACGCATCGCTAGGTAAACTCATTTTTCAACAGTAGAACCGAAGATTTACGTCCACAAAGCTTAAAATACAATACAGTTATCTCCTAATTTCTAACAATCCAAGAAAATAAAATATTCAGTATCCTCAATATGCTATTGTAAAAGAACCTGATTAATTTTTAAAACTTAAACAATTCAATAAGTTTTTATGGCCCCGCAGCTAGGTGTCAAGGGCATTAAATTTTATCCATGTCCGTCTGTCCCTCATTTGGTTTCCGCTCAATAAACTTAAGTTCCATGTAAGCAAATCATTTGATGTTTATACACAAGGTGAGGGATGATAAAAGGAAGGCCAAGTTTGAATTCTGTTTCTACAATTTGTTCTATTCTGGAGTTATGCCCCTATTTACTTTAGCTGAAGGGGAGAGCATCCATATCTCTGGAGTTATGCCCCTATTTACTTTAGCTGAAGGGGAGAGCATCCATATCTCTGGAGTTATGCCCCTATTTACTTTAGCTGAAGGCGAGAGCATCCATATCTTCCATATTTTTTTTATTTATTTAATATCAGATTAAATTTTTGAAACATTTTGAAATATGTTTGTTTTGATTTCAAATACTTTTTAAGCCAATATTACAGTGTTTCCCAAGTTGAATGGACATTCGGTCCAGTAAATGAGTATGAATTACCGGACCTAGCATCAAGTTTATAGGACATTCACATACTCCACAGAGGAGGTGCTCAGAATCCTACTGGTCATTTGGTCCAGTAATGAATAATCTTTAACTGGACCAAATCAATTTTTACTGCACATTACCACATGTCCGACAGACCTTGTGAATGACTATATTAAGATTTTTTTTAATTCAGTATTTTGAGATGTTCCCTGAACTTTTTAACAATAAAATAATGCTTGGTATAATATATTCCTCCCTGAAGCACGACTGATTGAAACTTATAATGTTATGTATTAACAGTCTGGTGTGAAACTAATGTTTGGTTTTTAATTTTGAAATTCAGCTTGAAATATAAATTATATGCTTTTATTACAGAAAATACTTTATAAATATTAATTTTCTTTTCAATTCTGCTTTATATATAAATGTTTTATATTTATACAAAGTGTGAGATTTGTATATCTAATATATACCATGTATGTATTTTTGTTATGGATATAACCTCTCTTTTATAATGTTATACATGTATATAGACAATATACATATATTTGTTGTCAGCAAATATAAAATTTATTTGTACGAGTTTTAGAAACAGAGTACTAAAAGATTTAATATTTCCTGACAATGTATGTATATTAATGTTTATACTGCAATGATTTGTTTTCATAAAACGCTTAAATTTACACACACAAAAACAGAAACATTTGGTATTTGCATGAATTTCCATTTGGGTGTCTACGGTGGATTCCCTGTTTGACCAGTATCTATTATGCATCACTCTACATAAGACACAGGTTACCAGGAAACTATATGTCTAGTAGACGTATAATGCAAAGCTTTATAAGTACATCTTTATATAGTCAGTAAATGTACTATTTGCAGTATAAATATATGGTAGAAGTTCACCAGTCACAGTTGAGGAATGGATTGTGTTGCTGTCATACATTTATTACCATAACTAGACCTGTTTCACATGTTTTTTTTTTAAGTTTATTATAATGTATTAATATTCACTGTTGACAAGTTTCACAGAATTTTATACTTTTTTATTTAATCTTAATGCGTATTCTATATGTGTTATGTTATTTTAGTTAATATTTTCTGCATTGAAGTGTATGCATATGTCAGATGTAAGGGAGATAACTCTTGTGATTTTATAGGTATATGTCAGATGTAAGGGAGATAACTCTTGTGATATTATAGGTATATGTCAGATGTAAGGGAGATAACTCTTGTGATATTATAGGTATATGTCAGATGTAAGGGAGATAACTCTTGGGATATTATAGGTATATGTCAGATGTAAGGGAGATAACTCTTGTAATATAGGTATATGTCAGATGTAAGGGAGATAACTCTTGGGATATTATAGGTATATGTCAGATGTAAGGGAGATAACTCTTGTAATATTATAGGTATATGTCAGATGTAAGGGAGATAACTCTTGTGATATTATAGGTATATGTCAGATGTAAGGGAGATAATCTTGTGATATTATAGGTATATGTCAGATGCAATGAATAGGTGAATAATTATACAAATAACAAGCAAAAAATGTTATGAAAATTAAAACACTATGGTACTTTTAAGAGTGATGTCCAGTCATCGACTTTAGCAGTGGTCCGGTGGCCCACGGCCAGTGAAAATTGATTCGGACCAGTGATTTTTGCCAAATATTTTCAATAGAATCTATATAAATATTCTAATTTTGAAGTTTTCTGGCCAGTAAATTTGAAAGTCTAATTTCAAAGACTGGATGTCCATTAAAATATTACTGGGGACTTAATTAGTCCTATAGTTAAAAATAATGTGAGCAGGGTATTAATGAAATCATTTTCATACATGTTTGAGGTAAGGGAGATAACTCTTGTGATTTTGTTAAAAGAAATTGCATTTGAGTTAGAACATTTTCCCTGTAAATTCAGTAAGACAAGGTATTTGTGCAATCAGAAGTGAGCAGGGTATTAATGAAATCATTTTCATACATGTTTGAGGTAAGGGAGATAACTCTTGTGATTTTTGTGTCTCATTTGATAAGTTTAGATGGCATTTGTGTGTCAGAAGGCAAAATAAATGAAGATCTAATTGTCAGATATTATTAATATCAGATGTTATAATGTTAAAACTATTTATATTGATTCTAATACTGTTTATTTTACTACTGTAATAATACAAGTACTTCTAATGTGAAGTAATTTTATAATTTCACAAATTGAACAAGGGCAAAGACATTTCCTTAACCCTAACCCTAACCCTTTACTTTGTGAGGGCAGCATGGTGCTGGAATAGAAAGGCAGGGTGCTGCGTCATGCTAAATGCTAAAATTGAAAACACTAGTTACAATAATTTCTTTTAAGGGGCTTCATAGTAGAATATTGTCTAAATGTTAAGAGAGAAAAAAAGACCAAACAAACAACACAAAGCAAAAATAACGATATATGCATTCCTCGTCTTTCATTATCCATCCTCGTCTTTCATTATCCATCCTCGTCTTTCATTATCCATCCTCGTCTTTCATTATCCATCCTCTTCTTTCATTATCCATCCTCGTCTTTCATTATCCATCCTCGTCTTTCATTATCCATCCTCGTCTTTCATTATCCATCCTCGTCTTTCATTATCCATCTTCGTCTTTCATTATCCATCCTCGTCTTTCATTATCCATCCTCGTCTTTCATTATCCATCCTCGTCTTTCATTATCCATCCTCGTCTTTCATTATCCATCCTCGTCTTTCATTATCCATCCTCGTCTTTCATTATCCATCCTCGTCTTTCATTATCCATCCTCGTCTTTCATTATCCATCCTCGTCTTTCAATATCCATCCTCGTCTTTCATTATCCATCCTCGTCTTTCATTATCCATCCTCGTCTTTCATTATCCATCCTCGTCTTTCATTATCCATCCTCGTCTTTCATTATCCATCCTCGTCTTTCATTATCCATCCTCGTCTTTCATTATCCATCCTCGTCTTTCATTATCCATCCTCGTCTTTCATTATCCATCCTCGTCTTTCAATATCCATCCTCGTCTTTCATTATCCATCCTCGTCTTTCATTATCCATCCTCGTCTTTCATTATCCATCCTCGTCTTTCATTATCCATCCTCGTCTTTCAATATCCATCCTCGTCTTTCAATATCCATCCTCGTCTTTCATTATCCATCCTCGTCTTTCATTATCCATCCTTGTCTTTCAATATCCATCCTCGTCTTTCATTATTCATCCCCGTAAGACTCAACAAAGACAAGAATCGTACGATATCTGACTTGAACTGGCTTCCACAGCCCATAGTTCTGAGTTACTCTGTTGAAACATTCAAAGCTGCTGTCTCTTCTATCAAATGCTATTTTCTGAAACCTGTATGTAATTTTAGCCTTTTTCAATTGTCATGTACAACCTGTGAAATAATCTTCATCTTGTAGAAGGCAGTAGTATACGGTTGAAGTAGAAAAAAAAAAAAAAATTTTGTTTAATGTCTATTTTTTTGGTTGGAGGGGGTAGTATATGGTAGAAGTAGAAAATTATTTATTTTGTTTAATGTCTATTTTTTACATCATTGTAGGCAGCATCAGCAGCATCAGCTGACACAAGAATTTCAGAGTTAGCAGACCTCGAAGAAGATCCTTCTAGACAGAGTTCTCAACAGGTAGGGAAAACAAAAATTTATTGAGTAGCTAAATTTTTATACTCATCAGTCAGAACATACTTGTTAGGGATCATCTTATTTTGAAAATATCCCACATTTAAGGCAAAATAGAATCAAATTTGGTTGTAGAACTTTACAAGTACACAGTCCTGAGACAAAATATTATGATAAGATAAGACTTCAAATGTTTGGTGATGAAGCCAAGTATAATCCTCAAGATTCTACATAGACTCCAATGTAAATTACAGGTAAATTATTTGATATCCAACAACAGAAATGGTAATTGAATTCACCTTCTTGACACTAAATCTGATCTCTATTTGGATTTTCTTCAAATTATATACAACAGATTTATTTTGTACTATGAAAATAAAAGTAAAATTTTACATTGAAATAGAGGTAAAATCCAGAGGATACCTAATAACTTCACCTCCTTTAATTATCAAATGCCAGGATGACTGGATAAGAGGATACACCAAAATGTTATGAATGCAGTTTTTTTTAAACTCAGGTTTATTAGTCATCTACGGCCTATAGCATTGCACTCTGTCTGTCCATCTGTCTGTCCGTCAGGTTTATTAGTCGTCTACGGCCTATAGGATTGCACTTTGTCCATCTGTCTGTCCGTCAGGTTTTATGTTGCAACCTGTAACAGAAAAATGTTTTAAAATCATGAATTCACATAGCAAAGTATTATTTTTTTTTACAAATATCAAGATGGCCAAGCGGTGGCCATATTGAAGAATTTTTTTATATTGCTCAGCTATACATGAATCTCTTGTCTTTTTTTTCTTTTTTGTTTGTTTGTTAAATTGAGGCATGGAATATTTAATTGTTTTTTTTTGTGTTTTTTTTTTAAATATTAAAATTACCCTGGATTATAATTAGATATGTAAGAAGGGAGATAACACTGTTATACTTTTACACACTGCAGTGGAGAGGCAGAAAAAACAAAAGGGTAGGTGTAACACTCCTCCCAGTTTTTATTTTACACCAGACATATTGTTGTTGTTTATGTTAAAATTACATTTATTTTACACCAGACATATTGTTGTTGTTTATGTTAAAATTATGTTTATTTTACACCAGACATATTGTTGTTGTTTATGTTAAAATTACGTTTGTACTTTTTGGTATTATAACTACTTTGTACCTTAAAGTTTGATGTTGTATAATAATACATGTAATTACAAATGTACTTTGTACTTTTGATGTTATTGTAAATAGGTTTTCCCCCCGCAAATTGTACTAGATTGACCATAATCAGGGGTTGAAAAATTTTTGGGGCAGGCCCAAGCCAAGGGCTTTTTAAACTTTTTTAACCCAAGTCAGTAATTTGCCAAGTCCCAATTTGTAGGATAAAATTTGAAATTTTACTTGCTTGTCAACTAAAGTTGTGCAATTGATGCAGCGAAAGTTTTACAACCATTAATATTTCTATAGTTTTCACCCAGGTCAAGTTCATTTTTAGCTCACCTGGCCAAAGGCCATGTGATCTTTTGTCATGGGTAAGCGTTCGTCCGTCCGTCCGTTAGCTTTTCACATTTAAATCTTCTTCTCTGAAACTGCTGAACAGATTTCAACCAAACTTGCCAGAAATGTTCACTGGATGGTCCTCTACCAGATTTGTGTTTTTGGTGCTGATTTGAATTCCAACATGGCTGCCAGGGTCCATAATGTGTTCTCATGGGCTGAAATTTTAAAAATCTTCTTGTCAGAAACCACTAAGTCAATTGAATTGTGACTTTGCAGGAATGATCATTGGGTGGTCCTGTACTAAAATTGTGAATCGTTCGCCGATCGGAAATTCAAGATGGCCGCCATGACTCGACTTAGTTTAACATTGGACCCTATGGGAATTTCACATTTTCATTTTTTTTTCTGAAACCACAAAACAGATTTGAATCAAACTTGGCAGAAATGTTCATTGGATGGTCATATACAAGACTTTTGTTTTTGGTGCTGATCGGAAATCCAACATGGCTGCCAGGGCCCATAATGTGTTCTGATTGGTTGAAATTTTAAAAATCTTCTTGTTAGAAACCACTAAGCCAATTGAATTGTGACTTTGCAGGAATGATCATTGGGTGGTCCTGTACTAAACTTGTGAATCGTTTGCCGATCGGAAATTCAAGATGGCCACCATGACTCGACTTAGTTTAACATTGGACCCTATGGGAATTTCACATTTTCATCTTTTTTTCTGAAACCACAAAACATATTTGAACCAAACTTGGCAGAAATGTTCATTGGATGGTCATATACAAGATTTGTTTTTTTGGTGCTGATTGGAAATCCAACATGGCTGCCAGGGCCCATAATGTGTTCTGATTGGTCGAAATTTTAAAAATCTTCTTGTTAGAAACCACTAAGCCAATTGAATTGTGACTTTGCAGGAATGATCATTGGGTGGTCCTGTACTAAACTTATGAATCGTTTGCCGATCGGAAATTCAAGATGGCCGCCATGACTCGACTTAGTTTAACATAGGACCCTATGGGAATTTCACATTTTCATTTTTTTTTCTGAAACCACAAAACAGATTTGAATCAAACTTGGCAGAAATGTTCATTGGATGGTCATATACAAGACTTTTGTTTTTGGCGCTGATCGGAAATCCAACATGGCTGCCAGGGCCCATAATGTGTTCTGATTGGTCGAAATTTTAAAAATCTTCTTGTTAGAAACCACTAAGCCAATTGAATTGTGACTTTGCAGGAATGATCATTGGGTGGTCCTGTACTAAACTTGTGAATCGTTTGCCGATCGGAAATTCAAGATGGCCACCATGACTCGACTTAGTTTAACATTGGACCCTATGGGAATTTCACATTTTCATTTTTTTTTCTGAAACCACAAAACAGATTTGAATCAAACTTGGCAGAAATGTTCATTGGATGGTCATATACAAGACTTTTGTTTTTGGCGCTGATCGGAAATATGAGGAATATCGATCCGTCCAGGATGTGTATTACCGTTCTTAAAATAACTTTTTAGTACTTATTTACAGTGAAAGGAGACGATTGACAAAAATTTGCATGTGATTTGAATTGAAAACAAGACGTTTAGAAAAAAGTGGAGTTTTTATTTTATTAAAGGCATGCCCGACAGGCTTTTTCCATGGAAAAACGCCAAGCCCGAAGTTTCAATTTTCTAGTCCCGGGCGTCGGACTTGAGGAATTTTCAACCCCTGATAATGCTTGTTGGTTTTTTTTTAACTGCAATTAGCTTCATCAAACCATCATATAATTTTATGAATTTTGAATAGAAGCTATTTTAAGCTCAAAATATTGATAATATTTATAATGTTTTTTTATATTTTTCCACTTTGACAAGGAGTTTGGAGTTATTTTTTGCACGATTCTGCAATAACTTAATCAAACCATCATATATTTATATCAATTTTGAATAAAAGCTTTTTTTCTGCTCATAATATTGATAATATTTATAGAAACAATTTTAATTTTTTTATTTTGGCAAAGAGTTTGGAGTTATTTTTTGCACGATTCTAATAAAAATGATAGTCTATCTAGAGTAAAACAGAAAGTGAAAGTAGAAGGTTAGGAGATTTTCAGAATAAACAAATTCTACATTTCAGACCTGTCAAGTCTGACACAATCTGCATGAGAATCACATATTTTTACCCCACATCAATATTTCAGGAAAATTCTTTTGATGTTTTCTATATTTCCCTTGATCTTCCTAAATTTTGAATTTGGATTTCTGAAACTACATATATTATTTTAGTGAGGCTATTGACTGACTTGTATCAATGGTTATTACTGTCTTGTTATGCCTTGTGGACTATGTATTAATTTCTGCTGTGCCTATCTCAAGCCAGAACCTGGATTTCTAGCGTCATATGTCACGGTCTTTTTTGTGTTCAATGATTTGATGTTTTGTTGATATTGGTGGAATTTTTTTACTTTCTTTTCATAGCAATGCATTATGAAATGAACTATACATTCATGGGGAACTGTCGTGGTCGTGATCATATGGTGTTTGGATTAATAACTACCTATGCAATCAGTGCCTATCATCTCTAACGTTGTAGTTTGAATCCCGCTCAGGCGAGGTGTATTCAATACAACATTATGTGATAAAGTTTGTCCATGACTTGTGGTATGTTGATGGTTTTCTCCGTGTACTCTGGTTTCCTCCACCAATTAAACTGACCACCACAATATAACTGAAATAGTGTAGGAAGTTGTGTTAAACTGGGACCGTGGGTATAAATAGCTGTGGGCGGGGCAAAAATTCAGATTGTTCATTATTTTGACCACGGTTATCTCGATGAGGAAAAAATCAATGATACATAGTTTCACAGTTACTTTTGGAGCAAAATATTTGACAGGCATGGTTACTAGTGTTCCTCCCTGTGAAAGTTTCAGTCTTATTAAAAATAATATTCTTCATCAGTCTAAAATCTACAAAAATCACTTCTAAAATTCAAAATTTTGAGGTATGTGACCTTTAGGTCACGTTGGTCATGTGACATAGTTTCATAAATGTGCTGTTCATATCAACGGATTTTTGATGACAAGCTCCGCCACAAAATTTTGTCGGTAGGCACTACCGCAAATTCCCCTTTAAGCACCCTTAACCCTAACACAGTTGGTGGAATTTTTTTAACTTTCTTTTCATAGCAATGCATTATGAAATGAACTATAAATTCATGTTTGATTATTAAATGTAACCATTATCACAGATTCTAATATGATGTCCTTCAAACGCTTTGAGTCCAAACCCGTGGTAAAAATAATATTAATCTATGACCGATTAAATTTATGACGTCATCGACAATTTATAACGATATTTTACCAATTTTTACGTATTAGAATCGAAATAATTCATGGAAGCCATATGTATATATTGTTTTTACCACGGGTAGGCCTTTAAGTCAGCTTTTTAAAACAGCTTTGTAAAACTTAATGACATAAAGGCCTACCTGTGGTAAATACAATATATACATATGGCTTCCATGAATTATTTCTTAATTTTATTGTATATATCTTGTTATATTTTTACTTCAGAGTCCAAGTATCCCACGTGAACTTCTGTTTTGACGATCCAGGGAAATATTCAAAACTATAATTACATATAAAGCTACACTATATAATTACAATATACTCTATTGCACGCAATGCTATTACAGTTTTTTCAATATGTTATTTAACAATGAATTCATACCTAGTATTTTATTTTCCTTCATTTTTCTTTGAAATTCAATTTTAAATAACAGATAAACATCAATTTTCTGTGTTCTGCGGTCGATGGTTTTCTTTGAGTACACCGGTTTCCTCCACCAATAAAACTGACCGCCACAATATAATTGAAATATTGTTGAAAGTGGCATTAAACACTATAACCGTGACCCTAACACTGTTGGTGGAATTTTTAAACTTTTCTATTCATAGCAATGCATTATGAAGAGAACTATAGATTCATGTTTGAATATGAATTCTAACATGACCTCACTCTTTCCCTTTGCTAAAAAAAACCAGAATTATTTCTTCGTATTATCTCATTAGCACATGCGCCGATGAATGTGACTGACGTTTCCATTGACAGCATAAATTGTGACCCGAATAATGCTGATAGAGGGCGCAGTATTATTCGAGTTACATAAATTGTGTGCGACATTTTCCGCAAGCGTATGTATAAATTACCGTCTTCCAATCAAAGTATACTACCGTATTTGTACTCTTAGACATATCAGAATCGAAATAAATCATGGAAGCCAGAATGTGTTTTGAGTTTTAACATGGATTGGATAAAATACTAATATCCGCCAATCCATGTTAAAACTCCCAACACATTCTGGCTTCCATGATTTATTTCTTAAATAGGTTTCTTTAATTGTTTTTTTTTATTGTGAAACAGACAATAGGAGACTGATAGACTTCTTTGATTGTTTTTTTTTTATTATTGAAACAGACTATAGGAGACTGATGCAAATCAAATAAACGATAATTAGGAAACAGACAGGTAGAATGTGTTCAGTTAAATATTTGATTAATCAGATGGTGTTTAAAACACCTTTTATCTTCTATCATGGTCGATTAACAATCTATAGCCACTAGATATTGATGGAGAATGTCCATTCAATTATTTTTGTCAATTATTTGTTGAAAAGTTTTTGGGTATTGAGATAGATTGTATTTCTAACTGGTAGATTTTAATTATTTGTTGTTGACAGAACACAATGTACCACTTCATGGAAAATAATTAACAATTGGTTAATAAAACGTTTTAGAGATGATGATTTACAATTTGTTTAAAACGTTTTAAGGATGATGATTATCAATTTGATGCTTGCATGTTTTGAGTAACTATTATGAAACTGTTCCTTAGGAATACAGTCATCTTTGAAATTTTGGTTCGCTCAGTTTCAACGATTTGTTGGGGGGTTTTTTTTGGAAAAGATTGATCGACTGTTGAAATTTAGTTCAATCGTGCACAGGTGGGGAAAAAAATAATGTTAGTTTGGAATTGTTTCCAATATATTTTTTTAATTAACATTTGTACCGAAACTTTTAATTGGTCGACATACTGCGGAGGATGCTGCTCATAAAGAAAATGATTTTGTGTGCGAAAAATAATTGTATAAAGTAATTATGTTTTATCATGAAGACCATTGATTATTGACGGAAAAAATGCTTTTGATGTTAGAATTTTGAATATAATTAATATCAGGTGGAATTTCATTTTGGTTACATTTGAATTAAGATTGAACTTGTCTTTGAGTCTGAAAACAAGACTACGATTGTTATCATACATTAATGAACTTTAGAAAATGTCCGATTGATAGGATAATTACATTCGTTCAAGAAAAGAGGACAGTCGGAACTTTATAAAATGTCCGAATGATAGATTAATTACGTTCGTTCAAAAACAGAGGACAGTTTACGGAAATTTTTTTAAATGACCGATTGATAAATCTATTACGGTACATTCAGAAACAGTGTATAATTTGGAGAATTGTTTAAAGTGAATGATTTTGGTTTTATACATCGGGATACATTACAGAATTTTATAAAATGTCTGATTTATAAATTTATTACGGTACATTCAGAAACAGTGTATAATTTGGAGCATTGCTTAAAGTGGTTGTTTTTGGTTTTATAGAAATATTTATTTGTGTAGGTTTGGGCCTACAATGTGTTTTTAAATTTGTTTGAAAAAGATAATACAACAAAGTTTTGTGTAGAGACAAAAACATATATATGACTGGATTTAGTTTGTCATAAAATAGCATTCAGTGTCAAAAACAATGAAGACTCGAGTTTTGATAAAAAGACGTTAAAGTTTTTATTTTAAGTGACAAATTCTAATGGATTTAATGCACATTCTGTAATTATCGTTTTACCATAGATATATTTCAATTTTCATGGTGACAGTTTGTAAGAGCTAAATATGTTATTCTTCATAAAGAAATTGAAAAAAAAAATGCAACCGAAATGTTGAAGCAGTTGTCAAACATTTCTGCCGATAATTAGAAATGTGACCGAATTTTGAAGGATTATTAAGCTTTAAATGGTAGTTAAAGTCAAGCCTATAATAAGAGGTCAACTTTAGGGTCAAGAACAAGTGGCCTTTTAAGACAGGTGACCTCTTAAAAAGGTTTTAATTCATATGAAATTTTCTATGACAGGACAAGTAAAAGGTGACCTTTTAATACAGGTGACTGCTTAATAGAGGTGACTGCATGGGCAGGTTTAGCTGTATTTATTAATATGATTCTGTCTCTAGCTTGTGTGACAATATCAACTGTAATAATGGCTTACAATTCTGTACAGAGGAAATTTTTACAATAAACCCTTTATTTCTATGGTAATGGTGATATAATTCTGATTCCATCTCTAACGTGCTGACATTATGAATTGTGATAATGGTGTATAATTCTGTACGGAGGAAATTTTTACAATAAATTCTTTAATTTCATGATAGTCACAACTAAATAATGGTGTATAATTCTGTACGGAGGAAATTTTTACAATAAATTCTTTAATTCTATGATAGTCACAACTAGATAATGGTGTATGATTCTGGAAGAAGGAAATTTTTACGATAAATCCGTTAATACTATGGTCGTCACTCAAATAAATGGTGATGAAATGATTTTTTAATTGTTGTAAGTGGCCTCCTTTTGTTGTGAAACCATTTTCTATAGTTATTAACAATTATTGCAAAATTAATAGAAAACGGTGGATAGTTAATTGACACTAATAGTTTAATGATTGAATCTGTCTAGTAACCTCCGTTTTCTTGTTTGACAGAACTATTATCATTTTAGTACCGTTTATTCAATAATTTGGAATCATTTTTACCGTAAGCTGAAAATGACAGAAAAAACATTGAAATTTTAGATATTGCTAATAGTTTGTATTCATCATTGTGGAAACAATTTTATCATAAGCTGAAAATCATGACAGACAAAAAATAAAAATTTTAATTCTTACTGTATATTGGATATTATCTGGATTATAATTAGTTACTATGACGACCCATGGAAAGAAGATGAAATTGACAGTGACAAAGCCAAAGGTAGAGTATACACAATGGTTTGAACTCGTGGGTATGCAAAGGTAAAAACTGGTGGGTTCACAAAGGTCAGAACTGGAGAGTACACAAAAGTCTTCTTTTTTTTTTTTTGCTCTTCTCAAAATTTGTTGGTCTTTTGTGAGCTTGTTTTAAAAACATGAAGTTTATGCTTTTCTATTGGACTATTCTTACAAGCATATGAGGGAAGAAGATGTTTAATCTACTCAAATTTGATCGGTCTTGTGTGAACAATTTTTCTTTTTGTTATTTTATGCCTGGCCATGTGTACTCGATACAACATTACATGATAAAGTTTCTCAATGATTGGCAGCAGGTCAGTGGTTTTCTCCCGGTGCCCTGGTTTCGTCCATTAATAGAGTGATTCCTGTCCAATCCAAACCTCTTTGGGACCCGTTTTTTTTGCCCGGAATAATAGACAGGTTTCCTATGTTGGGACTTGATTTAAGTTTTGGTTAATACTGCAGGATTCCAGTTTATTCAGGGTTTGGTTTGACTGCTAGATGTCTGCCAGAATATAACTAAAATATAACCCTAATATATCTTAAATTATCATATGAATAAAATCCAATTAAGTGATAATTTATATTCATCATTAAAGATTGATATTTTTGTTATAATTTCCATGTTAATTAATTATTCATTAAATCCATTAAATAAAAAAAAAAATCCTTTTCAGTTTCAGATTGAAATTCTCAGATTTTTATATTGTCAGTGTTCTTAAGGCAAGGGTTTTGTGTCTTGCAAAAATTATTCTCTGAGAGTCAGTAGCAGTTTTTTTTAGCTCACCTGGCCCAAAGGGCCAAGTGAGCTATTGCCATCACTTGGCGTCTGTCTACGTCGTAAACTTTTTCAAAAATCTTCTCCTCTGAAACTACTAGACCAATTGAAACCAAACTTGGTCTGAATCATCACTAGGGTGTCTAGTTTCAAAATTGTGTCCAGTGATGCTGTGCACCAACCAACATGGCCACTGTTACTAAAAATAGAACATATGGTAAAATTGCAGGTTTTTGGGTAATAACTCAAAAACCGTTAATAATATCAGAAATCTGACTGGGATAAAAATGATCAGCACATCAAGATCTACCTACCCTGCAATTTTGAAGTAAATCTGATTACCCATCTTGGAGTTATTACCCTTTTTTCATCAAATTTTTAAAATTTTAATACTTTTTGTCTTATATTTCAAAAACTATAAGAGATAAAGGTTAAGTTTAATTGCAAAAATGTGCAGCATGTCGAGATCTACCTACCCTGCAATTTTTAAGTAAATCCCATTACCCATTTTTGAGTTATTTCACTTTTTTCATCAAATTTTCAAAATTTTAATACTCTTCGTCCTTTATTTCAAAAACTATTAGAGATAGATGTTAAGTTTAAACTGCAAACATGTTCAACATGTCAAGATTTACCTACCTTGTAATTTTGAAGTAAATCTGATCATCAAATTTTTAAAATGTTAATACTTTTCGTCTTATATTTCAAAAACTATAAGAGATAGATGTTAAGTTTAATTGCAAACATGTACAGCATGTCAAGATCTACCTACCCTGCAATTTTTAAGTAAATTCCATTACCCATTTTGGAGTTATTGCCCTTTTTTCATCAATTTTTTTTAATTTTAATACTTTTCGTCATATATTTCAAAAACTGTAAGCGATAGATGTTAAGTTTAATTGCAAAAATGTGCAGCATGTCAAGATCTACCTACCCTGCAATTTTGAAGTAAATCTGATTACCTATCCAGCATGCTCATTTACCCTCTGCAGAGGGTTTTTTACCCCCAAAATTGTAGGGACTTTCTATATGCAGGGGTACAAAGTTCAGGAAAAAACAGCAATTGTACCCCATTGTACCCCCAGTTTCAAAACTCAGTGGGCACCCTGCCCATCTTGGAGTTATTGCCCTTTTTAGCTCACCTGGCCAAAGGCCAGGTGAGCTTTTGCCATCACTTAGCGTCCGTCCGTCGTAAGCTTTCACATTTAAATCTTCTCCTCTGAAACCGCTCAACCAAATTAAACCAAACCTGGCAGGGATGGTCCCTGGGTGGGTCCCTTTCAAAATTATGTCTGACAGCCTCACCCTTTATTCAAGATGGCTGCTCTTACTGAAAATAGAAATTTCTTCAATTGTCCATTGCTGCTTTAGTATAAGTCAAAATGAACTCAAATTTTAATTGCAGCTACATGGCAAAGAGTAGTTTAACATATATTCTTGTTTTTTTCTGTGAAAATTTATCTTTCAGCCGATTTATACCGATTATGCAAATTAGGCATATTTTGATAAAAGATCACATTTAAATATTCTCCTCTGAAACCGCTGAACCAAGTTAAACCAAACCTGGCAAGGATGATCTCTGGGTGAGTCCCTTTCAAAATTGTGGCAGACAGTCCCACCCTCCATTCAAGATGGCTGCTGTTACTAAAAATAAAATTTCTTCAATTGTCCATTGCTGCTTTAGTATAAGTCAAAATGAGCTCAAATTTTAAATGCAGCTACATGGCAAGAAGTAGTTTAACATATATTCTGTTTTTTTCTGTGAAATTTTTCTTTCAGCTGATTTATACCGATTATGCAAATTAGGCTTATTTTGATAAAAGATCTCATTTAAATCTTCTCCTCTGAAACCGCTGAACCAAATTAAAACAAATTTGGCTGGGATGGGCCTTGGGTGGTCCCCTTTCAATATTATGTCTGACAGCCCTGCCCTCCATTCAAAATGGCTGCTGTTACTAAATATAGAAATTTCTACAATTGTCTATTGCTGCTTTAGTATAAGTCAAAATGAGCTCAAATTTTAGCTGCACAGCTACATGGCAATGAGTAGTTTAACATATATTCTGGGTTTTTCTGTGAGATTTTTTCAGCCAGTTTATTCCGTTTAGGAATATTATGAGATAAAAATCACATCTAAATATTTTGCTCAGAAATTTGAGTTAAAATGATCTTTGGGTGGCCCACTTTCAAAATTATGTGTAACACCTCCATTTTCTATCAACTTTAGATGTCAAATTGAAAACCAGGTGAGCGATTACAGGCTCCTGGGAGCCTCTAGTTTTAATTATAAAACAGAATTATCAGTAAGTGTGGTTATAAGAAATACAGAATTTCTCTTAAAAATGGCAGACAATGAACCAACCACAGACTTTCCTAACACATATACAGCTAAGACCCCCTATCAATAATTTCAATTATGAAAACCATAAACAAATGGATTATTTTCATCAATACCATAATAATATAAATCTGAGGACATCCAAAAAAACATTGGTTTGATGTTTCCTGACCCTTACAATAAAATCAGTCCTACTCACAAAATTTAATTAGGATTTTTGAGAGGCCATTATTTGTTACTATTCTTAGCATGTTTTTACTACAAAAATATACCTTTATAGAATCTTCAAGCAGAAATGAAAGTTTTCATCTGATCAGTAGATTTCTTCTTTTTTAGCAAAATATTTGGAAATAAAATGTGTCAAGCTTGGTCCAAATAACTAGAAAATGTAGGTTTAGGGTACTGTATAGAAGGGGGAGGGCTCTTTTTCATCAGTGCCTACCTACATACCCTGCTCACTTTTCAAATTGTGGGTCGGGAAACATGATTCCAACTATTTTTCAAGCATGGCCTGGAGGGAAAAAAACTGTCCTATTATCTAATGTTAAATATTTGATATCAATAAAATGTAATGATTTAAATACAGTTACTATTATCTGTAGTTCTACAAATCAAACATGGCCGCCACGTTAACTAAACAATATCTCACAGAGGAGTATTGACAATCAATTCCCAGCAAACAGTTTGGTTCCTATACATCAACCAAATCCTTTAATACTTTGGACTCTGGTGCAATTGCGAGAAAGTCGTCTTCAAAATCCATGATTAATTAACTTTGGATGATAATTTTTTTTTAGCTCATGACATTCAGATGAGCTTTTTGATCAAAAAATGCCCATTTATCATTTTTCCAATTTTCGTAAACTTCGTTCAAATATTTCTGAAAGTAGAATGTTCTGGTCCATTGATTTTTTACCTTCTGATTTTCACAGAACTTTGTACAATAATTGATCATGTTGTTTAAATGTTACTTAAAGTAGGGGGGCTGTCATGGTCATGATCATATTGTAGTTGGATTTATAACTGCCTGTGTAATCAGTGCCTATCACCACTAAAGTTGTGAGTTCAAACCCTGTTCATGGCGAGGTGTACTCGACACAACATTATTTAAGTTTGTCAGTGATTTGTGACAGGTCAGTGGTTTCCCCGGTAATCCTGTTTCCTCCACCAATAATATTGACCACCACGATATAACTGACGGGAGATGATAAAACATTACTTGTCCGTCTAGGAGTAAATACAAGTTTCGAATGAGTATATTATTGATTTTTATTGTATATTGACAGTATATCATAAAAACCGTATAAATTTATCTTATCTGTGCTAATGTGAACATAGGAAAGATTTTGTAGTAGACAAAAATGATTCCATCGAGATATCATAGCATTCTTTATAAACACTTGTATGACCACATCATTTCACTAAGAGGGGAGGTTTGAACCACTGAAACTAGTTTAACCCTGCCACTTTTTATTGAAGTGCCTGTACCAAGCCAGGAAATTGAACGGTTATGTATATGTTTGCTAGGGGTATCAATTTTGCCTCTTCCTACGATTTTTATATTGGATTTTGGAAATGTTCTGACAGTGAGTTATTGTGTTTAGCGCCACCTACAACAATATTTCAGTTATATCATGGCGGTCAGTTTTATTGGTGGAGGAAATCGGAATACCTGAGAAAACCAACGACCTGTCGCAACTCACTGACAAACTTTATCACACAATGTTGTATCGAGTACACCTTGCCATGAACGGGATTCAAACTCACAACTTAAGTGTTGATAGGCACTGATTGCACAGGTAGTTCCAACTAATATATGACCATGACAGCCTCTAGTATTTTCTGTTTTTCATTTTTTCAATCAATACTGATAAGGGTTATAGGTACAGTCAGCCATTACAGAATAAGATATCTCATTTATTTGTTAGAGAAGATTAATTAGATGTCTGTAAAACACTGATAAACCAGATTTATCTCCCCTTAGTGTGGTAATAGACCAATAGAAATTAAGATATTGAGTTAAGTAAAATGAAACTGTAGCGTTTATCTGATACTAAGAGATTGAAAGATTCGCTTTTAGAATTTCATGAAAAGGCTTCATTAAGAATTGTAGCCAAAGTATGTCACAGTTCAAAGAGTTCAGTGATATGGTACAGGCAGTAGAGACTTAAAACATTATACGAAATTGATTAAAAACAGGAAAAAAATGGCTTATATTGATATTTTTGTGTAGGTCTTTTGTTTTATGTTTTACGTGATTTCACAGGAAATAGAATGTGACTTTATCAGGGTAATGTTGCAGCTTTGAGTTTTTTATCCAAAGTACGTCACAGTTCAAAGACCGTTTATTATGTTAGGAGATATTTAACATGTTATATAAAATTGATTAGAAATCAAAAAATGGTTTCTGTTGATGTTGATAAGTGTGAAAAATTTAATGGCTCACGTTTGGACTCAGTAAAATATATAAACAATATAATGTATACTTATTACCTATATACTATAATATTTATTTTTGTTTATTTGTTTACAATGTTCATAAGTAATAATTTGAATGAACTCCTTTATCAGCTCACCTTGCCAAAGGCAATGTGAACTTTTGCCATCACTTGGCGTCCGTCGTCTGTCGTTCGTTAACTTTTCACATTTTAATCTTCTTCTTTGAAACCCCTCAGCCAAATGAACTGAAACTTGGTAGGAAGCATCTATGGAAGGTTCTCTTTAAAGATTGCTCATTTCGTCCCGATCCATTAACAAACATGGCCACCACAGGCAATTCTTATTTCTGATTGGTCGATTTTTAAAAATCTTCTCCTCTGAAACCGCTTTGCCAAATGATTGAAACTTGGTAGGAAGCATCTATGGAAGGTCCTCTATAAAGATTGCTCATTCCGTCCAGATCCGTTAACAAACATGGCCACCACAGACGATTCTTGTTTCTGATTGTCTGATTTTTTAGATTCTTCTCCTCTGAAACCGTTTGGCCAAATGAACCGAAACTTGGTAGGAAGCATCTATGGAAAGTCCTCTGTTGTGATTGCTCATTTCATCCCGATCCGTTAACAAGCATGGCCGCCACAGGCAATTCTTGTTTCTGATTGGTTGATTTCTAAAAAATCTTCTCCTCTGAAACCGTTTTGCCAAATGAACCTAATCTTGGTAGGATGCATCTATTAGAGGTCCTCTGTTGTGATTGCTCATTTCGTCCCGATCCATTAACAAATATGGCTGCCACAGGCAATTCTTGTTTCTTATTGGTCGATTTCTAAAACAGCTTTTCCTCTGAAGCTGCTTGGCCAAATGATATGAAACTTGGTAAGAAGCATCTATGGAAGATCCTCTATAGAGATTGCTCATTTCGTGTTGATCCATTAACAAACATGGCTGCCACAGGCAATTCTTGTTTTAGATTGGTCGATTTCTAAAAAATCTTCTTCTCTGAAACTGCCTTGTCCAAAATGAACCGAATTTGTGGGAAGCACTATGGAAGGTTCTGTATTAAGTTTCCTCAAAGCAGAATGAAAGGTGAGCGACACAGGCTCAGCCCACTAAGCATCTAGTTTTAATTATGTACAGTCAAACCTGTATTAAGAGGACACTCTTGGGACAAAGAATCATTGGCCTTATAAGACAGGTGACCACTCAAAAGAGGTTCAATTTATATTAAATTTTCTATGACAGGACAAGAAAAAGATGACCTTTTAATACAGGTGACTGCTTAATAGAGGTGACCACATGGGCATCTTTGACTATTTTATTTTATTGATAAGTAGCTAACAGGCCTGAGAGGAAGATGAGTACTAACCTTCTTAAAATAAAATTCTTCTTCTTTCAATTTTTTTTTTTTTTCAAATTTCAAAATTAGTAAAGAAAGCTAATGTAGTATCTATTAACTAATGTAACAATTATGATATTGTATTTTATGTTAAGTTAATTTTTGAATACCTATTGTGATCAATTTTATTATCTGTGATATTATTATTGATATTTTTGGGATTTTTTTCTGTTTTTCATGATTTCACATGAAATATAACGTGGAAGTTGCATTTTTTTTTTTTTTTTTTTTTTTTCTCTCTCTCTCTCTCTCGTTTTTATGTATGTAAACCTAACATTTCTACAGAACACAATTGATTTATATTTATATTTTTGTTGTATCTTTTTATATATTTTTTTTAACGGGATGTATTATGGTATACTGGTGTCCTACCATCGTCCATTCATCATCTAGTTTATATGACCGCCACGATATAACTGAAATGTTGTTGAAAGTGGCGTTAAAACACAATAAACCCCAAAACATGTAGTTATAATATGTAAATGTTTTCCTCAATATATTGGCACCCTCGCTGATTGCCAAAATATAGCTTGGTCCAAAAGGTGTCGGCATAACTGAGGTGTAATGTAAATTTTATTTTCTCAATAGTATATTGTATAATATATATTTCTACCAATTTAGAAAATTACGTTAAAATATTTATATTGTTTACTTTTATTCTTTTTTAACAGGATAGTAGACCTAGCACAAAGAACAGTAGACAATCAAATAAAGGGAAACTACTGCCTACTAAATCTCCTAAACGTGATGTAAGTATGGTATGAGGAGGGGCAAGGGAGGGGGAATGTCAAATAAAGGGAAACTACTGCCTACTAAATCTCCTAAACGTGATGTAAGTATGGTATGAGGAGGGGCAAGGGAGGGGGGATGTCAAATAAAGGGAAACTACTGCCTACTAAATCTCCTAAACGTGATGTAAGTATGGTATGAGGAGGGGCAAGGGAGGGGGATGTCAAATAAAGGGAAACTACTGCCTACTAAATCTCCTAAATGTGATGTAAGTATGGTGTGAGGAGGGGCAAGGGAGGGGGAATGTCAAATAAAGGGAAACTACTGCCTACTAAATCTCCTAAACATGATGTAAGTATGGTATGAGGAGGGGCAAGGGAGGGGGGATGTCAAATAAAGGGAAACTACTGCCTACTAATTCACCAAAATGTGATGTATGTATGGTATGAGGAGGGGCAAGGGAGGGGGATGTCAAATAAAGGGAAACTACTGCCTACTAAATCACCAAAACGTGATGTAAGTATGGTATGAGGAGGGGCAAGGGAGGGGGAATGTCAAATAAAGGGAAACTACTGCCTACTAATTCACCAAAACATGATGTAAGTATGGTATGAGGAGGGGCAAGGGAGGGGGAATGTCAAATAAAGGGAAACTACTGCCTACTAAATGTCCTAAACGTGATGTAAGTATGGTATGAGGAGGGGCAAGGGAGGGGGAATGTCAAATAAAGGGAAACTACTGCCTACTAAATCTCCTAAACGTGATGTAAGTATGGTATGAGGAGGGGCAAGGGAGGGGGAATGTCAAATAAAGGGAAACTACTGCCTACTAAATCTCCTAAACGTGATGTAAGTATGGTATGAGGAGGGGCAAGGGAGGGGGAATGTCAAATAAAGGGAAAATACTGCCTACTAAATCACCAAAACGTGATGTAAGTATGGTATGATGAGGGGCAAGGGAGGGGGAATGTCAAATAAAGGGAAACTACTGCCTACTAAATCTCCTAAACGTGATGTAAGTATGGTGTGAGGAGGGGCAAGGGAGGGGGAATGTCAAATAAAGGGAAAATACTGCCTACTAAATCACCAAAACGTGATGTAAGTATGGTATGAGGAGGGGCAAGGGAGGGGGAATATCAAATAAAGGGAAACTACTGCCTACTAAATCTCCTAAACGTGATGTAAGTATGGTATGAGGAGGGGCAAGGGAGGGGGGATGTCAAATAAAGGGAAACTACTGCCTACTAAATCTCCTAAACGTGATGTAAGTATGGTATGAGGAGGGGCAAGGGAGGGGGGATGTCAAATAAAGGGAAACTACTGCCTACTAAATCACCAAAACGTGATGTAAGTATGGTATGAGGAGGGGCAAGGGAGGGGGGATGTCAAATAAAGGGAAACTACTGCCTACTAAATCTCCTAAACGTGATGTAAGTATGGTATGAGGAGGGGCAAGGGAGGGGGGATGTCAAATAAAGGGAAACTACTGCCTACTAAATCTCCTAATCGCGATGTAAGTATGGTATGAGGAGGGGCAAGGGAGGGGGAATGTCAAATAAAGGGAAACTACTGCCTACTAAATCTCCTAAACGTGATGTAAGTATGGTGTGAGGAGGGGCAAGGGAGGGGGAATGTCAAATAAAGGGAAACTACTGCCTACTAAATCTCCTAAACGTGATGTAAGTATGGTGTGTTCTATGTGTAGTTTGTAAGGAGGGGCAAGGGAGGGGGGGATCAAATAAAGGGAAACCTCCAATGCATGATATAAGTATGATGTTTGTTGGATGTGTAAGATGTGGGGAGAGAGGGGGGGGGTTGGGATCAAACAAAGGGAAACTACTCTGACCAAATCTGTATTAAAAAATCTACTATATGAAATATGCAGATTCTGTTTGGTGTTTGGTCTGTGGGAGTTAAACAACCAGATATTTGAAAAATAACATTGATTTAAATATGATGTGTATAGAATTTGTTTGTGTGTGAGATTTGGAGGGATTAATGCAACTGAATTCAGGAAATAGCCACAATACTAGTACCTTAAAAGTCTTGTCATTTGTTTGTTTTAAATATGACAAGTGTTTGGTATGTAGTTTGTGGGGAGGAATGTAGTGGAAAGTCAGTTGTCTTGTTGGATGTGTTTCTAAACTTTTGACTTTGATGTAGGACTAGGTTATTTCAGAAAGTTGTCATGTTGAATAAATTAGATTTATTATATAGATAGCTGTGAATTACAGAATTTTCTGAGTTAAATAAAAACAATAATTTAACAATGAAATTATCATTTCTATTTTCACTCTCGCTATATTTCGTGCCATTTTGTTGTCAGAACTACTTTTCTATATGTTTTACAGTTACGTCCCTTTACCCTTTTCCCATGGTTTTACAGTATTTTTATGTGATATAGATTATAGTATATCCCAATGCTACACACGTAATATAGTGCATTTAAGCTCATTTTATATTAAATTTGAATTGAAACATTTTTTTTATCTATATAATAAATACCAGGGGCAGATTCAGGATTTCACTTTAGGGGGGGGTGCACTTAAAAAAAATTGCGTCAAGCAGAGGGAAGCACGAAAATTTTTGGGGTATTTCGTGTGAAAAATCACGATTTTATGCCAAAAAAAACGTATTTTTTTCAATTTTAGGGGGGGGGGGTGGGGGTGCGCCCCCCCTGGATCCGCCCCTGAATACTATAACTAATTGACAAATTTCATTATCAAAAATGTGTCACTCATGACCAAATAACGTCAATTTGTTATAGTATTTATTTACATTTTTTGTCATTGATTGCATTCAACTCATTTTAAAATAAACCTTTACTATATTTATTAATTTATTTTGTGTATTTTATTTCAGGGAAAATCTTCAAAAGGTGAGTACATTAATTATATATAGTAGATGGTTGGTGTTTAATGCCACTTTAACAATGTTTCAGTTATATAGTGGCGGTCAGTTTTATTGGTGGAGGAAACCGGAGAAAACCACCAACCTGTCGCAAGTCACTGACAAACTTTATCACATAATGTTGTATTGAGTACATCTGGCCATGAACAGAGTTTGAACTCACAACGTTAGTGGTGATAGGCACTGATTACACAGATAGTTGTAAATTATATATAGTAGAACAAGGCTTCATTTTTTTTAGCAAAAAAATTGGAACACTTGTCAATATAGAAGATACCTGGTAGTTTTTGCCAAATAAATATTATACCCCCCACTCATAGAGAGGGGGCTATATTGCAATCACCTTGTCCGTCCGTCCGTTCACACTTTCTTTAAAGATGTCTCAGCTGCTACTGGAAGAAATGATTTTATTTTTGATACATGACTTTGACATAGTGACTTGTACCGTGTCTCCCCTTTCCAGGCTTACCGCACATCTACTTCCTGTTTACCGTGCGACTTAGAATTTTTCATGTTTGCCGTAATGAAAACTATCTCAGCTTCTACTGGTAGAAATGATTTTATACCCCCACTCGTAGAGAGGGGGCTATATTGCAATCACCTTGTCTGTCCGTCCGTTTGTCCATCCATTCACACTTTTGTTAAAGATGTCTCAACTGCTACTGGAAGAAATGATTTTATTTTTGATACATGACTTTGGCATAGTGACTTGTACCGTGTCTCCCCTTTCCAGGTTTACCGCACATCTACTCGATGTTTCAGATTAGTTTGTGATCCATTTTCTGGTAATGAGTATTGGGATATATACAAATTTGACACAAATGAACGAGTGGGGGTATTCTTAGCACGACGTAGCGTGCAACATCTTGTTTTTATTGGCTTAAGTTTTGAGTGTTTAATGCTATTTCAACAAGATTTCAATTATATCATGAAAGTCAGTTTTATTGGTGGAGAAAACAAGATTATCCAGGGAAAATCACCTACAGTACTAACTAGGTGTTTCTGTTGAAAATCGCCCTGACTAGTGATTTTTCACAGTATTGTCATAGTGTACCACTGCTAGTATGGGTGAATCATCAGCTTATTACATCATGTATATTATACAGACAGACCTGTATTAAGAGGTCACCTTTGGGACAAAGAAATAGTGGCCTTATAAGACAGGTGATCTCTTAAAAGAAGTTAAATTCATATGAAATTTTCTATGACAGGACAAGAAAAATGTGACCTTTTAAAAAAGGTGACTACTTAATAGGCAGGTGTGACTGTATATTAATATACATTGACAGGTCATAAATGTCTGAAAAACAGTAATTACTGTGGTAACACAGTGTTACACAATGATTCACTAATGTCAGACCACAATGTTTTATTAGACCATTGATATTTTCTAACAGAGACACATTGTTAGTACTGTACCTTCTACAAGTTACTGACAAACTGTTATAGCATTTGGAGAAAACAGGAAAATCTAGAGAAATTTCACCCTGACTGGTGATTTGTCACTGCTACTGTGGATGAAATCTCTTGAGTACACAGTGCCACAGGTGGCAATCACATTCCTTAGTGGTGATTGACACTGATTGTTGCCATGACTACTCTTTTAATGGTACACTAGATAATTCCTTAAAATAATAATTTTATCATTTTTATTAAACCTATGTCAGAATCAAATTCATAACTTAAGTTGTGATAGACACTGATTGTTGCCATTACTACTCTTTAATGGTACACAAGATATTTTTTAGAATAATTTTGCTATCATTTTGATTAAACCTAGAAATTTTGGTATTTCACAGACATTTATGAATTTTTTTTCTCTAGATATGGCAGATTCTATGTCTCAGGATGAAGGAGGAGATCCTAACTCTGCGCTCGCCGAGACAAGACAAAGTAAGCGTGCCAAATCAACACTGGAACCTGTACAGGAGGGAGATATTATTGAATTTAGTGACAAGTACGACTTGAAAGATGAATCAGCCTGGGTATGTTGTATTACTTAACTTCCTCCATGTACTATAGGGGGTGGGGAGGGGGGTTGAGGGGTGGGGATGAGTACGACTTGAAAGATGAATCAGTCTGGGTATTTATCACTTTTATGTCGTTAACTTTCTCTATGTACTATAGGGGGTGGGGATGGGGGTAGGTGTTGTCAATTGGTTAAGATCCTTGACCTGGGATCACAAGTCTTACAACACTGGTATAGGCTTTTAGTTAGCTGCCTCTATATACAGTAGGGGGCCTCAGTGGCCAAGACCTTGACTGCAGACAACGAATCGTAGAACACTCACTTTGATTCATTATTGCTGGTAACTGTCTCTTTGTACAGTAGAGGGACCGGATGGCTAAGTCCTTTACTTCTGACCACAAGTCTTAGAACACTCATGTTACTGGAAACTGTCTCCATGTAGAGTGAAACATGCTGCTGAATAAAGTAGAAATATGACTCGCATGAAAACAAAATAATCATTTATAGAAAAATGATATGTAGGGGAATTTCAGGAGCCAACGACAAAATGTTGAAAAACCTGTTCAAGGGGAAATAACTCTTTATAATTTTGACATTTATTAATTTCATTGTAATATATTAAATCAATTAAATTGTTCAATAAGTTTTCAAGTAGTTTTGAAGTTTTGGTGCTGAAAAATAAACAAAAGATAATGATAAAGTCAAACAAAATTGATAATTTAAGAATTAAATACACTTGCTGTCGAAGTCATTTCCTGTAAAACTGGAAGTAATTGGGTGAGTGAATGATTGTTTGTTGTTTAATGCCAATTGAGCAATTCTTCAGCTATATCATGGCAAGGACAAGTTACATTTCATTGAGATAACTTTCTACTAGCCCAACTTAGTTGGATTTTTATAATGCTAGCTCACTGAAACAACAGTCTGTAGGTAGTGCTAGCTCACTGAAACAACAGTCTGTGGGTAGTGCTAGCTCACTGAAACAACAGTCTGTAGGTAGTGCTAGCTCACTGAAACAACAGTCTGTGGATAGTGCTAGCTCACTGAAACAACAGTCTGTGGGTAGTGCTAGCTCACTGAAGCAACAGTCTGTAGGTAGTGCTAGCTCACTGAAACAACAGTCTGTAGGTAGTGCTAGCTCACTGAAACAAGTCTGTAGGTAGTGCTAGCTCACTGAAGCAACAGTCTGTGGATAGTGCTAGCTCACTGAAACAAGTCTGTAGGTAGTGCTAGCTCATTGAAACAACAGTCTGTGGGTAGTGCTAGCTCATTGAAACAACAGTCTGTGGGTAGTGCTAGCTCACTGAAAACAGTCTGTGGGTAGTGCTAGCTCACTGAAACAACAGTCTGTAGGTAGTGCTAGCTCACTGAAACAACAGTCTGTGGGTAGTGCTAGCTCACTGAAACAACAGTCTGTAGGTAGTGCTAGCTCACTGAAACAAGTCTGTAGGTAGTGCTAGCTCACTGAAACAACAGTCTGTAGGTAGTGCTAGCTCACTGAAACAACAGTCTGTAGGTAGTGCTAGCTCACTGAAACAAGTCTGTGGGTAGTGCTAGCTCACTGAAACAACAGTCTGTAGGTAGTGCTAGCTCACTGAAACAAGTCTGTAGGTAGTGCTAGCTCACTGAAACAACAGTCTGTAGGTAGTGCTAGCTCACTGAAACAACAGTCTGTAGGTAGTGCTAGCTCACTGAAACAACAGTCTGTAGGTAGTGCTAGCTCACTGAAACAACAGTCTGTAGGTAGTGCTAGCTCACTGAAACAAGTCTGTGGGTAGTGCTAGCTCACTGAAACAACAGTCTGTGGGTAGTGCTAGCTCACTGAAACAACAGTCTGTAGGTAGTGCTAGCTCACTGAAACAACAGTCTGTAGGTAGTGCTAGCTCACTGAAACAACAGTCTGTAGGTAGTGCTAGCTCACTGAAACAAGTCTGTGGGTAGTGCTAGCTCACTGAAACAACAGTCTGTAGGTAGTGCTAGCTCACTGAAACAACAGTCTGTGGATAGTGCTAGCTCACTGAAACAACAGTCTGTAGGTAGTGCTAGCTCACTGAAACAACAGTCTGTAGGTAGTGCTAGCTCACTGAAACAACAGTCTGTAGGTAGTGCTAGCTCACTGAAAACAGTCTGTGGGTAGTGCTAGCTCACTGAAACAACAGTCTGTAGGTAGTGCTAGCTCACTGAAGCAACAGTCTGGATAGTGCTAGCTCACTGAAACAAGTCTGTAGGTAGTGCTAGCTCATTGAAACAACAGTCTGTGAGTAGTGCTAGCTCATTGAAACAACAGTCTGTGGGTAGTGCTAACTCACTGAAACAACAGTCTGTAGGTAGTGCTAGCTCACTGAAACAACAGTCTGTGGGTAGTGCTAGCTCACTGAAACAACAGTCTGTAGGTAGTGCTAGCTCACTGAAAACAGTCTGTGGGTAGTGCTAGCTCACTGAAACAACAGTCTGTGGGTAGTGCTAGCTCACTGAAACAACAGTCTGTAGGTAGTGCTAGCTCACTGAAGCAACAGTCTGTGGATAGTGCTAGCTCACTGAAACAAGTCTGTAGGTAGTGCTAGCTCATTGAAACAACAGTCTGTGGGTAGTGCTAGCTCATTGAAACAACAGTCTGTGGGTAGTGCTAGCTCACTGAAACAACAGTCTGTAGGTAGTGCTAGCTCACTGAAACAACAGTCTGTAGGTAGTGCTAGCTCACTGAAACAACAGTCTGTAGGTAGTGCTAGCTCACTGAAACAACAGTCTGTGGATAGTGCTAGCTCACTGAAACAAGTCTGTAGGTAGTGCTAGCTCATTGAAACAACAGTCTGTGGGTAGTGCTAGCTCATTGAAACAACAGTCTGTGGGTAGTGCTAGCTCACTGAAACAACAGTCTGTAGGTAGTGCTAGCTCACTGAAACAACAGTCTGTAGGTAGTGCTAGCTCACTGAAACAACAGTCTGTAGGTAGTGCTAGCTCACTGAAACAAGTCTGTAGGTAGTGCTAGCTCACTGAAACAACAGTCTGTAGGTAGTGCTAGCTCACTGAAACAAGTCTGTGGGTAGTGCTAGCTCACTGAAACAACAGTCTGTGGGTAGTGCTAGCTCACTGAAACAACAGTCTGTAGGTAGTGCTAGCTCACTGAAACAACAGTCTGTAGGTAGTGCTAGCTCACTGAAACAACAGTCTGTAGGTAGTGCTAGCTCACTGAAACAAGTCTGTGGGTAGTGCTAGCTCACTGAAACAACAGTCTGTAGGTAGTGCTAGCTCACTGAAACAAGTCTGTGGGTAGTGCTAGCTCACTGAAACAAGTCTGTGGGTAGTGCTAGCTCACTGAAACAACAGTCTGTAGGTAGTGCTAGCTCACTGAAACAACAGTCTGTAGGTAGTGCTAGCTCACTGAAACAAGTCTGTGGGTAGTGCTAGCTCACTGAAACAACAGTCTGTAGGTAGTGCTAGCTCACTGAAACAACAGTCTGTAGGTAGTGCTAGCTCACTGAAACAAGTCTGTGGGTAGTGCTAGCTCACTGAAACAAGTCTGTGGGTAGTGCTAGCTCACTGAAACAACAGTCTGTAGGTAGTGCTAGCTCACTGAAACAACAGTCTGTGGGTAGTGCTAGCTCACTGAAACAACAGTCTGTAGGTAGTGCTAGCTCACTGAAACAAGTCTGTGGGTAGTGCTAGCTCACTGAAACAAGTCTGTGGGTAGTGCTAGCTCACTGAAACAACAGTCTGTAGGTAGTGCTAGCTCACTGAAACAACAGTCTGTAGGTAGTGCTAGCTCACTGAAACAACAGTCTGTAGGTAGTGCTAGCTCACTGAAACAAGTCTGTGGGTAGTGCTAGCTCACTGAAACAACAGTCTGTAGGTAGTGCTAGCTCACTGAAAACAGTCTGTGGGTAGTGCTAGCTCACTGAAACAACAGTCTGTGGGTAGTGCTAGCTCACTGAAGCAACAGTCTGTAGGTAGTGCTAGCTCACTGAAACAACAGTCTGTAGGTAGTGCTAGCTCACTGAAAACAGTCTGTGGGTAGTGCTAGCTCACTGAAACAACAGTCTGTGGGTAGTGCTAGCTCACTGAAGCAACAGTCTGTAGGTAGTGCTAGCTCACTGAAACAACAGTCTGTAGGTAGTGCTAGCTCACTGAAAACAGTCTGTGGGTAGTGCTAGCTCACTGAAACAACAGTCTGTGGGTAGTGCTAGCTCACTGAAGCAACAGTCTGTAGGTAGTGCTAGCTCACTGAAACAACAGTCTGTGGGTAGTGCTAGCTCACTGAAAACAGTCTGTGGGTAGTGCTAGCTCACTGAAACAACAGTCTGTAGGTAGTGCTAGCTCACTGAAACAACAGTCTGTAGGTAGTGCTAGCTCACTGAAACAACAGTCTGTGGGTAGTGCTAGCTCACTGAAACAACAGTCTGTAGGTAGTGCTAGCTCACTGAAAACAGTCTGTGGGTAGTGCTAGCTCACTGAAACAACAGTCTGTGGGTAGTGCTAGCTCACTGAAAACAGTCTGTGGGTAGTGCTAGCTCACTGAAAACAGTCTGTGGGTAGTGCTAGCTCACTGAAAACAGTCTGTGGGTAGTGCTAGCTCACTGAAACAACAGTCTGTAGGTAGTGCTAGCTCACTGAAAACAGTCTGTGGGTAGTGCTAGCTCACTGAAACAACAGTCTGTGGGTAGTGCTAGCTCACTGAAAACAGTCTGTGGGTAGTGCTAGCTCACTGAAACAACAGTCTGTAGGTAGTGCTAGCTCACTGAAAACAGTCTGTGGGTAGTGCTAGCTCACTGAAACAACAGTCTGTGGGTAGTGCTAGCTCACTGAAAACAGTCTGTGGGTAGTGCTAGCTCACTGAAAACAGTCTGTGGGTAGTGCTAGCTCACTGAAACAACAGTCTGTGGGTAGTGCTAGCTCACTGAAAACAGTCTGTGGGTAGTGCTAGCTCACTGAAAACAGTCTGTAGGTAGTGCTAGCTCACTGAAAACAGTCTGTGGGTAGTGCTAGCTCACTGAAACAACAGTCTGTGGGTAGTGCTAGCTCACTGAAAACAGTCTGTGGGTAGTGCTAGCTCACTGAAACAACAGTCTGTAGGTAGTGCTAGCTCACTGAAAACAGTCTGTGGGTAGTGCTAGCTCACTGAAACAACAGTCTGTGGGTAGTGCTAGCTCACTGAAAACAGTCTGTGGGTAGTGCTAGCTCACTGAAAACAGTCTGTGGGTAGTGCTAGCTCACTGAAAACAGTCTGTGGGTAGTGCTAGCTCACTGAAACAACAGTCTGTAGGTAGTGCTAGCTCACTGAAACAACAGTCTGTGGGTAGTGCTAGCTCACTGAAACAACAGTCTGTAGGTAGTGCTAGCTCACTGAAAACAGTCTGTGGGTAGTGCTAGCTCACTGAAACAACAGTCTGTGGGTAGTGCTAGCTCACTGAAGCAACAGTCTGTAGGTAGTGCTAGCTCACTGAAACAACAGTCTGTAGGTAGTGCTAGCTCACTGAAAACAGTCTGTGGGTAGTGCTAGCTCACTGAAACAACAGTCTGTGGGTAGTGCTAGCTCACTGAAGCAACAGTCTGTAGGTAGTGCTAGCTCACTGAAACAACAGTCTGTAGGTAGTGCTAGCTCACTGAAAACAGTCTGTGGGTAGTGCTAGCTCACTGAAACAACAGTCTGTGGGTAGTGCTAGCTCACTGAAGCAACAGTCTGTAGGTAGTGCTAGCTCACTGAAACAACAGTCTGTGGGTAGTGCTAGCTCACTGAAAACAGTCTGTGGGTAGTGCTAGCTCACTGAAACAACAGTCTGTAGGTAGTGCTAGCTCACTGAAACAACAGTCTGTGGGTAGTGCTAGCTCACTGAAACAACAGTCTGTAGGTAGTGCTAGCTCACTGAAACAAGTCTGTGGGTAGTGCTAGCTCACTGAAACAACAGTCTGTAGGTAGTGCTAGCTCACTGAAACAAGTCTGTGGGTAGTGCTAGCTCACTGAAACAACAGTCTGTAGGTAGTGCTAGCTCACTGAAACAACAGTCTGTAGGTAGTGCTAGCTCACTGAAAACAGTCTGTGGGTAGTGCTAGCTCACTGAAACAACAGTCTGTGGGTAGTGCTAGCTCACTGAAGCAACAGTCTGTAGGTAGTGCTAGCTCACTGAAACAACAGTCTGTAGGTAGTGCTAGCTCACTGAAACAAGTCTGGGTAGTGCTAGCTCACTGAAAACAGTCTGTGGGTAGTGCTAGCTCACTGAAACAACAGTCTGTAGGTAGTGCTAGCTCACTGAAACAAGTCTGTAGGTAGTGCTAGCTCACTGAAACAAGTCTGGGTAGTGCTAGATCACTGAAACAACAGTCTGTAGGTAGTGCTAGCTCACTGAAAACAGTCTGTGGGTAGTGCTAGCTCACTGAAACAACAGTCTGTAGGTAGTGCTAGCTCACTGAAAACAGTCTGTGGGTAGTGCTAGCTCACTGAAACAACAGTCTGTGGGTAGTGCTAGCTCACTGAAAACAGTCTGTGGGTAGTGCTAGCTCACTGAAACAACAGTCTGTAGGTAGTGCTAGCTCACTGAAAACAGTCTGTGGGTAGTGCTAGCTCACTGAAACAACAGTCTGTGGGTAGTGCTAGCTCACTGAAAACAGTCTGTGGGTAGTGCTAGCTCACTGAAAACAGTCTGTGGGTAGTGCTAGCTCACTGAAACAACAGTCTGTGGGTAGTGCTAGCTCACTGAAAACAGTCTGTGGGTAGTGCTAGCTCACTGAAAACAGTCTGTAGGTAGTGCTAGCTCACTGAAAACAGTCTGTGGGTAGTGCTAGCTCACTGAAACAACAGTCTGTGGGTAGTGCTAGCTCACTGAAAACAGTCTGTGGGTAGTGCTAGCTCACTGAAACAACAGTCTGTAGGTAGTGCTAGCTCACTGAAAACAGTCTGTGGGTAGTGCTAGCTCACTGAAACAACAGTCTGTGGGTAGTGCTAGCTCACTGAAAACAGTCTGTGGGTAGTGCTAGCTCACTGAAAACAGTCTGTGGGTAGTGCTAGCTCACTGAAAACAGTCTGTGGGTAGTGCTAGCTCACTGAAACAACAGTCTGTAGGTAGTGCTAGCTCACTGAAACAACAGTCTGTGGGTAGTGCTAGCTCACTGAAACAACAGTCTGTAGGTAGTGCTAGCTCACTGAAAACAGTCTGTGGGTAGTGCTAGCTCACTGAAACAACAGTCTGTGGGTAGTGCTAGCTCACTGAAGCAACAGTCTGTAGGTAGTGCTAGCTCACTGAAACAACAGTCTGTAGGTAGTGCTAGCTCACTGAAAACAGTCTGTGGGTAGTGCTAGCTCACTGAAACAACAGTCTGTGGGTAGTGCTAGCTCACTGAAGCAACAGTCTGTAGGTAGTGCTAGCTCACTGAAACAACAGTCTGTAGGTAGTGCTAGCTCACTGAAAACAGTCTGTGGGTAGTGCTAGCTCACTGAAACAACAGTCTGTGGGTAGTGCTAGCTCACTGAAGCAACAGTCTGTAGGTAGTGCTAGCTCACTGAAACAACAGTCTGTGGGTAGTGCTAGCTCACTGAAAACAGTCTGTGGGTAGTGCTAGCTCACTGAAACAACAGTCTGTAGGTAGTGCTAGCTCACTGAAACAACAGTCTGTGGGTAGTGCTAGCTCACTGAAACAACAGTCTGTAGGTAGTGCTAGCTCACTGAAACAAGTCTGTGGGTAGTGCTAGCTCACTGAAACAACAGTCTGTAGGTAGTGCTAGCTCACTGAAACAAGTCTGTGGGTAGTGCTAGCTCACTGAAACAACAGTCTGTAGGTAGTGCTAGCTCACTGAAACAACAGTCTGTAGGTAGTGCTAGCTCACTGAAAACAGTCTGTGGGTAGTGCTAGCTCACTGAAACAACAGTCTGTGGGTAGTGCTAGCTCACTGAAGCAACAGTCTGTAGGTAGTGCTAGCTCACTGAAACAACAGTCTGTAGGTAGTGCTAGCTCACTGAAACAAGTCTGGGTAGTGCTAGCTCACTGAAAACAGTCTGTGGGTAGTGCTAGCTCACTGAAACAACAGTCTGTAGGTAGTGCTAGCTCACTGAAACAAGTCTGTAGGTAGTGCTAGCTCACTGAAACAAGTCTGGGTAGTGCTAGATCACTGAAACAACAGTCTGTAGGTAGTGCTAGCTCACTGAAAACAGTCTGTGGGTAGTGCTAGCTCACTGAAACAACAGTCTGTGGGTAGTGCTAGCTCACTGAAGCAACAGTCTGTAGGTAGTGCTAGCTCACTGAAACAACAGTCTGTGGGTAGTGCTAGCTCACTGAAACAACAGTCTGTAGGTAGTGCTAGCTCACTGAAACAACAGTCTGTAGGTAGTGCTAGCTCACTGAAACAACAGTCTAGCTAGTGCTAGCTCACTGAAACAACAGTCTGTGGGTAGTGCTAGCTCACTGAAACAACAGTCTGGGTAGTGCTAGCTCACTGAAACAACAGTCTGTGGGTAGTGCTAGCTCACCGAAACAAGTCTGTGGGTAGTGCTAGCTCACTGAAGCAACAGTCTGTGGGTAGTGCTAGCTCACTGAAACAACAGTCTGCAGGTAGTGCTAGCTCACTGAGACAACAGTCTGTGGGTAGTGCTAGCTCACTGAAACAACAGTCTGTGGGTAGTGCTAGCTCACTGAAACAACAGTCTGTAGATAGTGCTAGCTCACTGAAACAACAGTCTGTAGGTAGTGCTAGCTCACTGAAACAACAGTCTGTGGGTAGTGCTAGCTCACTGAAACAACAGTCTGTGGGTAGTGCTAGCTCACTGAAACAACAGTCTGTAGGTAGTGCTAGCTCACTGAAACAACAGTCTGTGGATAGTGCTAGCTCACTGAAACAACAGTCTGTAGGTAGTGCTAGCTCACTGAAACAAGTCTGTAGGTAGTGCTAGCTCACTGAAACAACCGTCTGTGGGTAGTGCTAGCTCACTGAAACAACAGTCTGTGGGTAGTGCTAGCTCACTGAAGCAACAGTCTGTAGGTAGTGCTAGCTCACTGAAACAACAGTCTGTGGGTAGTGCTAGCTCACTGAAACAACAGTCTGTAGGTAGTGCTAGCTCACTGAAACAACAGTCTGTAGGTAGTGCTAGCTCACTGAAACAACAGTCTGTAGGTAGTGCTAGCTCACTGAAACAACAGTCTGTAGGTAGTGCTAGCTCACTGAAACAACAGTCTGTAGGTAGTGCTAGCTCACTGAAACAACAGTCTGTAGGTAGTGCTAGCTCACTGAAACAACAGTCTGTAGGTAGTGCTAGCTCACTGAAACAACAGTCTGTGGGTAGTGCTAGCTCACTGAAACAACAGTCTGTAGGTAGTGCTAGCTCACTGAAACAACAGTCTGTGGGTAGTGCTAGCTCACCGAAACAAGTCTGTGGATAGTGCTAGCTCACTGAAACAACAGTCTGTGGGTAGTGCTAGCTCACTGAAACAACAGTCTGGGTAGTGCTAGCTCACTGAAACAACAGTCTGTGGGTAGTGCTAGCTCACCGAAACAAGTCTGTGGATAGTGCTAGCTCACTGAAACAACAGTCTGTAGGTAGTGCTAGCTCACTGAAACAACAGTCTGTGGGTAGTTATGTAACCCCACTCTTGACACATTATCCTGATTCCTGGATTTTTATAATGCTAGTTCACTGAAACAACAGTCTGCGGGTAGTTATGTAACCCCACTCTTGACACATTATCCTGATTCCTGGATTTTTATAATGCTAGTTCACTGAAACAACAGTCTGCGGGTAGTTATGTAACCCCACTCTTGACACATTATCCTGATTCCTGGATTTTTATAATGCTAGTTCACTGAAACAACAGTCTGTGGGTAGTTATGTAACCCCACTCTTGACACATTATCCTGATTCCTGGATTTTTATAATGCTAGTTCACTGAAACAACAGTCTGTGGGTAGTTATGTAACCCCACTCTTGACACATTATCCTGATTCCTGGATTTTTATAATGCTAGCTCACTGAAACAACAGTAGTTATGTAACCCCACTCTTGACACATTATCTAGTTGGATTTTTATAATGCTAGCTCACTGAAACAACAGTCTGCAGTTAGTTATGTAACCCCACTCTTGACACATTATCTAGTTGGATTTTTATAATGCTAGCTCACTGAAACAACAGTCTGCAGTTAGTTATGTAACCCCACTCTTGACACATTATCTAGTTGGATTTTTATAATGCTAGCTCACTGAAACAACAGTCTGCAGTTAGTTATGTAACCCCACTCTTGACACATTATCTAGTTGGATTTTTATAATGCTAGCTCACTGAAACAACAGTCTGCAGTTAGTTATGTAACCCCACTCTTGACACATTATCTAGTTGGATTTTTATAATGCTAGCTCACTGAAACAACAGTCTGCAGTTAGTTATGTAACCCCACTCTTGACACATTATCCTGATTCCTGGATTTTTATAATGCTAGCTCACTGAAACAACAGTCTGCGGGTAGTTATGTAACGCCACTCTTGACACATTATCTAGTTGGATTTTTATAATGCTAGCTCACTGAAACAACAGTCTGCAGTTAGTTATGTAACCCCACTCTTGACACATTATCCTGATTCCTGGATTTTTATAATGCTACTAGCTCACTGAAACAACAGTCTGCAGTTAGTTATGTAACCCCACTCTTGACACATTATCCTGATTCCTGGATTTTTATAATGCTAGCTCACTGAAACAACAGTCTGCAGTTAGTTATGTAACCCCACTCTTGACACATTATCCTGATTCCTGGATTTTTATAATGCTAGCTCACTGAAACAACAGTCTGCAGTTAGTTATGTAACCCCACTCTTGACACATTATCTAGTTGGATTTTTATAATGCTAGCTCACTGAAACAACAGTCTGCAGTTAGTTATGTAACCCCACTCTTGACACATTATCTAGTTGGATTTTTATAATGCTAGCTCACTGAAACAACAGTCTGCAGTTAGTTATGTAACCCCACTCTTGACACATTATCTAGTTGGATTTTTATAATGCTAGCTCACTGAAACAACAGTCTGCAGTTAGTTATGTAACCCCACTCTTGACACATTATCTAGTTGGATTTTTATAATGCTAGCTCACTGAAACAACAGTCTGCAGTTAGTTATGTAACCCCACTCTTGACACATTATCCTGATTCCTGGATTTTTATAATGCTAGCTCACTGAAACAACAGTCTGCGGGTAGTTATGTAACGCCACTCTTGACACATTATCTAGTTGGATTTTTATAATGCTAGCTCACTGAAACAACAGTCTGCAGTTAGTTATGTAACCCCACTCTTGACACATTATCCTGATTCCTGGATTTTTATAATGCTACTAGCTCACTGAAACAACAGTCTGCAGTTAGTTATGTAACCCCACTCTTGACACATTATCCTGATTCCTGGATTTTTATAATGCTAGCTCACTGAAACAACAGTCTGCAGTTAGTTATGTAACCCCACTCTTGACACATTATCCTGATTCCTGGATTTTTATAATGCTAGCTCACTGAAACAACAGTCTGCAGTTAGTTATGTAACCCCACTCTTGACACATTATCTAGTTGGATTTTTATAATGCTAGCTCACTGAAACAACAGTCTGCAGTTAGTTATGTAACCCCACTCTTGACACATTATCCTGATTCCTGGATTTTTATAATGCTAGCTCACTGAAACAACAGTCTGCGGGTAGTTATGTAACCCCACTCTTGACACATTATCTAGTTGGATTTTTATAATGCTAGCTCACTGAAACAACAGTCTGCAGTTAGTTATGTAACCCCACTCTTGACACATTATCCTGATTCCTGGATTTTTATAATGCTAGCTCACTGAAACAACAGTCTGCAGTTAGTTATGTAACCCCACTCTTGACACATTATCTAGTTGGATTTTTATAGTGCTAGCTCACTGAAACAACAGTCTGCAGTTAGTTATGTAACCCCACTCTTGACACATTATCCTGATTGCGAGCCAGCCCGTTTTTGCTCTTTCTCCTTTGTGAAGAAGCAACAAGCACCAATTTTATAGTCTTTGGTTTGACCCAACAAGGGGCTTAAACTTATGATCTACAAACACTCAAGGCCAGCAAGCTAACAAATGCACCACTGATGCAGTTGGTAACTTGAAAGTAAAAACATTGTCTATTCCTTATTATTGTTAACTAATTTACCCAGATAACCCAAATACTAAAACTACAGTCAAACCTATTAAGCAGTCGCCTGTATTAAGAGGTCATCTTTTTCTTGTCCCGTCATAGAAAATTTCATATAAATTTAACCCCTTTTAAGAGGTCTCCTGCCTTAAAAGGCCATTTTTTCTTTTGTTACAAAGGTGACCTCTAAATACAGGTTTAATTGTATTTGACTTCAACAAAACATTTGTTTGTTAGTTGATTCTGTTTAATTTTATCTAATCTATTTTTCAGTCTGCTTTACCCATAGAACACATGCACAGTAGATATGTACAGTATAGAAAACTGGTAGGTATATTATAGTCCTCAAAATGAGCACCAGTCCTCTGGCCCAAGACCAGTAAAACTTTGTACGGACCATTAAATTTTTCATTTTTTATACCCCAGCTCCACCGGAGGTGGGGTATACTGTTTTACCTATGTCCGTCCAAAATATTTTTAGTCACATTTTTCTCAGCAACTATTGATGGCAGAAATCTGATATTTGGTCACAAACTTCATATAGGTATGCCATATTGTGGGAAGCGTTTTTGTACCCGTCAGATTCCTACTTCCTGTTTGCCGACTTAGTTGGTTTTTATACACATTGAACATATATGCGGGGGTATCATAAGTGAGCATTAGCTCACAGTTCATTTATTTAAAACTTTAATTTACAATAACAATTACAATAACAATAATTAACCCATAGCCCATATAGGTGTAATACCACTAAACCATGGAACCAGTCGAAAAAGATGTATGATAAAGTAGTACGTAAAATACAAAATGAATTCCTACATACAAAATAAACCCTATTAGATACTGCAAATTACTGAATGCCAGCAGACACCTACAAATATTAGGATAATTTTAAGCCCATATTTGATGACCTTTTGGTTTTAAATAAAAAATTGATTGCATTGGAAGGAAACCACCTGAACTTGTGTTAAATCGAAAGTGAAAGTAGGATTTTGAGGGTTGGCAACTTCAGGCTGTCTGTTTTTTCTTATATGCCATTAAATGTATGTTGATTTTCGGAGGTAAGCTTCCAATTAGGTACTCCTCCAATGAGATATCAGTGTCACTTATAATAAGCTTAAGGTGAAACCTGTATGAAAGCTCGAAAAGATTTTATTTAACATAGAATGCTATGGAGAATTCTTTAGTGGTATTACTCCTATATTGGTACCCAGATTGTTAGCATAATGCAAACACTTTTTAGTATACAAACAATCTTGATGATTTTTCAGACGAGAGGTAAATTAGATGAATTGGAAGAACAACTGGAGGTTACCGTGGCAAAGACACAGAGGAAAGTTAACAACCTCAAATCACAGTTCCAGGAACACAAGGGTAAATGGGAATCGGTAAGTTAATACCACCAAATGTTGTGGGGGGGAGGGGGGGTTAAGTAACTGAAATATCTCGGATCATCGTTAAAATTATAAATTATGTAAAAGTAAATACCAGTTTTCTAATTCAGAAATAAACCTACAATAAACTAAAGGTATTCCTTAAACAAAATAGTCATTTTTATGGAGATTTATTTTAGGAATTCCAGATTATTTAAATTTCATCCTTGTATAGGTCCATGTGGACGATGGATCGAAGCTAGCGTGTTGAGGAAAAAAATATAGACCTATCGTCTGTAAAATATGGTGTGTATATGGTACATTTGAACAGTTTCATGGATGGCCCATATTGTAGGCTATTGTTTATTCTTTTGTCTGTTACTTTAATATGTAAAATTTGCATATAATGAAAACTTGTTGAAATAACTAAATTTTTGAATGTGTCAAATACAGTAGTCCCCATCTTGTAAAGCCACATCTCCTGTGATGGAAAATTGGTCCTTTAATAGAGGTATAGTCAAAACTGCTTTAGTGTCCACTTCTATTAAGCAATAACTTATATTGTGTGACCTTAATTTTAATTTCCTTTCACAGTGCATTTAATATTAATTAAACCTGTATTAAGCGACCACCTGTCTTATGTGACCATATTTGATTGTTCCCTTGGAAGGTCACATAAGACAAGTTTGACTGTAGTCTCTCTTTGACTGTAGTCTCTCTTTGAGTGTAGTCTCTCTTTGACCGTAATCTCTCTTTGACTGTAATCTCTCTTTGACCGTAGTCTCTCTTTGACCATAGTCTCTCTTTGACCGTAGTCTCTCTTTGACCGTAGTCTCTCTTTAGCAGGACAAATCAGTAGTATTTTACTATCTCAGTACGTCTGAAACTTGCCCTGATAAAAGGGGTGGACTTTGATGGGAAAGGTCTTGTAAGAGGGGGCTGTTGTACTTAATTTATAACCTCACAGGAATTATAATATCATTTATTTATTTGTTGTTTCTTACAGGAGAGAAAGTTATTAATAGAACAAGTCGAACAGGCCCAGAAACTTCAAACAGAGGCTGAAAAAGAGGCTGATACAGCAATGTCACAACTGGAAGAATTCATTAATGAACAAGAAAGATTGGTGAGTTATCTCCCTTTAATTATCCTAGATTTGATGAAATTACTGATATAAAATGTGCAACAGATATAACAATTCTTATATTCTGACATCTTGGCATCTGAAGGAGATGAAGCCACCAGGAATCCTTGGGATTTTACCTCAGTTCCAATGGAAAATTTGAATTTCATTTTTATATCTGCTTGTCAGAAGGCTTAACCTGAGAACAAATATCAGTGTAGTGGTATTACTTTGCAAAATAACAATTCCCCCAAATGCTACGATTTTTTCGGACACAAATTTTAATATTTATTGGTAAAAAACTATTACAATTCTTTAATTTTGAAAAAAATTCTTGGATTCTTAGCTAGAACTAGTTGACCTCTGTTATCACTGTTTTTATTCATAACATTAATACAGTAGTTCCCCTCTTATAAGGTCAGGGGGCCTGGGTGGCTCAATGAGTCAGGGGGCCTGGGTGGCTCAATGAGTCAGGAGACCCAGGTGGCTCAATGAGTCAGGGGGCCTGGGTGGCTCAATGAGTCAGGGGACCTGGGTGGCTCAATGAGTCAGGGGGCCTGGGTGGCTCAATGAGTCAGGGGACCCGGGTGGCTCAATGAGTCAGGGGGCCTGGGTGGCTCAATGAGTCAGGGGACCAGGGTGGCTCAATGAGTCGGGGGACCCGGGTGGCTCAATGAGTCAGGGGGCCCGGGTGGCTCAATGAGTCAGGGGGCCCAGGTGGCTCAATGAGTCAGGGGGCCTGGGTGGCTCAATGAGTCAGGGGGCCTGGGTGGCTCAATGAGTTAGGTAGTTGGATTACCTAACAACTCATACAAGCCTATCACCAATACGGCGTGGGTTTGCACCCAGCTTTGTAAATTGCAAAAAAGGGTGCACTCGACTCGCAGCCGCAAGTGATAAAGTTTACCAGTTGCTTGCCCATGGTCGATGGTTCTCTCTTGGTACTCCGGCTTCTTCCACCACTAATACTGATATAGCTGAAATATAGCTGAAAGTGGCGTTAAACACCAAAAATCAACTGTCTTATAAGGTTACTCCAACCAAAGGCTTTATAACCGCATCAGTGATATGATGGTTAATGTACTCACCTCGAATGCGATAGATCGTGGGTTTGAGTCCCGATCTGGTCAAACCAAAGACTATAAAATAGGTATTTGTTGCTTTTCTGCTAAGCACGCAGCATTAAGGAGAAAGATGAAAGACTGGTTGGCTCGGATAATGTGTCTAAGTGGGGCAACATGTCAATCCGCGAACTGTTGTTTCAGTGAGCTAACACTATAAAATTCTAACTATGCGTGTTGGTTTAGTACAAAGAGGACCTCATCATCATCTCATTGAAAATTAACTTGTTCTCACCATGATATAGCTGAAAAATTGCTGAGTTTGTGTCAAACAACAATCACTGACTCACTCCAAAGGCCACCCCTCCTATCAGGCCATTATTCAAATGTACTTAAATTATAAAATGCTACTAAATTGTCCCCATCAAGAGAGGCTACCCTTTTTATAAGGCCACTTTTTCATTGCAGATGGAGAGGCCTTATAAGAGGGGAGACTACTCTATAAACTAAACTTGAAATTGAAACATGAGAAATTATTATTTATCTATCTTTATGTGTGTCTTGTTGGGATTTTATGAAATGTTATTTGGAAAGGGTTGCTTCCCTTTGTACATCTTAGTTGATGTTACAGATTTAAAAAGGGGGGAACAAAAATCCATATTTTTTTCTTATTATACCCCCACTCGTAGAGAGGGGGCTATATTGCAATCACCTTGTCCGTTTGTCCGTCTGTTCACACGTTCGTAACAGATATCTCAGCTTCTACTTCTACTTTTAGTAAAATACCTTGATAACTTAAAACTCCTTTTTTTAAATTTGTATTTAACAGAATAACAGGGGAGATAATTTAGTGGTAATATTCCTGTAAGTTTATAACTTGTGTCTAATTCAATGTCTGTATAATTGTTTGACAATAAAATATGTGTAAAGTATTCCTGTTACTGGATTTAATTTGTATAGCAGTGTTTATATCATTGTAATAGATAAATGTTTAATTAAATAAGTCAGGCTTTGTTGATTATTAAATAACATAATGTCATTTGTATATCAGAACTGTTAAAATCTTGGGAAGGGGGGACAAAAGGGGTTTAAAGAAAAATAATTATTGCACATTTTTGTAGTAGAATTGATATTTAGTAAAAAAAAAAAAAAAAAAAAAAAAAAAAAGGGGGGGGGGGTAATTATTTGTATTTCTTTTCCTGACATCTTTCGTAAAATACAGTTAAACCTGTATTTAAATGACAACCTGTGCTCTTTCTTTATAAACAGTTATCCTTTATCTTCAAGTTCAAACTTTTTACATTATTCATGATAAATGTTATGTTGAAAGGAACCATTTTTACCTCAAATTAGACATCTCTTTTCTCAAATTCATGAAGTCACAATATAGCTGAAATACTGCAAATGTTGGCTTTAAACACAAATTGATCAATCAATCAATCAGATTCAGGGAAAAAAAAAATTGTATTTTAATTTAAAAGACATTAGAGTAATACCTGTGCAATCAGTGTGTTTCACCACTAAAGTTTGAACCCTGTTCATGGAGAGGTGTACTTGATACAACATTATGTGATAAAGTTTGTCAGTGACTTGGGACAGGTTGATGGTCTTCTTCGGGACCTCCGATTTCCACCACCAATAAAACTAACACCAAAATATAACTGAAATATTGTTTAAAGTGGCATTAAGCACCAAACCATAAAGATAAAATGTAAAATGTATTTTTAATTAAAAGTCATTGATAGGATATCCCTCTGGTGATCCCCAATATAATACTAGCCATGTAGATCACACTGAATGTAACACTTTAATTTGTTTTAACAATAGTACAAAGAATTATTTAGATTTAATATTCTTCAATGGTCTTCAATCCAATAATAAAGACAATCTTATAAGAATTAATATGGTAACAGAGATAATACTCGTTGACAAAATATTGTTCTGTACAAATTAATCTCGTCTTACTCACAGCTGGAATCCTGATTTATTTTATCATACTTTATTACATGTTTTTGGTGTGTTTTTACAGATTTGACTTTTAATTTAAAATTTAAACGACTTTGATTTCAACAAGTTTTTCGTTATTGAACATGTCTATTAATCTTTTATTGGAAATAAGAATCGGTGATTTTTGAGCAGATTTTTGTTATTACAGTTATACAAATATTTACTTTTAACTGTACATGGAATAAGAAAAGTCATTGGAATTTCTATAAAATATGATGTTTATTTGTAATTACCATAGTAACAGTTATTATCTTGGAATGTGATTTTGTAACATTATTTTGAAGGAAACCCCCCAAAGGATTAAATTAAGATTTTTAACCTTCAGTTTTGAATTTTATCAAGTCGATTGAAGATTTGAATGATTTTGAGTGTGAACAATTGGATTAAGGATTTTAGTGATTTTGACTTTTAATTTCAAGATTAATTAAATTGATTCTGCGTCTAGAATTTCAATTAATTGATATGATCTTGATTTTTTTCACTGATTGAAGCCGTCATCATTGTATGTGCAGAGATAATTTCACAGACAAATGAACAATATAACAATATAAATGTGTCGTAGGACGCTGGGATCAGACATTTGACCTGAAGATTAGTCGTCTAATACAATTCTTGATTTGCATGCTCAGTGTTATTCAAGATGAGAGATAAATAAAAACTGTCTTGTTCTTAGAAGTGATATATTGTGTACTGGTCAGATTTTATATGGACTAGGACGATTTATTCCATTTGAATAAAAACTTATAAATAAAGCAAGGAATTTCAATGAAAGTTTGAATTTTTTTTAAATCAGTGAAAAGAAAGGGGAGATAATTGATACATGTACTGCTACATATCATAAAAGACTTCAGTGAAATTCATTAAAATCATTGCTAGAATATATTTAAAATAGTTTACTTTTGTGATACATGTACATGTATAAGTGTGATAGAAATTTTGGTATTTAAAAGATTTCATACTGTGACATAACAATAGATGATTTGGATAATAAACTGAGATATTGGATTGTTTTACTGTAACTTAATACTTTATGGTATATTAAGTCATGTATCCAGCCATCAAAGATTCTAAATTCCTACTTAAAGGACTGAAAATATATAAGGTAACCAGTAGACAAGGAAACAGCTCAAACATTTTATATGTGTGTGATACATGTTTGCCTCTAATTTTTCAGCGAAAAATTATTTATACAGTAGGGACAAAAAATATTTTTAAGGGAGGGACAAAATATATTTTAAAGGGAGGGACAACATAGATTTATATATGGGAACAACAAATATTTTTAAGGGAGGAGCATAAAACTATTTTTAAGGGAGGGACAATTAGATTTTTCTAGGGGAACAAAAAATATTTTTAATCTGGGGACAATACAAATTTTTACAGGAAAAACGAAGCAATTTTTTTACAGGAGGGACAAAATAGATTTTTAAATGAGGGACGAAACAGATTTCAAAATTCCTTAAATTTGCAAATGATTAAAACCAATATTTGATTGGTTTGCACATCGATAAACTACATAATCGTATAATAACCCAAAAACAAAAAATTGTAAATAGTATTTCCCATCATGCTTTACAGGAAGATGAAGAAGAAGGAAAGCGTACTGATATAGTGAAGGCTGTTGCCCGTTCTACCAGACAGACACAGAAACAAGAAGAGGAACCAGTAGACAGGAAGTCTGTATCCTCAGACACACAAACACAGAAGGAACCAGATTCTGAAGAGAAACCAGTCTCACAAGAAGGTCCGTCAGAGGAACATACTGAACCAGAATTATCTAGATTGATGCAGCAGACAGATGATGCCAAGGTAACGAACTATGACCTTTACTTTTACATATTAATATTTAAGTATTCTTTTCTTAATATTCTTAACTCATTGTTGAATCTGAGGAAAATTTCTCTTAATATTTTAAAATCATAGCTGAATCTAAGGAAAGTTTAAATTAAGTATTTCAATGATATTTAAAAGGGCTGTTCTAGAAATAATCGATGGAAGACATGAAATTCACTTTATTTTTAAGCCATGGACAAAATTTGTATGTAGAATATTATGTATTATTTTATGAAAATTCAAATTGGTACTTTACTACCAATAAAAGTTTTTTTATTTTTGTTTTATTTTTTTTTTTTGGGGGGGGGGGGTTTGGGGGGTGGAGGGTGAGTGCATCTGCCAGTACTATTATTCATATAATTCTGTCCACCATTTTTAAATAGCTTCTTTATATCTTAAAAAAAAAAGCAGGATGATGAGGATGTTGTTAGTTCTTAGCTGATCGTTGTGTAACAAAATATTTGATTGATATTTTCCTACAAACTTTTAGTATTATTTAGATTGGGTTTATGTTAAATGACTTTTAGACGTTGATGTTGTAAATTTTGTTTTAAGTCTCAACGACAAAGAACAGAAACGACCCTGAGTGAAATAGAATCAGATGTTGCTCCGTGGATGAAAGGAGGATTTGCTTCTAAAAATAACATAGAAGTATATGATAGTCCTGACCTTAAAATGAGGTCAAAACAGAGTTATCGTTCCCGTAGTGAGCTACGTAGGCCTGAAAGTGAACGAGTACCATCTGAACAAGAAAGATTGCGATCAGAACGCGGTGAGAGAATCAGATCAGAGCGCAGTGAAAGAATTAAATCTGAACGCGGTGAACGAATTAAATCTGAACGCAGTGAACAGATGACTTCAGAAGTTTCCTACGGCAACGACTTTGACGAGAGGGATGAAGCTGACCTGGATGCCGATGTTGAATTATATACAGATGACATTAAGTCTTCACAGGATGTAGCATCAGTGTCACAAAAAAGCTTGAAATCTAGAAATTCAAGAAATCGTTCATCCATGTCAAGAAGGAGCTCATTCAAAGGAGAATTTTTACAAGACGAAGCTAGACGAAGTTCTCTTAGGTCATCAGGTCAAGACGAGATGAGCCAATCAAAACTTAGTCAGAGAAGTAGGTCACAGAAGTCACGTAGGTCATCGTCATTTAAGGAGCCTTCCATGGAACAAGATCTCCAAGGACAGTTATCGAGAAGAGAATCGATCAGATCTGGTGTGGTGGACTCTGGGATGCCGTTTGAGGACGAAGACCAAATCGGGGAAGACTACGATAGATCACATAGAGGCTCCCTACAGATGGAAGATGCTGAAAATATTAGGTCACGTCGAGGGTCTTTACGACAGGAAAATTCTAAAATTAGATCAGGTAGCATTGGATCTTTAACACGGGAGAATGTTGAAAGGATATCACGAAAGGGGTCTTTACTGGAGGATGCTGATAATATACGGTCTCGTCGAGGGTCGTTACTACATGATGATATAGCAAAATCTAGGGAATTTAGGAGAGCCTCGTTAAGATCAAAATCCTCTGCCAGTGACATGTACAAAGAATTAGAATCTGAAGAAGAAATTGAAGATGATTTCCAAAGGACGGTTCTAAGCAGAGGAAAGTCTCAAGTATCCAAACGTAGTCGTGACAATGATTTAAATGGTGGAAGACAAACAGCCCCGCCTCACTATCAACAGGTTTGAACCAGATTTCACTGGTTTGAACTAACTCTTAACTTTCACTGCAAAATTTGGAAAAACACAATCACAAATGTGTAGTTTGTTCAAAATCACTTTTGCCTGTTACATCAAGAACCATAACTCTATGCCAAGAACCATAACTCTTTATTTGTTGTCATTATTGTTAATTATCACTATATGTTCACATTTGAATATTTCAGAGCAACTCTCTAGGAAATATCTATTTTTTGAACCCATAACATTTACATTGTAAAACTTGTTTCAGGGCCCATAACTCTAATGCTGTGAAAAATTGTCATCAGGACAAATAACTATAACACTATTAAAAAAAAATTCAGGACCCATAACTCTTACACTGTATAACCTTGTTTCCGGGCCCATAACTCTTTTCTGTGAAAAATGTCATCAGCACACATAACTATAGCTCTGTAAAATTTGTTTTCAGGATCCATAACTCTTACACTGTATGATCCTGTTTCAGGGGCCATTACTTATACTGTAAAATATTGTTTTCATGCCACATAATACTATGTAAAAATTGTTATCAAGGCCCATAACTCTAACTGTCAAATCTGTTATCAGGACACTTAACTCTTACAGAGTAAGAAAAGTTTGAAGGTACCAAAGTGATAATCAGCAGTTCCTTCTCCACTATTAGTACCCATCTTGTCACTCTTATAATCTTGTATCAGGGCCCATAACTCTTACTTTGTAAGAAACGTTTGAAGGTACCAAAGTGGTAATCAGTAGTTCCTACTCCACTATTAGTACCCATCTTGCTACTCTTATAATCTTGTATCAGGGCCCATAACTCTTACTTTGTAAGAAATGTTTGAAGGTACCAAAGTGGTAATCAGTAGTTCCTTCTCCACTATTAGTACCCATCTTGCTACTCTTGTCAACTTGTATCAGGATCCATAACTCTTACTCTGTGAAATTTGTTTTCAGGATCCATAACTCTTACTCTGTGAAATTTGTTATCAGGATCCATAACTCTTACACTGTCAAATTTGTTGTCAGGACACACAACTTTTTTATCTATAACTGACTCATATTTGTTCACTGGAGGAAATTTTATGTTATTGTGTAATAATAACTTGCAATCTTTGAAAAAATGCAAGATTTCTGGACCCATAACTCTTAATATGTAATTTGGTCTAATTGAAATAATATATTCATGACTTGTGGCTTTTTCTAGGTATACCATTTTCTACCCACTTATTTGACCACACAAAACAGAAATGTGCTATTAGGTCTATGCTTAACATATATATATATATATATATTTAACTGGCTTAAATGAAAAATATTTTATGCTTAAGAATTGTATTTATTTGGCACATATTGACTTACATGAAAATTATTTTATGCTAAAATTTGTATTTATCTGGCACAAAGTGACCTACATATAAATTATTTTATACTTGAAAATTGTATTTATTTGGCAAATAGTGACTTACATGAAAATTAGTTTAAATGCTTAAAAATTGTATTTATCTGACACAAAGTGACCTACATAAAAATATTTTATGCTTTAAAATTGTATTTATCTGGAAAATAGTGACTTACATAAAAATTATTTTATGCTTAAAATTTGTATTTATCTGGCAAATAGTGACTTACATAAAAATTATTTTATGCTTAGAAATTGTATTTATCTGGCACATAGGGACTTACATAAAAATTATTTGTATTTATCTGGCAAATAGTGACTTACATAAAAATTATTTTATACTTATAAATTGTATTTATTTGGCACATAGTGACTTACGTAAAAAATACTTTATGCTTAAAAATTGTATTTATCTGGCACAGAGTGACCTACATAAAAATTATTTTATGCTTAAGAATTGTATTTATCTGGCACATAAAAATTATTTAATTAACATTGATTTTCTGTCTACAGGTACAGGAGATGAATTCCCGTATAACTGGTGCCATGTCTGCACCACCTGCTGTAGAAGATGGAGTCGAGGTAACAGATAAGGTAAGTTTTTTCTTTTTAAGTACAGTCAAACCTCAGTATTATAGGAAAAAAATTAATTAATTATATTTTTTATTAATTACTTTTATTAATTTTTTGGAGTGTAGAAAGGTACAAGTATTTGTAATCTTTGACAAAGCTTAGTTTTAACATAGCACTAATCATGTAGATCTTATTAACCATATTTTTCATATTCTAAATGTCAGGACTTTTTTTTTCTTCAAAAACATATACAATATAGAACAAGAAAATGATTACATATTTACCAATATAAACTCCATTATTTGTCTATTGTAGCCCAGTCTAGTTGACAATGAGGTACACAAACATATTGTAATTCTCTCGCGTGTTTTCTATAAACTTTTTAGTTTCATGCACTAGAGAATGTTCTCATATTGTCAGCTTTGTGGTCATTTGTAGCACCATCAAAGTTTGCTTTAAGTCACTTTTATAATTTGATCCATTGAAATTTCAGTACCAGGGTATTTTGTTAGCATTTTACACTGTCAAATTTTTACGCTTCAAATTTCCTTCCAACTTTACCTGTGCTCATATTTCTAACATAAAATTGGGGCCGTCATGGTGGTGATCGTATGGTAGTTGGATTTCCAACTATCTGTGCAATCAGTGCCTATTACCACCAATGTTGTGAGTTCAAATCCCGCTCATGCAAGGTGTGATCGATACATTATGTGATAAAATTTGTCAGTAACTTGTGGCAGGTCACATTAGTGGTGATGTTGTGAGTTCGAATCCTGCTCAGGCGAGGTGTACTGGATACAACATTATGTGATAAAGTTTGTCAGTGACTTGCGACAGGGCGGTGGTTTTCTCAGGGTATTGCGGTTTCCTCCACCAATAAAACTGACTGCCATGATATAACTGAAATATTGTTGAATGTGGCATTTAACACCATAAACCAAGCCTATTTCAAACATAAATTTGACAGGGTTTTTTTGTTGTTTTTTTTAATGCATACAGTTTATTGTACAAACTCCTGATTTATAATAACCTAAGTAGTCCAGGGTAGCTCACTTAGGGTCCCTGATTGCTTACAAACTCATTTGTACATGGAAAAAACAAATGAGCATATTATATTTAAATAGAATTCCCTTTATTTTTTGCAACATACATACACGTTTGGAAAAATGAACTATTTAACAATGTATAAATTATTTACATAAGATGACGTCCATGCAATCACAAAAACAGACAAAAAACAAAGTAATATAAATAAATTTAACAGTTTAAGCTAAGCTAAACACATTTAATGGGATCAGAAAATAATGGAAGGGAGTTGAATAGGTGTTTTAGGGTGACCAAAGTTTGATTGATTTTGATTTGATTTTTGGTGTTTTAACGCCACTTTCAGCAATATTTCAGCTATATCATGGCGACCAGTTTTAGTGGTGGAGGAAGCCGAAGTACCCGGAGAGAACCACCGACCATGGGCAAGCAACTGGTAAACTTTATCACTTGCGGCTGCGAGTTGAGTGCACTTTTTTTTTGTAATTTACAAAGCTGGGCGCGAACCCACGCCGTATTGGTGATAGGCTTGTATGAGCTGTTAGATCCAGCGACCTAACTCACTGAGTCACCTAAGTTTGAAGCAAATTTGAAGGGTAAAATTTGACTATCTAAGCGCACCTTTAAACACAGTTTCTTGACTTACTGTTTCTTTGTCACTTGTTTAAATGCTTTAAATGTTGTCAGTATGTGTTGTACTGGTATATTTAAATGTTTTCAGTATGTGTTGTACTGGTATATTTAAATGTTGTCAGTATGTGTTGTACTGGTATATTTAAATGTTTTCAGTATGTGTTGTACTGGTATATTTAAATGTTGTCAGTATGTGTTGTACTGGTATATTTAAATGTTGTCAGTATGTGTTGTACTGGTATATTTAAATGTTTTCAGTATGTGTTGTACTGGTATATTTAAATGTTGTCAGTATGTGTTGTACTGGTATATTTAAATGTTGTCAGTATGTGTTGTACTGGTATATTTAAATGTTGTCAGTATGTGTTGTACTGGTATATTTAAATGTTTTCAGTATGTGTTGTTTAAATGTTGTCAGTATGTGTTGTACTGGTATATTATTTCTTTTGGTTAGGGTTAGGGTTAGAGTTTTTACAGGTTTTAGATTACCTAGTTTTCTGTTTATATGGGATTCACTGTACATGTTATTTCAATATTCTAAAAAAAAATCAAATTTTAGCTGCAACTGAATGCTTAGATTTCTGCATATTATTGTAGATACATTTATCGATGATTTACAAATTTTCCGTTTGATATGTACATGCGATGATATCTATTATCAAGAAACAAGCGTGATACGAGCATATTATCGTTGATTTCTAATATGACCTTATGACCTTGACAAATCCTAAATAAGCATACTATCGTTGATATGTTTTACTTAAGATGGACTCACCTCTCACCTCTCACCTCTCAGACTTCACTTTGACATTACCTGAGAAATCCATTCTAGCTAAACAAATCAATGATAGTATATATGTTTTACTTAAAATGGACTCACCTCTCACCTCTCAGACTTCACTTTGACATTACCTGAGAAATCCATTCTAGCTAAACAAATCAATGATAGTATATATGTTTTACTTAAAATGGACTCACCTCTCACCTCTCAGACTTCACTTTGACATTACCTGAGAAATCCATTCTAGCTAAACAAATCAATGATAGTATATATGTTTTACTTAAAATGGACTCACCTCTCACCTCTCAGACTTCACTTTGACATTACCTGAGAAATCCATTCTAGCTAAACAAATCAATGATAGTATATATGTTTTACTTAAAATGGACTCACCTCTCACCTCTCAGACTTCACTTTGACATTACCTGAGAAATCCATTCTAGCTAAACAAATCAATGATAGTATATATGTTTTACTTAAAATGGACTCACATCTCACCTCTCAGACTTCGCTTAGACATTACCTGAGAAATCCATTCTAGCTAAACAAATCAATGATAGTATATATGTTTTACTTAAAATGGACTCGCATCTCACATCTCAGACTTCGCTTAGACATTACCTGAGAAATCCATTCTAGCAAAACAAATCAATGATAGTATATATGTTTTATTTGTTTCAGATGTAGTATATATGTTTTATTTGTTTCAGATGTAGTATATATGTTTTATTTGTTTCAGATGTAATATTGTTTGTATTATATAAAAAAAAAAAATGTTAACGTTAATTATTTGATTACAGCATGGTTCTTTAAACAGACAGGTATAAATAGAATGGGGTTGTTCTGATTTTATTGTTGTTGTTGTTGCTTTTCTTAAGGAAGCCATACCTGTCAAACGCTGAAGTGATTTAGTCAGACTTTGACCTTGTGAATATCAAGGTCACTAAAGTAAATTAGAGGTATTAATTTTACCTCTCTTTCTACGATTTTTCGATTGGGTTTTGGAACTGTTCCAACTTTGTGGTATTTTCATTTTTTTCATTTTATTTCCACTTTTCTAGAATTAAACAATGATAGCAATTAAATAAATACAGAGTTACGGTTCTTGAAATTAGGAGTAAAAGTGATTTTGATGAATAAAGCGTCTGTAGATATGATCTGGATCAGGTCGGTGTTGACAGGTATGGGTAATATTATTGATACTCTCCATGCATAAAAAATATAGAATAACAGTAATTTTGAAGGTCGAGACAGACATTATCGCTAATATCTCAGCGAGTCCAATAGGTCAGTTCAGTAATCCAGACTTTATCAGTGGCACATATGAAAGGAAAAATGGCCAATAAAAACAGTTGTAAAACCTTAAAATATACCTTGACATAAAATAGTAGGTAGATTTTAAAAATAAAATTAAAAGAAAGAGTTTCAAAATGTCTGCCTTGACATAAGTAGGGGCAGTTTCAATTGTCTAACTTTACTGCATAAAACTATAGGGAGTGTTTCAAAATGTCTATTGACATAAAATAGAAGGGACAGTTTCAAAATGTCTAACTTTACTACATAAAACAACAGGGAGAGTATCAAAATGTGTTATGCCTTAATTTGTTTGATGCTTCATTTGTGAATAATTTATAATATTTGGAGGTCAAACTATAACAAATAAAGGGAAATAATTATGATATGAGAATTCAACCTCTGACAAAGTTTGTTTGTTTGTAGCTATCACAGTCTTCGTGCTAACCCACTTTCCCGAAGCCAGGGACAAGTAAAACTGGATTAGGACAAGTGAAAATTATGAAAGAATTTGTTTGAATAAATAGCAAAGTTTTCTAAATTTGGCTTTCGGGCAAGTAGATGAAAAACATTAAGGCAAAGACTGGTATTACTATTTGTTAAAAAGATTTTGTGACAAGCTAGCATTTGAACTTGGTAATGGAATTGAATTGAACCTATTTCGGTTTTGTCTCATATACCTGAAGACAAAGGAGGGATTATCTAAATTTGTGTTGCTACTAGTGACATTTTAAGATTATCACTTTTAGGATTCCTTTAAAAAATGGCAGGTACTGATGAAAATAATATGATATTACTTTTCTGTATATGAATAGGTATGATTTTGTTCAGTTGTAAAACTTTAAAACATTTTGTGTGAAAAAAATTTGGATTTTGTTAGAGAAATCCACATTTTTCTGCAGTTTTCTTAAGCTTGTTCAAAATCTTGTTTGATATGAAGGTTAATTTGTATCCTTTATTTAGAAACATTTGCAAAGATCAGCAGGAGCTTCAAGGTCCAGGTCACCTAGACCAGGAAGTATAGGCAAGGGAGACAACTCTCAGATGTTACAACAACAAATCTCATCTGCTTATGCAATTGAGGAAATATCAGAGAATAATACCAGTATGTCAAAATCTTCACAATCAGACAGGGTCAAGAGTTCACACTCAAGATCACCGGTTCTTTCAAGGTCACAGAGTCATTCTAGATCAGCATGGCACACACCAAGAGGTGAAACTCCTACTTCTGCCGGAGACAAATCACTAAGAAGTGGAACATCACAAAGGAATGTGTCACCAACCAAAAGTGCCAATTCTAACAATGGAAAAGTATCAGTATCAGAATGGTATGGAGATAGAATAAGAACTCCCCCAGAAATAGTATGTAGTACGCCTGATGTTAAATTTGATAAGCAGTTACCCCCCTCACAAGCTGATGCTCTGAGCAGTATAAAACAAATGATTGCCAAAGAGAAGCTGTCATCACTACAAACCAGAACATTAGACTCTGTACGCATGGCATTACAACAGATTAACGAAGACCAAGAAAATCTGTCCAATCAACAGTTAGAAAGGACTCTTACAATAATCTCATTGGCCAGTCAGTTGACCGAGGAATCTCTGCAGCTTGGCGTTTTCCCCGATAGCATTTTTGATACGTTTGCAGTTCTTAACTCTAGAGCCATGTCTGACATGACCCACGGAGAAGACGATTACAGCATTGACGATGGATCTGTTCACATGGCTGACTTCCTACGACCAATAACTAAATCAACAATGGGAGATGAGGTTTGTTTATGTCTGTTACCCTGGCAACACTTCCTGTTTTCTTTGCAAGACATGCAGTTTTTCATTTTTCAAACTCATC